>CM060851.1:6375634-6969347 GCA_030737835.1 Acorus gramineus
TATATATGTGTCACTTTTAACCTGTTGGTAACCGTTAGAGCGTTTTTGCAGTTTTTCAGTTTTACCGGTTTTTCGATCGGAACCGCTTATTTTTGGACTGTTAGCTATCGTCCTGAGTTAGAGGACTCCGATTAAAAATCTAACTGCATATTTGGTGTCCTGGTGCCATTTCTGACCTCCCACGAAAATTTCATCGAATTCTGGCATCGTTTGCAAAAATTTCGCAGTTCCGGGGCGTATCCGGGTTTTTAAGTCGCGCTCTACTTAAAAGGAATCTAAAAATTTGAAATCACTATTCATCATCCCCGACCTTGGACTCTCTCTCTCCTCTCCTCCGTTTTTCTTCCGTTTGAGCCCCCTACACCCCTCAAAATCAAAAACCTAAAGCACGGGAAGTGTAGATCGGGTCCCGATCTACACTCCGGTGTCTTCAAAACCCGATTCCGACGACTTTAGCCTCCCCGACCTCCCCTTTTCGTCCTCTGATTTGGCCCATTCCGAGGGACAAGCTAGATCGGGGCGTGAGAAGGCTTTTGGGAAGGGTTTCGGCGCGTGGAGATCCACCGGACGCCTCTTCCTCCCCTCGGTAAGCCTTCTTTCCCTCTTTTTTCTTGCTTAGATGAATGCTAGGGAGGGGTTTTTGTGTTTGGGGGTGGTCGGCGGCTGTGGGGGTCGTCGGAGGGTGGTCGGAGGTGGTCGGAAGTGGTCGGCGGTCATGGGAGGGGCGGTGGAGGAGCTCGGGCTGGCAGGCTCTGTCCTCGGACGCAGGCAGCAGCGGCAGCGGCCCAGGCAGCGCGCGGGCTGGGCGCGTGCGGGGATGCGCGCGTGCGCGCGCGGGCGTGCGTGCGCGCGGCGTGCGCGCGGGCGTGCGCGGGTCTGGCGCGAGGAGCTGGTCGTGCTGGGCGCGCGGGACGGGCTGGCAGTGCGGGGCAGGCGAGGTGCGCGCGAGGTGCGGCAAGGTGTGCGAGGTGCGCGCGAGGTGTGGCAAGGTGTGCGAGGTGCGCGCGAGGTGCGGCAAGGTGTGCGAGGTGCGTGCGAGGTGCGCGCGAGGTGCGGCAAGGTGGCGGAGGTGCGCGCGGGGCGAGGCGCCGCGCGCGGGGGCGTGCGGGGTGCTCGCGGGCCAGCGCACGGCGTGCGGGGGGCGCGTGCGGGCTGCCGCGGCTGGGCTCGGTGGACGCGCGGTGCCCCGGGCAGTGCGCGGAGTGCGCGGGCTGAGGCGCGGCGGCGCGTCCGGGCGGTCGGGTGGCCGTGCGGGTGGTTGCCGGGGGGTGTTGGGTGTCTATTTGTGTGTGTTATGTATTTTTGGGGTCATTATGGATTTATTCTAACCAGTGAATGTCTGTCTTGCAGATCTAGACGGACGGTCGCGCGACGACCCAGATACTGGTGAGTGGGACAATCCAACCCAGTAGAGAGGCGTTGTACGCACTTGGGGCGTATACCGACCTCTCCTGGGGCGCCATGGATAAATATTAACCTGCAATAATATGTAATCCATGCTTGTATGATTTATGTGTAGAATGCATGCTTCCCTAGTCTTTGCATGTTAGGGACTTGCACCCTTAGGATATGCGTATGAGCCATGCAGCATGTCCCCTGTTTACATGCTAGGAAACCCGGCCTATGCATGCGTCCTACTAGTTTTATTTATTAAATTAAATGCTGGTATCTGTTAGATCGCATGCCTTAGGATAATATTATAGGGAGGAGCCTTGCGAGGTCAACGCTGAGACCCGTGTTAGGGTACTCCGTGTTCCTTGTTTGGTTGTCGGGATGTCCTGTATCGGGACCTCAGGCTGCCCTCCCAAGGTTTCTAGTCCCAATAATATTATAAGTAATGTTGTATGATTGGTATGATTATTAGCATAGTTAGTGGATATTATAGGGGAGGGGCCTTGCGAGGACAGCGGTGAGACCCGTGTTAGGGTACTCCGTGTTCCTTGTTTGGTTGTCGGGGTATCCTATAACGGGAACTCACGCCGCCCTCCCGAGTTTCTTTCCCCCAATGATATTCCAGCCTTGCTTTTGATTGTACATGTTCCCCGCATCTTGGTGATGCACCCGGTTGAATTCAGAGGAGTTCATGACATTTGAGTTGTAATGATATGTAGTCGGCGGATCCGAGTGGATCATATGCGTATGGATAGGCTGTTCTGTCCCCCTCGTTGGATCCGGTAGAGACTACCCCAGCGTTAGAAAGGTCGTCCTTCGGAGGACCCACATCAGTAGGCGCCTCCCGATATTTGTGACGGACTGTGCTGAAGTTGTGGGTTATAGCCGAGCGGCCTACGGAGTGGAGGAGAGACTACCGGTGGACTAAGGGTGACTAACAGCCTAGTCAGTCCCAAAATCCTATGTCACCCGTCGAGGGTGAGGGTGAGGGTGTAGTGGGTTGGCGATGAGCGACCCGCTGGATTTGTTTATGGTTGATTGTTAGTCCCAACATCCTGAGTCCCCTGTTGAGGGGTAAAGGTGAGGGTATGATCTGGGTTATGGAAATTGTGGATTTGAATGGATTAATGTTTATGTTGTTCCTGCCCCTTAGAGGCGGGACGAATAGCTGGATTAATATGTTGTGGTCAATATTGTCTGTGATGCATGGGTTGTGCCGTTCACTGAGCGTGTGGCTCACCCCTCGCATATGTTTTTCCCCAGTTGCCACTGAGCCTGAGCTGGAGCCGGAGCAGCAGTTGGAGCTTTCCGAGGGATTCCTTCAGTAGCGGAGCAGCGCCACGTCCCGCGAGTACCAGAGGCTATCAGCATCCCTTTCCTTGGCTGTATGTATTGGATTTCCGTGCTGAGCACGTGTTGTATATATTCAGTTGTTTCCATGTATATTGGCTCTCACAGGACGTATGATTGTGTATCGAGTCTGTAATATGTTTTTGGATTACAGACTCAGTTTTGCTTCCGCTATATTGTGTATATATTATGTCAGCCCTGTTTGATATGTGTTGTCATATTAGTTGTTGTTTGTGGTATATTATTGAACTCGTGTTCTGATATTATATATACACTTGCCGCGTCCCGGGGACGGCCGCCCTGGGGCGTGACAGGTCGAGAACAAGAAGGTCATTGCAGGTACAAAAGCAAGTCAAGGTCTGAAGAAAACACGTGCTATCATTGCGGTAAAGCTTATCACTTCAAGAGGAATTGTCGAATTCGGAAAAGAGAACAGAATGAGGAAAATTATCAGAAGAAAAAAGATGACGACAATAACATCGTGGCGACTGCATATACGGATGAGTTTGTAGCTCTCTTTTGGAGAATAAAAATGTTCGCATGTTGCAGATCAGAATACTGAGTAGATAGTTGATACGGGAGCGTCTTATCATGCGACTCCTAAGAAAGATTTCTTAATTTTATTTAGTTTATTATTTGTTATGTTCATCTTATCCTTTATGGATGTTTAGGATTAGATATGATTTGTGGTTATAATATAATAAGTTAAATATTTAGATAGAGTTGATTAAGATTTGGATTATATCTTACAATATATTAAGGAGTAACTCTACAATTTCTAGAAAAATCTTTTTTATTAATAATTTTATTTTATTTAGAGTTTATTCTCTTCCCTGTTGATTCAAGTCCTATGTGGACTCGTGAAAAAATTATTTTGATGAAGGCGTCGTTTTTGTTTTTTTTTTTTCTTTTCTTCCATGTGGATTCAAAAAGTGTGGAGTGGATTCGTAGGAACACTATCTTTGTGAAGGCATTGTCTTCATCTCCTTCAAGCTCGCGCTACCCGTGGTGCGCCAAGTTTTCCAGTATTTAAACTCGTTTTATATTGACAAAACCCGCCCCCACAGCTTGAGAATGAGAGGCAACACTACCATTATCAATTAACAAAAAATTGATAATGGACAGTTGTTTCCCAGTTTAGCATACGCTGCCTCTTTATTCTGCCTAATCTCTTCGCCCTTGTTTAGATGGGAGAATGGGAAAGGAATAGAGATAAATATTAGATAATAAGATCAAAAAATCATTTGTTAACAAAGAATATGGGGATATAACTATCTCAGAAAAAGTGAAAATAAGTGTGATTCTTACTAACGAAACAATCACGGTTATTACAAACACCATGATAGTTAAGCAACTAACAATTACAGGGTAGCCCAAAAATGTTATTATTGCCCAACAAAAGATTACGGTCACATATAAAATGTAATTTATTTGTACTTATAGATCACGGTTTGTGTGCTAAATTATCACGGTCACCTATAAACTGTGATCCTTACTAATGAAACAATTATGGTTCTCACAAACACCATGATAATTAACCAACTAACAATTACGGGGTAGCCTAAAAATGTTATCTTTGCCCAACAAAATATCATGGTTACATATAAAATGTAATTTATTTGTACTTATAGATTACGGTTTATGTGTTAAATGATCACGGCCACCATATAAACCGTGATCCCTACTAATGAAACGATCACAGTTCTCACAAACACCATGATAGTTAACCAACTAACAATCACGAGGGAGCCTCAAAATGTTATTTTTGCCCAACAAAAGCTCACAATTACATATAAAATATAATTTATTTGTACGTATAAATCATGGTTTATGTGCTAAATGATCACGGTCATCAAATAAACCGTGATCCCCTTACTAACGAAACAATCACGGTTTTATATAATTATGTGATCACTTCTACATAATAAAACAAATAAAACCTAAATTTCACCACACTTTGTATGTGATTAGATCACGGTTATTGACCAAGATAAAAACAGTTATACAAACAATCATGATATTAAATAAAATATCAAATTTGAAAACCGTGATCTAACACTTTTAATCACAGGTTTTACCCGTGATCATTGACCAAATTTGTAGTAGTGTCTTCCACTAATATAAAAAATAGCTCATATGTTAAATTATATGTCATCACCTTTATTAAATCAAAATTTCACATTTTATAAATCACTATTTACATCTTATTCACTTTTTATCCATTACTTATTCATTATCAACCAAACAACAAAACTTACCTGTTACATTTTCGAATGTGAATAATTAAAAACATAATTAAATAAAAAAATAATTTATTTTTATCTATATTGGAATAATTATCTATCTCAAAATAGTTTATGTCGCGCGCTATCCAAACTATACAAGCGGGGCTTCAATATTTGGACAGGATACATACTTATGGGGTCACACACTAATGGAACATTTATTTGCCTATGCCAATGCCCACAACTCATCTCATTTGTTTGTGTTGGTAACTTTAATGGCTGTTTTGGCAATTAGATAAGTGGTGGGATAAGGTATAATATGGGGATAAATGAGTAGGAGAACAATTTATTCTCATTTGATAAATTAAAAAAAAAATATTTGGATAAAATGTAAACAGTTGTTCCAATTTTTAAATAAAAATAAAGATATTTTATTCCACCTAAAGGCTAGGATAGCATTTATCCTCACCTTTTATAAAATTTTGATAGATAAAAATATGAATAAAATTGATAGATTTTTTTTATCTACTAAAATTAGAATAACTTACCCACAAAACCTTAATCTTTTCAACATTTGGGTTTGCATATTAGCTAAAACACGGTAATCAAATACATAGAAACTCAGCCGATGATGAGACTGCTAGCCTTTCGTATCTTTAGTGGTGGGTGATTAGGTGTGTTGTGGTTTCCAAGGCATTGGAGAAGAAGGGCACAGTATTTAGAAATAAATAATTTGATTGAATTATAATGGTATAATATCAAATTTCAACATATTGATTTAGTTAACAAACTATGTTGAGATTTGATTCTATTCAAATTTAGTTATTTGAGTCTATAAATGAAACTCATGTAATCTCTTTATTAAGTGAATAAAACAGAGATGTACTCTCTCTATATATTTATGTTTCTCTCCCTTAGTTTTTATCTCTTTTTTCTGCATTATTTTATCAGTAGTGATACTCAGGCCCCACCCACAAGTCCCACGAGTTTTCAACCTCTCATTGGTCTGCTTTTTCACTTTTCAAAAAGGGTAAAAAAGTAAAAACCAAAAATACCCTCCCATAAAAACTCCTCGTAAACCCACACGCGAATGAAAAATCTAGGTTTGATGTCCACGAATTAAACATCACCCTCTCTTTCAGCAAGCCAAAACAAACTTTCAAATTCCTTCTTCCCCCAAATAATCACATTCGATCAAAAAGGGGCCAAAAAGCCCTAAATCGTTTGGTCGAAACCCTACAATTCCATTTGTTTCTTCGTTCCAAATAAATTGGGACATCAAATCTAACAAATGGTGACGAGCAGTAAGAACCCTTATTTCTTTTCTTTTTAGATTTTCTGTTTCTTTAGTTTTTTGATCGGATAACTTGATATTCCGATTTAGTAATTCGAAAATAATCATAGTTTGCAGCAATGTGCAAAGTAATTTGTGATGATATGTATGTAAAAGAATCAATCAAACACTGTTTACCTTTCGAAATGAAACTTTGAATTAGGTTTTTACAAACAATGTAACAAATTATTGATAGTACTCTTGGAAATTTGTCATTCAAAAATTTTATACCTCCAAATGTGAACGAACCTGTGAATGTTACATTGCGTATATCATAATATGTAACATATTTGAAATGCAGCTTCGATGAGGTTTCGAGGATTTATGCTGAAGATCAAATGTAACAATTCATTTGTCAAAAAGATCAAATGTAACATTCGTTATTTACTATATTTACATGCCATGATGTTTTTGATTTTCGGTTACATTATAACATGATTCTTAAAAGTGTTACATTTGTTTTTTGTTTATCGCTTCATAAATGTAACAAAGAGGATTAGATTTTTGTAAACAATTGTATATTGACGGAGTGTTCTGTTGGTAACTACTAAGATTTTGTTAAATTTGTTTGAATGAAACATTAACAATATGTTTGTAATGATGTGTAAATGTACCACTAAATATCTAATGTAACATTCTTATGACTAAAAAGAACTCACAATCATTGTGACATTCAGTCTTGGCACTTAATGTACAGGTGGACATAATGTGTAAATGTACCACTAAATATCTAATGTAACATTCTTATGACTAAAAAGAACTCACAATCATTGTGACATTCAGTCTTGGCACTTAATGTACAGGTGGACACATTTGTTGAACATTATGAGGGGATTGAAATATGACATATTATCTCTGTCCATAACGCTCCATAGCCGCCTGAATTTTCGTAAGTTCATTTACTTGGTAATTTGATTATCATTAAAGGGTAAGTGAACTTAATAATTTGGATTTTTGTGTCAACTGTAGCGTAGAATGCGGAACTGTGATCATACATGTCGTGACCCAATATGCCATTCAAGCAGTGATATCATCGGCAATAACTCCAAAAATGTGTAGTTCCACCAGAGCCCAACTCGTGCAAAAGTTAGTCAACGATAACAAAATGACGTACACAAAAGAGGATCACAGACTATTTTCATTGAATTTTTTATTTTTTTTTTGCTTGGTAAATAATTTTCATTGCATCTATAAAAGTTACAAAATGTACATCAGAACCCAAAGAGTTGGGGGTTACAGAGGGACATGGGACAAACCCATTAGATACTCTGATATACCGCTTTTACTGTAAGAGGAAGTAAAGCTAAAAATAAAATTTCTTTTGCAATAGGGATGAGGAAGCTAAGGTGGGGAGGAGCTCATCAGAGAAGGGCGAGAAGCTCTGTTTTGTAACTAGCCTTACTTGTCTTCAAGAACAATCTTTTGGATTTTATAGTTCAATTGATTGGGGTGAGTACAGTGGAACCAAGAGGGGATTGCCAATGCGCTAGAACATCCTCTACTATGTTGCCTTCTCTGAATACATGGGAGATCTTCCAGTCAGTCAGTAGCTCAACCTGAGACTTGATATCACGCAGATCCCTGAGGGTAGTCCAAGGAATGATTCCCTTACCCTGTGCCCAGGCGACTGCGGTGGTGGAGTCGGATTCCGACCACACTTTACTTGTGTTCCCCCTGTTCAGGCGCAGTCCAGCGAGAATGCCCTTTAGTTCCAAAAGATTAATGGAGGCAGCCTGTGTTCTTATTGTAATAGCTTTAATGCAATCTCCAGAGGAATTTCTGGTGATGGCTCCGAATCCAAAGCGATCCTAAGAGAGAGATCCATCTGAGTTAGCCTTTACCCAACCAATAGGGTAATGTGTCCACTTCACCTGGATAGCGAGAGAGGTCTTTTGAACCAAGAGGACACTAAAGAGATCCCTACAGGCCTTAGACAAAGGAGAACCAGAGTCCTCACAAAGACTCCCAATGAATCTCGCCTTTGTTTCAGAAAGGATCACTCTTACTAGAAGGGGCTTGTTTGGGACTGTGTGACTGAAAATATTTTCATTTCGAGCTCCCCAAATGGTCCAGAATGTCAAAACGAGAATAAACTGAAGAATCTTTTTATCATCATCAGTGGTTGCACGTTTTGTGAACCAAACTAAGAATTCTTTAATCCCCTCATGTCTCACCCTTGGGATCTTAAGAGACTTAAGCATAGCTGTCCAGATATAGGCTGCATAAGTGCACTTTAAAAATAGATGAATAGATGATTCTTCATGTCCATTGCATAGCATACATACATTAGATTGCATGAGCCTCCATCTGAATAGCCTATCGTGTGTTGGGAGTTTATTCAAGGTAGCTTGCCAACAAAGTAAGCTGTGCCTGGGAGGTTGAATTGGGTTCCAGATTGATTTCGTCCAGTCAAGAGTTGTGCGAGATTGCCGAAGCATTTGCCATGCTGTAGAGCAAGTAATATGACCTGTTTTGCTCCCCGTCCAGACGAGAATGTCTGAGCCACTACCACCAATATCAAGTTGAGAAATTTCATCCCAAACATTATCAAGTTTTCATTAAATTGATGATTAAACTCTTAATGTTTTGTTGTGTATGTGTGTAAATCAAACAATTTACAATTTTGGATGCAAACTTTGGATGCAAACAGCTCATAGAAATGTTTTGGGATTCATGAAATGAAAATATAGAAATCTTTTGTCTATTGCTATTTTGAGATTTTCTATTAATGTGTTTGAGTTTTTCCGTGTGTTGTAATGACGTTTATATAAATGTAACAATTAATTAACATTATAATTCATGTTATTGTGTTTAGGTAAGTGGGACAAGCCAAAAATTTACAATCTGTTATTGTAAATGTAACTGCAATGATAAAAATGAAACAGATATCTCTAATGCAACCCATTAAGAACATGTATGATCACAGGTAAACATGCGTGTAACATAGGTAAACACGGTTACATATGATTTAAATTGTTACATTTTAAAATGTAGCAAGAACCCCAGTGTGATCCGTTATTACAACATTATGGAAATTAAAACTGGAAACTATAAAACAAAAAATCAATTTAGCCAGATCTAATCACTTATGCAACAAACTCCACATTGCTTTCAGTATTCTTCACATGCTTAGTCTTTGGTTTGTAAACCTTTGCTGCCCTCCTTTTTTACGGTTGTCGCCCTTTACTTCGAACCTTTTTTGCGGATTGTACACTTCTGTCCAGCAATGATATTTCACTGACAAACTTGTTATGCCTGTGTCATTTGGAGCGCTCTGATTGAAAATTTGGCTACATAATTTTTCTCCTCGAAGTTATGTATTTCCAATTTGGTATTTGGATTTGATTTTGTTAAAATCCAAGATGAAGAGGTTTAAATATGAGATGCTCAGTTTCGAGTTAGCTTTCATACAAAAGTGGAATTAGATCAACTGGATTCATGTAGTAAAAGTTATGGGTATTTTTCCAAGTATACCCGGGGATGAAAAATTCTGGCAGCAGCCCTGTTCAATGTTTAGCTCACATTTCGGAATAGCTGGAGGGATTATTTGATCTTGTCATAAACATGAAGTTGCAGATAATCGTCTTGGCTTTCCAACGGACTTTGAATTGTGCAATTCGGAGCTATATTGAGGAAGTTATGGCTGTTATAGTGAAGCATGCTCAGAATTTCTAGTCAAGGATAGATAGGTCATTTCTATCCCTCCTTTAGATATTTATGTGCCAAAATATCTCTCTCTCTCTCTCTCTCTCTCTCTCTCTCTCTCTCTCTCTCACTACTCTCTTGGGCCTCTCTTTCTCTCTTTCCCCCTCCAAGTGTTTGTTTATTCCTCAAAGAGAAAGAGAGGAGGAGGAAGTGCAAGTGAGAGTTGTGTAAGTGTTGTTGTAGTTGTTGATCTCCTCTCTCTCAAGTTCCCTTTCATGAACTTTTCCCCCCTGATTTGCAGCCAAAGGAGGGAGGAGGCTGAGGAGGTGGTGGTAGTGGTGGTGGTGGTTGAGGTGGTCGCGGGTGCGTCGAGGGCCCCCGAACCTCCCCCTTTCATTTCCCCTCCCAAGGTGAGCCTTTCCCCTTCTTTTCTTGGTTTTTATGGCTTAGGGATGGTTGGGGAGGTCATGCATGTTGGGTAGATGTGTTAGAATGTGTGTGAGGGGTTGGGGAGGGTTAAAAAGGGGTTAGGGAAGAGTGGGCGCGCGTTGGGGGCTGTCTGCGGGCCCGTGCGCGCGCAGGCGCGCGCAGGAGGGCGCTGGCAGGCGCAGGTGGGAGCGCAGACGCGCGCGGCGGTGCGCGTGAGGGCGCGGGTGCGCGCGGAGTGGGCACGCGGGTGCGCGTGGGGGCTGGCGCGGCGGGAGTGCGCGCGCGCGTGCGTGCGCGTGCGGGGGGCCATGCGTGTGGCTGCCCGAGGGTTCGGGTGGGTGTCGGGGCACTCGGACTCGCGTGCGTACGTGCGTGCTCGCATGCGTGCGAGTCCGTATGCATGCTTGTCCGAGTATTTGGTATTTCTAGTAAATTTCATGTATATTTGTGTAGTTTACTCACCATATTGAATGCCCATGTCTTGCAGATCTTGGCGAACGGTCACGCAACGACCCGGGTTGCGGTGAGTGGGTCAATCCAACCCAGTAGGGAGGCGTTCGATGCACGTAGGCGTGCATTGCCCTCCCCTGGGGCACCATAATTGCATATTAACTTGTGTCAATGAAAAACTATGTTAATGCATGTTTTACTATGATGTAACCATGCCATATTAGACATTGTATGCTAGGGATATACATCCATGTATCATGTATAGAGGCCCATACATGTCTAGAAGCCTTGATCTATGCATGTTTCCCATTTAGTTTAATTTAATTAAATCAAAATGAGATTATGTTGGTATAAGCATGCCTTAGAAAATATTATAACCTTGTTATTATAATATATGTTTCCCCGCATCCTAGTTATGCGCCCTGGAGGAATTCTTGAGAATTCATGACATTAGTAGTGTTAGAAATCGTTGTCGACGGATCCAAGAGGATCGTATCCGTGTGAGTAGGCTGTTTTGTCCCCTTCGTTGGATCCGAGTAGGGACTCCCCGGCGTTGGGAAAGCTGTCCTGACAGAGGGCTCCCATCTGTAGGTACCACCGATGCGTTCGGAGGGTACTGATCGTGGGAGTATACCAGGTAGAGGCTACGCAGGGAGAGGCTACTGGTGGACCAAGGGTGGAGAGCAGTCTAGTCTGTCCCAAAAGGCCCATGTCACCCCTTAAAGGGTGAGGGTGAGGGTGGGGTGGGTCGGCGATGTTACGACCCACTAGCTTGTACAGTTACTCCCGTTTAGGGACTTTAATTATTTAAGGTTAATATGAGTTGTGTTGCATAGATTGTGCCATTCACTGAGCGTGTGGCTCACCCCTCGCATATTCTTTTCCTCCAGTTGTTACTGAGTCGGATCTGAAGGAGGAGCTCCCCGAGGCATCACATCAGTAGCGGAGCAGCGTTCACGTTTTGGGTTCTGCGAGTGAGAGGCCATCAGCATCCCCTTCTTTGCTTGTATGTATTGTTATCCGTGCTTGGGCACAACACTTGTATTGGATGTCTTTGTTTATATTGGCTCTCACAGGACAGTTGATTATGTATTCTGGTCTGTAATATGTCTTTGAATTACAGACTCAGTCGTTTAAGCTTCCGCTATATGTATATATATTATGTCAGCTACATTATTGATTGTGTTGTCATTTTCGATGTTGTTTAGAGTCTTTTATTGATCTCCTGTATGGACTGCTGATATTATATATATTTGCCACGTATCGGGGACGGCCGCCCTGGGGCGTGACAAAAGTTGGTATCAGAGCCTGGTCCTGTCAGAGCCAATTGTTTTCTTAGAGATGAGTCCTAGGATTTCTATATGAGTATTCTGATCCTAGTGTCTGTTTCTTAGGTTGCTGATATGCCTCCTCGCAGAGGGATGCGTGGACGTGGTCCCCCTCGGGCCTTGGAGGTTTTCGAACCTACCAGAGGCGAGGAGTCTACTGGAGGGTCCTCGGCTATTGGGCCAGGACCAGCGCAGGAGCCTCCTGCATGGGAGCGTGCTTACGCTCGTATCGCAGATCTAGTGGAGACTCAGACTAGGGCACTGGAGGCCCAGACTAGGGCGTTGGCTGATCAGGCGCGAGAGATCCAGGAGCTGCGGGCGGCCCGCGAGGCAGTTCCACAGGTCCCCTTGGTGGCAGATCCACCGGTGGTGCCCGAGGTACCCCCTGTCCCAGTGGAGATTCCGGTAGTGGGAGTTCAGGATCCCCTGGAGAGGGAGGTGGAGCTAGAGGCTGCGGCACGAGTGCATCAGAGCGGCCTCACTGCCTTTCTGAAGCTTCACCCTCCCGAGTTCCATGGCCAGACGGCGGACCCCCTTGCCCCTGAGCGTTGGTTGATGGAGGTAGACAAGATCTTCTCGACCATGCACTGCACCGACCGCCAGCGTGTCTCACTGGCCACCTTCATGTTGAAGGGTAGCGCCGCCGACTGGTGGGCTACCCGATCGGTGGACATCCCCGAGGGAGTGGGGCGACTTCTATGGGCTGGATTCCGGAGTTACTTTCTGGAGGAGTACTTCCCATTTTCGACACGCCAGATCGTGATGCGAGAGTTCGAGCAGCTGACGCAGGGCTCCATGTCAGTCGCTGATTACTCTACACGATTCACGAGGCTTTCCCGGTTCGCCCCCGCCTTGGTGATGGATGAGGAGACGCGATGCCGTCGTTTCGAGATGGGTCTCATTAGCACCATCCGGGTGCATGTCACCTCACAGGCGTTCACGAGGTACTCAGACTTGGTGTCTCGTGCGAGGACAGTTGAGCGAGACCTTGGGGTCCCTTTGGGGGTTCCAACCCCTCCTGCAGACCAGAGGCCCCCCAGGAGCCAGGACCAGGGACATCGCAAGAAAAGCGGCCCCGCTTTGATCAGTCAGCGGCCGCCGCTACTCCAGTCGATGTGGTGCCAGTGCGAGGTCCAGCACCCATTGCTGCAGTACCAGTCCAGGCTAGGCGACCGGAGACGCGGCGCTGTTACCATTGCCAGAGGATCGGGCATATTTTATATGATTGCCCTGATGCTGGCCGACCCCGTGTGCCTTGGCAGCAGCAGCAGCTACAGCAGCAGCCGCGCCAGCAGCAGCAGCCACAGGGTGGCCGAGTTGACCAGAGGAGGCAGCCAGTGCAGCCTGCGAGGCGTGCCCCTGCTCCTCAGCCGCAGCTTGTTCAGGGTCGTGTTGCAGCACTTACAGCCGAGGAGGCGCAGGCTTCGGGTAGCGTTGTCCGAGGTATTGTTCTGATCTCCCAGCTTCCTGCATATGTGCTATTTGATTCCGGAGCCACGCACTCGTTCGTGTCTCCCGTTTTCGCGAGACGGATGGGCGTGGTGTCCGCCCCTCTTGATGTTGTGCTGGAGATATCATTGCCCGTCGGAGACCGTATTCTCCTCCGTTCTGTTTACCGGGGGTGTACCGTGGCGATTGCGGAGCATGAGTTTCCATTAGAGTTGGTAGAGCTCGCCATGACGGACTTCGATGCCATCCTGGGAATGGATTGGCTCTCAGCTAGCCACGCCAGTATCGACTGTTTTGCGAAGTCGGTGTCTTTCCACATCCCTGGTAAGAGATCTTTCCAGTTCGTGGGCGATCGGGACATAGCCCCTTTGGGGTTCGTGTCATCCATCCAGGCGTGGAGACTCCTTCAGGGAGGATGTGAGGGTTTTTTGGCGTATATTGCTGAGGAGGATGCACCACTACGGGCAGATATCAGTCAGACTCTGGTCGTGACGGAATATCAGAGGTTTTCCCCGATGATCTCTCGGGATTACCGCCGGATCGCGCGATCGAGTTTGAGATTAATCTAATTCCGGGGACCGAGCCGATTTCGAGAGCTCCGTACCGGATGGCCCCAGCAGAGCTGAAGGTGCTCAAGGAGCAGCTGGAGGAGTTGCTCGAGAAGGGCTTCGCACGTCCGAGTGTCTCCGTGGGGAGCCCCTTTTTGTTCGTTCAGAAGAAGGACGGTTCGCTGCGTCTTTGTATTGATTACAGGCAGCTGAACAAGCGGACCGTGAAGAACAAGTACCCCTTGCCACGGATTGACGATCTGTTTGACCAGCTCCAGGGAGCGCGTGTCTTTTCTAAGATCGATCTCCGTTCGGGCTACTATCAGCTGAAGATCCGGGAGTCGGATATTCTGAAGACGGCCTTTCGTACCCGTTATGGGCACTACGAGTTCCGAGTACTGCCGTTTGGGTTGACGAATGCGCCGGCAGCCTTCATGGATCTGATGAACCGGGTGTTTCGGCCCTTCCTCGACTCCTTCGTAGTAGTCTTCATCGATGATATTCTGGTGTACTCGAGGAGTCTTGAGGAGCACGCTGACCATCTCCGCACTGTCTTGGAGACTTTGGCCCGACATCAGTTGTTCGCCAAGTTCAGTAAGTGCGAGTTTGGTTGGAGCGTATGGCCTTTCTAGGCCACGTGATTTCCGGCGAGGGTATATCTGTGGACCCGGACAAGACGCTCGCCGTGTCGAATTGGCGGCGACCGTCGAACCCCACCGAGATTCGGAGCTTCCTGGGTTTGGCGGGTTATTATCGGAGGTTTGTCGAGGGTTTCTCGAAGATAGCTGTTCCTCTGACCCGCCTCACTCGGAAGGATGTCCGGTTCGAGTGGTCCCCATCTTGCGAGGAGAGCTTCCTGGAGTTGAAGCGAAGACTCACCTCAGCGCCAGTTCTTACCATTCCGTCTGGGAGTGGTGGATTCGCAGTCTACTCCGATGCATCGCGGCTGGGTTTGGGTTGCGTCCTGATGCAGTACGGTAAGGTTGTGGCTTACGCGTCGCGTCAGTTGAAGCCCCATGAGCAGAATTACCCCACCCACGATTTGGAGTTAGCAGCGATCATCTTTGCGCTGAAGATGTGGAGGCACTACCTCTATGGCGAGGAGTTCGAGCTCTTCACCGATCACAAGAGCCTGACTTACTTGCAGTCCCAGCCGGAGCTCAACATGCGTCAGAGACGTTGGGTCGAGTTCCTGAAGGACTATGACTGTGACATCGCTTACCATCCAGGTAAGGCGAATGTCGTGGCCGATGCTCTCAGCAGGCAGCCCTTGGGCATGGCCGCCCACTTGGCTGTACGTCGTTGGAGGCTTCTGGAGGAGGCCGCTTGCTGGATCAGCGTTCGAGAGACACCTGCGGGTGGCTTTTTGGCCAGGCTAGTGGTGCAGCCCGTTCTTCTCGACGTGATCCGCACGGCTCAAGGGCAGGATCCTCACTTTCTAGTCCTCTCTGAAGGCGTCGCCCGGGGCGAGCGTCCGGACTACCAGATTCACGAGGACGGAATCCTGCTGTTCAGAGGTCAAGTATGCATTCCTGACGACGCAGAGTTGAAGTAGAAGATCTTGGACGAGGCCCATCGTTTGAGGTACACAATGCATCCTGGTGGCACGAAGATGTACAGGCCCTTCGTCGTGGCTACTGGTGGCGCGGGATGAAGGCGGATATTGGCCGTTTCGTTGCCCGTTGCTTGGTATGCCAGCAGGTGAAGTCAGAACATCAGCGTCCTACGGGGAAGCTGCAGTCCATTGAGATTCCTCAGTGGAAGTGGGAGCAGATCACCATGGACTTCATTTCGGGTTTGCCGAGGTCACGTTCGGGTCGCGATGCCATCTGGGTAATCGTCGACTGACTGACTAAGTCCGCTCATTTCCTCCCCATTCGACTCACCGATTCTCTGGACACCCTGGCACAGTTGTTTGTCTCCGAGATTGTTCGTCTCCATGGCACTCCCGTCAGCATCATTTCTGATAGAGACGCGAGGTTTACTTCGAGGTTCTGGCGTAGCCTTCAGCACGCCCTTGGTACGAACCTCCACTTCAGTACAGCGTTTCATCCGCAGACGGACGGCCAGTCGGAGAGGATGATACAGACCCTGGAGGACATGCTGCGAGCTTGCGTTCTCGACTTTGGGGGCAGTTGGGAGAGGCATCTTCCGTTGGTGGAGTTCGCCTACAACAACAGCTACCACTCGAGTATTCGGATGGCACCATATGAAGCGCTCTATGGCCGCAGCTGCAGGTCCCCCCTGTGTTGGGACGAGGTCGGAGAGCGCCAGTTGGAGGGACCAGAGATCATCCACCAGACCTCAGAGATGGTCAAGACGATTCGTGAGCGTATCCGAGTCACTCAGAGCCGTCAGAAGAGCTACGCCGATCGTCGTCGCCGTGAGCTCACCTTCGAGGTTGGTGACCATGTTTTCTTGAAGGTGTCCCCGACGAAGGGCATCTTCCGTTTCGGTGTGCGGGGCAAGCTGAGTCCGCGTTACATTGGGCCGTTTCTCATCCTTAAGCGGATTGGAGAGGTGGCCTATCGCATAGCCCTGCCCCCACAGTTGGCTCAAGCCCATGACGTCTTCCATGTCTCGCAGCTGAGGCGTTACGTCCACGATCCTGCTCACGTTATTCCGTTCGAGCCGCTCGTCTTCGAGCCGGACTTGTCATTCGTGGAGCAGCCGATCGAGATCCTGGACCGACGTGAGAAGAGGCTCCGCACTAAGACCGTCCAGCTGGTTAAGGTGCGATGGCAGCACCGTTCTGGTGCCGAGGCCACTTGGGAGCGCGAGGACGCCATGCGTGGCGCATATCCACATCTTTTCCCTTCCTAGATGTTTTTGTATTAATTTTGTAGATAAAATTTTCTAAGGGGGGAAGAATGTTATGCCTGTGTCATTTGGAGCGCTCTGATTGAAAATTTGGCTACATAATTTTTCTCCTCGAAGTTATGTATTTCCAATTTGGTATTTGGATTTGATTTTGTTAAAATCCAAGATGAAGAGGTTTAAATATGAGTTTATTATGAGATGCTCAGTTTCGAGTTAGCTTTCATACAAAAGTGGAATTAGATCAACTGGATTCATGTAGTAAAAGTTATGGGTATTTTTCCAAGTATACCCCGGGGATGAAAAATTCTGGCAGCAGCCCTGTTCAATGTTTAGCTCTAATTTCGGAATAGCTAGAGGGATTATTTGATCTTGGCATAAACATGAAAGTTGTAAATAATCTTCTTGGATTTCCAACGGATTTTGAATTGTACAATTCGAAGCTATATTGAGGAAGTTATGGCTGTTCTAGTAAAGCATGTACAGAATTTCTAAGTTAGGGATGAATTGGTCATTTCTATCCCTCCTTTAGATATTTATTGCCCAAAATATCTCTCTCTCTCTCTCTCTCTCTCTCTCTCTCTCTCTCCCACTCACACGTCTACTCTCTTGGGCCTCTCTTTCTCTCTTTCAAAATCCCCTCCAAGTGTTTGTTTTATTTCCTCAAAGAGAAGGAGAAGGTGGAGGAGGAAGTGATGGTGAGAGTTAGTGTAAGTGTTGTTGTAGTTGTTGATCTCTCTTCTCTCAAGTTCCCTTTCATGAACTTTTCCCCCCTGATTTGCAGCCATAGCTAAGGAGGGATGAGGAGGTGGTGGTTGAGGTGGTCGCGGGTGCGTCGAGGGCCCCCGAACCTCCCCCTTTCATTTCCCCTCCCAAGGTGAGCCCTTCCCCTTCTTTTCTTGGTTTTTATGGCTTAGGGATGGTTGGGGAGGTCATGCATGTTGGGTAGATGTGTTAGAATGTGTGTGAGGGGTTGGGGAGGGTTAAAAAGAGGTTAGGGCAGAGTGGGCGCGCGCAGGCGTGTGCGCGCGAGCGCACGGAGTGGGCGCGCGGGTGCGCGCGGGCGCTGGCGCGAGCGGGAGTGCGCGCGTGCGTGTGCGGGGGGCCATGCGTGTGGCTGCCCGAGGGTTCGGGTAGGTGTCGGGGCACTCAGACTCGCGTGCGTACGTGCGTGCTCGCATGCGTGCGAGTCCGTATGCATGCTTGTCCGAGTATTTCGTATTTCTAGTAAATTTCATGTATATTTGTGTAGTTTACTCACCATATTGAATGCCCATGTCTTGCAGATCTTGGCGAACGGTCACGCAACGACCCGGGTTGCGGTGAGTGGATCAATCCAACCCAGTAGAGAGGCGTGTGATGCATGTAGGCGTGCATTGCCCTCCCCTGGGACACCATAATTGCATATTAACTTGTGTCAATGAAAAACTATGTTAATGCATGTTTTACTATGATGTAACCATGCCATATTAGACATTGTATGCTAGGGATATACATCCATGTATCATGTATAGAGGCCCATACATGTCTAGAAGCCTTGATCTATGCATGTTTCCCATTTAGTTTAATTTAATTAAATCAAAATGAGATTATGTTGGTATGAGCATGCCTTAGAAAATATTATAACCTTGTTATTATAATATATGTTTTCCCGCATCTCAGTTATGCGCCCTGGAGGAATTCTTGAGAATTCATGACATTAGTAGTGTTAGAAATCGTTGTCGACGGATCCAAGAGGATCGTATCCGTGTGAGTAGGCTGTTTTCTCCCTTTCGTTGGATCCGGGTAGGGACTCCCCGGCGTTGGGAAAGCTGTCCTGACAGAGGGCTCTCATATGTAGGTACCACCGATTCGTTCGGAGGGTACTGATCGTGGGAGTATACCAGGTAGAGGCTACGCAAGGGAGAGGCTATCGGTGGACCAAGGGTGGAGAGCAGTCTAGTCTGTCCCAAAAGGCCCATGTCACTTCTAAAGGGTGAGGGTGAGGGTGGGGTGGGTCGGCGATGTTACGACCCACTAGCTTGTACAGTTCCTCCCGTTTAGGGACTTTAATTATTATAAGGTTAATATGAGTTGTGTTGCATAGATTGTGCCATTCACTGAGCGTGTGGCTCACCCCTCGCATATTCTTTTCCTTCAGTTGTTACTGAGTCGGATCTGAAGGAGGAGCTCCCCGAGGCATCACATCAGTAGCGGAGCAGCGTTCACGTTTTGGGTTCTGCGAGTGAGAGGCCATCAGCATCCCCTTTTTGCTTGTATGTATTGTTATCCGTGATTGGGAACAACACTTGTATATGGATGTCTTTGTTTATATTGGCTCTCACAGGACAGTTGATTATGTATTCTGCTCTGTAATATGTCTTTGAATTACAGACTCAGTCGTTTAAGCTTCCGCTATATGTATATATATTATGTCAACTACATTATTGATTGTGTTGTCATTTTCGATGTTGTTTAAAGTCTTTAATTGATCTCCTGTATGGACTGCTGATATTATATATATTTGCCACGTATCGGGGACGGCCGCCCTGGGGCGTGACAAAACTGCAGTTAACATTCCCAAATGTAAAATTCATAAGAGTATCGTGCAAAAGAATCTATGTATTGTGTACAAAACACAAATTTCTCATCAGATACAACTGCAGCCTCAGCAACAATAGAAAATTTGGAATATAATTCATGATGCCTCAACATTTGTCATTTGACATAATGTCAACATAACAGTTCTTCACAGCGTTATGCTTTCGTTTGATGCCCTTCCACCAACAATCCATAATGTAGTATGAAGAAACTACCCTCGTGTTTGTATGCATCAAAACTTTAATGCAATGCCTACAGATGATACCTAGAAACTAAAAAAGACAACAAACACATCGAAACTCCTCCTTCAATTCATCAAACTTAACCACATAAGCTGTTTTCTTAGTTGCTCCATCTTTGCCATTTGAAACATCAGTGACAATAAAACTAATCCTTTACCTTCACTACTTTACTCTTCGAAATCATCCATTTCACCTTCTAGTACACTACCTTCCAAAGAAAATGTAGCATAATCCCCTGCAAAAGTATGTACTTCACTGTTACATTTATACATTATTTCTATTTGCATTGTTGAAAGAAATGCAATACACGATTGAATGTTACATTTCAGACTGTTACATTTATAAATGTAACAAAATTTAAAAAATGAGTATTCGAGTCCAGGAATGCAATATTAACATCACACAAACCATTATCAATTAAATGTAACAGTATCAAATGTTACATTCATGAAATTAAAACGAAACAAAATCAAAAGGTGTGAAATAACCAATACAAAAAAAAATTCATTTTCTAAATTGAAATATGTAACATAAATTGAATATTTGATCATCAAAAATTTAATTTTTTATTCCAGATGTGAATTTCATTCCAAAAGGATCAAAATACGATGAAAAACAATTGAAATACCTAATCCGGAGGACATTGATGGGAGATCGAACTCGATGAAGAACAAAATAGTGTTTTCAAACTTCTCAGAATTAAAATTCCGGGTCTACTACAATTGATTATCATATATTATTAGGTTTCGAATTGCTAGAGAGATCGAAAAGGATCGGCAGTTGCAATCGAGGAATGATCAGAAATTGTAATTCTCCACGATTTGGGGTTGTTATTGCATTCAATGTTGACGGCGCCATAATTGAAATGAAATCGTAACCGTTGGAGAACCCAAAAATGACATTATAAGTATTATAGATAATGTACACTTATCACATCATGGGGTCTAATTTGGGGCTTGTGAAATTGAAGAATAGAAAACATTATTCTTATTTTATATTTATCCACATAGTACATCCATGTAGATCAATGAATGGAAATCTATTCCATTGATCTACGTGGATGTACTTGTGTGGGAGATCTATTCCATATCATTTGCTAAATCGATTGTACTTGTGTGGGAGATCTATTCCATATCAACTGCTACAGAAATGTTTAGCATGATAAAATTGGAGTGATACATGGGGTCTATGATAGGATAAGGCACAAATATGTTTTTCAGTGTGTATCTTCTGGATTAAGGCATATTTTTTTAAAGTTAAAAAATAATTAAAATACTATTCCTCCCGACCATCGCACTCCACCTTACACATATGAACGGTTTCTTGTAATAGTACTTTGATGTATCATATCAACAAAAATTATTTACCATCTGTGGTTTTTTTTCTTTAAAAAAAAATTATTTAATATGTGACAAATTACAATTGGTCTTGCCCTTTGGAAAATTAGCTTCAACTTCATTTATAATCTCAAATGCATTTCAAAAATGAGATATGTATTTTTATATAAAAAAAAACAAAATATATGTGTACTCCAATAAATCATTTATAAAATGTCTAAAAAATTTCTATTGATACTTCGTTATAGTGAGTGCAGGTGGTTAATTAATCAGGTACATGGAGTTGTAAATGAAGCTATAAAATCAGCTAAGTATAACTTCACATTAATTCAAACTTCTTTTGGTTTCTCATATAATAAGACAATGATATTGTGTTAGATTAAGAAAAGAAGTTCATTGTCTTATTATGAGAGAAGCCGTAAAGCTTATCTATATATAGTCTATTAGCTTGTGGAATGATGTATGGCTTGGGGATTGCTCTTTGAAAGAGCGCTTTGCTGAACTTTATAGGTTATCTTGCGATAGGGAGGGCACGGTCTACAATTACTGGCGACAGGATGCTATGGTGGCCATTGGATGTTAGGCTGAGTGCGGTCTCGATGCTCACTGATCTTCTGCATGAACTGTATTCAGTATCTCTTTTCGAGGGGACATTGGACACGGTGTGTTGGATGCCACAGGTTCAACATTCTTTTTCTGTTCGGGGCTGTTACAACTGGTGACGTAGAGACAGGCCTTGGCTTGATTCAATCACATGGAAGGCCCCAGAGATATGGCGTCCAAAGATTCATCTCAGAGCTTGATCCTTCATGTGGCAAATGTAACAAGAGAGGATTCTAACAAAAGTTTATACCACCAAATGGGCTTCGGTTGATGACACACTTTGCTTTTTATGCACAGCAGTAGAGGAGATTGTGACCCACCACTTTCTTGAATGCCCTTTGGTGCGGATTATGTGGAAACATTTGAAGAAGGCGACGGGGATGGAAGACAACTTGTAAAATCTTCTAATCTTTCGTCTCAGTCGTGATTATATTTAGACTGTTTGGCTCACCCGCAATCATCAAATTTTCTAGAACACAAGCATTTACATTGAGAACCTATGGGATTTTATGTTGAACTTTATCAAGAATTGGGGGATTGTTTGTATGGGGGCAAGCAATGTTTTGTTGCCTGGGGGTAAATTTTTGGTGGAGTAGTTCTTATGTTTTTTTTTGTAACTGATAGACCACTCCTCCACCAAATTTTACTGCTTTGGACATGTTTATTTTGATTAGAATAAAAGTAAGGCACATATGTACTTTTTCATATAAAAAAAAACAAAAAAAAAAAAGATTAAATCTCAAGTGAGAAAAATATCAAATTAAAAAAATAAAAAAATTCAAAACATTGAATAAGAAAAGACTAAAAAAATAATTATTTACCCTCACATGATGCTTCTTTAACAATGCAAAGAGGCTTTGAATCGGCAACTCAATTCTATCCCAAATTCCCAGCTCAATTTATACTACATTCATATCAATATAAAGATATAGTCAGTATGTTAAAAAAAGGAAAATGATATGTTCAATCCCAAGTGCAGTCTCATCTACAGTTCACCGTTTTTTTTTTATTTTTTTTTTAAAAATCAAACATTGTAGTGTTGGTATATAAAATGAAGTATATATTAAAAAACAATAATATTTTTTTCGTTTTAAAAAAAATAAAAAAAAATTGCATCATACACTATAATAAAACCCCTTACACTATGCTGCAGTATATATTGCGTTATCATAATGTATGGAATCACAAGCTATGTTACAAAATAGACTGAATGTATACGCACTTGTTAAAAAATAAGACTAATACATGCAAGACCTTGCTACGCCAGTAGTGGGCACCCCTTTCTCCCCGGAAGGACAGAGTTTAAGTCTCGCTGTGTGCGAGCACTAGGAAACAACTAGTGTGGGTTTGGGTTACATGGGCTTTGATCCCACCGGTTAGTCAATGTGGATGGATCAATATGTAATAGTCCGAGCACCTCTTGTCCTAGTGTATGTCAGGACATTATAGCTCCTCCGAAGCTTAAAAAAAGAAAAAAAAAGAAGAAGAAGAAGAAGAAGAGAGAGACTAATATGAAATTTGTTATTATACATTTAAAACTAATTAATAACTTTTAGAGTATCACTAGTTAAGAATTGCATATGTTTCATTAATTAATATCAATGTGATTCAATTAGCTACATATAAATTAAATAAATAAAACAAAGAATTGTTTGATGGCGTCTTTTAATTTTGTATATTATAGAAGAAGAAAAAAAGGGAAGAGTCATACAGAGTTAAAGGTTTGAGGGAAAAATAATATTCTGAAATAAAATATAGGGTCATTATGAGATTTTAAATTAGAGTTGTTATAAAATTCCAAAACTGTTGTGAATATGGTGGATAACCACCACTTCTCTAACCTATAACCTCCCCCACTCTTCAACTCCATAACCTCCCCCACTCTTCTATTCCATTAACACTCCCATTAGTGCCCCACTATCTCCCCCTCACCTCTATAGACTTGTAACTCTCCACCTTTGGGATTCCTCTATGCACCCTATAAATAGAGGGATTCTCTCTTGTATTCATTTAACAAATGGTGAATAAGAATCTCTCTCTACTTCTCTCCTCTATATGCTTGTGTGGTTTGTTTATATACCCTTATATATCATATTCTATTTAGTTTACAACACGTTATCAGCACGAGAAGCTCTTTGTTAAAGAGAAAGGTTTGTATTCGGTGGGTTCTTAATGATCTATATAAAAAATATATTCCCCATTGATTTTATGTATTTTTATGTAAATCATATACTACATACATATGATTAATTTTTTTCAATATGCATGGAACCATATGGAAATTATGTGTAGAACCCGTATACATCTATCTTTTATTTTCATCTGATGTACTGCATACATCTATCTTTTATTTTCCATGCATGCAATCCCAGTGAAAATTTTCCATACAAATACATAAAATATGCTCCAGTACCGGCCATTATGCCTCAAATATGCTCCAGTTGTAGCAATATTGAGAGCATTAATTTTATATATTCTCGTTGCCAAACAACGATTTTTAAAATATCATGTAACTCAACTCAATGGCATAGCATCATTACAAGTAAATGCATTTAATTTTATGTTCGCCATGGAAGTTGTGGTCATGAATGATGAGATCATGATTTATATAGTTGAGAAAGCACAACAATCATGGATCCTTGAAGAATCATGTAAAAGATATGATTAAAAATGTCCCTGAAGGACTATGATTATATTGTATCCATGAAGGATCATACAAATTTTATTTTATTTTATCCCTGAAGGACTGTACAAAAATTATGATTATATGAATCTTTGAATGATCATGTAAAATTTTATTTTGTTCTATCCTTGAAGGATTATACAAAAATCATGATTGTTCGTGTCCCTGTAGGACCAAACAAAAGTTATATGATATATTTTTCAGGTCCTTGAAGGACCAAATAATAAATAAAAAAAAAAGATCCATGTATCTCAGCAGGAACATGTAAAATTTTATTTTGTTATTTTTTTTTTAGTTTAACATTAATTAATGCAAATGATAATATTATTTTTGGTATTATAAACTTGGTCGAAGGCTCTAGAAGGGCAGATATCAGGTTATCAAGAGATACAAAATTTTGTATCAACGATGCATTGTATTCATGTAGATCCAGAAGAAGTCTACTGAAGATACCTATCTCAACATATGCCATTTTAAAATTATGGAGTATCTATGCATTAATAATGTCTCATGCCATAAGCATATATTAGAAAAGCTTTATGCTCTCTCCTAAGAGTTATTATAAATATCCATATTTACTCGTATAAACTAGAAGTTCTATGATCTTTATGATTTGACATGACCGTCTGGCATATACTAAAGAACTAGAAGATTCTTTTGCTCGATGATAGTTTTTACCGCATGATTTGTGGATTTCCATTTTAATGAGACGATATTCCCGCCGTTAGGGGGAGAGAAGAACGTACCTGAAGTACGATCTGTTCCTGAAGAACAACAAGAATTATCGTGGAATACATCCACTCTGTCTTATCTAGACTCACGTACCGCTCAACGTGAAAATCAAATTCCTAATGCACGCCAGATGCGTGATAGACCTATAGGTTCAAAAAAAAAAATTCAGCTCCCCAGAAGTGGAGATCAAATGTAAAATCATGCTCTAATAATGCTCCAGAAGAAGTTATACATAATGTTCCAGAAGAGATTATGAACAATAGATCCACTTTCTCTAAAACTCTAGAAGAGTATAATGTCCATGAAGAGAAACGAGTTCCAGAAGTGACTACACAAACTCTTGAAGAGGAAAAGGTACCTAATAATATTAAGATCTCTATATTTTATATGCATATAAGAGAAATGTGGAATCGCAAATAAATGATCATCGATGACATATTTATCATACAAAGTAGATTCTCCTTCTATTATAAGATATCTTGAACCATTGACAGGGGATGTTTTTACCGCTCGATTTGCGGATTGTCATTTTGATGAGACAATATTCCCGTCGTTAGGGGGAGAAAATCCGTCGCCAGAAGAACGACGTGAACTTACATGGAAAACTCCATCTTTGTCTCATCTTGATCCTCGCACTAATCAATGTGAAACTGAAGTGCAAAGAATCACCATCTTCAAAGAATTGCGCATCAATTGCCAGATGCATTCAATGATGCAGCAAAAGTGATGAAATCACATATTCCAGCTGCTAATACTCCAGCTCGAATTAATGTTCCAATAGGAAAAACTGCTAATATGCCGGCTAATGAATCAACAAAAACACGCCTGAAGCGTGGAAGACCTATAGGCTCAAAAGATTCAGCTCCCCGAAGGAGAAAAACAATGAAGAATAATTCTCTAGAAGAGTATGAAACACTTGAAAGACCCACAATAATAACTCCTACAGAGGAAGAAGTCCCTGAAGTGACACAAGTCCCTGAAGAGACTGACGTCCCTGAAGTGACGCCCGTGCATGAAGAACAAGTACATGGAAATGAAGAAATTTCCATAAATTATGCAAATTCACAAATATTGTGGGATCGAAAGCAAGTGCTTGTTGATGATATATTCTCATTTGCAGTAGCTACAGAAATCATTTCAGATAATGATTTAGAACCACGTTCAGTGGATGAATGCAGACGAAAAAATTGTTGGCCACAATGGAAAGCTGCTATTCAAACAGAATTGGATTCACTTGCAAAACACCAAGTATTTGGACCAGTAGTCCTAACCCCTGAAGGTGTTAAACCAGTAGGATGTAAATGGGTGTTTGCGAGAAAACGAAATGAAAGAAACGAGATTGTTAGATACAAAGCTCGTCTTGTGGCACAGGGTTTCCTGCAGAGACCTGGGATAGATTTTGAAGAGACATATTCTCCTGTGATGGACACAATCACATTTCGGTATTTAATTAGTCTTGTAGTCTCAGAAGGACTTGACATGCAGCTAATGGATGTGGTTACTGCATATTTATATGGAAAATTAGATACCGACATTTATATGAAAGTTCCTGAAGGACTAAAATTGCCTGAAGCAAAACCACGAAACATGTACTCAATCAAGCTAAGACGATCCTTGTATGGATTAAAGCAATCTGGACGAATGTGGTATAACCGTCTTAGTGAGTACTTAATAAAAGAAGGATATGTCAATGATCCAATATGCCCCTGTGTATTTATTAAGAAAACGGAACTCGGATTTACCATTATTGCAGTATATGTTGATGATATTAATCTAATTGGGACTCCTGAAGAGCTCAAAAAGGCTTCCGAATATCTGAAAAAGGAGTTTGAAATGAAAGATCTTGGAAAAACAAGATATTGTCTCGGCTTGCAAATTGAGCAAAGTTCAAATGGGATACTTGTTCATCAAACAACATATGTTGAAAAAATCCTGAAGCGTTTTAATATGGACAAATGTCATCCATTAAGTACTCCAATGGTAGTAAGGTTACTTGACCCTTTTCGTCCAAAAGAAGATACTGAAAATCTTCTTGGTCCTGAAGTACCATATCTTAGTGCAATTGGTGCCTTATTATATTTGGCCCAATGCACTAGACCTGACATTGCATTTTCAGTTAATTTATTGGCCAGATTTAGCTCTGCACCAACTCGAAGGCATTGGAATGGTGTGAAGCACATTTTTCGTTATCTTCGTGGAACGTCAGACATGGGTCTATTCTATGCAAAGGATTCCAATAATGGTGCACAACTAAAGGGTTATGCAGATTCAGGATATCTTTCAGATCCTCACAAGGCTCGCTCACAAACAGGCTATGTATTCACTTGCGGTGGCACAGCAATCTCTTGGCGATCTACGAAACAGACTTTGGTCGCCACGTCTTCTAACCACTCTGAGATTCTTGCACTCCACGAAGCAAGCCGGGAATGCGTGTGGATAAGGTCTTTGGTTCATCATATTCGTACTGCATGCGGACTATCTCTCATTACAGATGTTCCAACAACTATATATGAAGACAATGCAGCATGCATTGCTCAAATCAAAGGGGGATATATCAAGGGTGATAGAACAAAGCATATTTCTCCAAAATTCTTTTACACTCATGAGCTCCAGCAGAGACATGAAATTGATGTTCAACAAATTCAGTCAAAGGACAATCTTGCAGATTTGTTTACTAAAGCTTTGTCGACATCAACATTCAAGAAGCTGGTGTATGAAATCGGGATGCGACGAGTTTGCGACCAAAATTCTTGAAATCTTGTACTTATGAGGGGGAGTAATTTTTGATGACATTTTGCGAACTGTACTCTTTTTCCTTCGCCTAGGTTTTGTCCCATTGGGTTTTCCTGGCAAGGTTTTAATGAGGCAGTGTCAAACGCATACACTATTATACGATTAAGTTACATTGTACTCTTTTTCCTTCGCTTTGGTTTTTTCCCATTGGGTTTTCCAAGCAAGGTTTTAATGAGGCAATTTTCTTAGCGTGGTGGTCATCCAAGGGGGAGTGTTGTGAATATGGTGGATAACCACCACTTCTCTAACCTATAACCTCCCCCACTCTTCAACTCCATAACCTCCCCCACTCTTCTATTCCATAACACTCCCATTAGTGCCCCACTATCTCCCCCTCACCTCTATAGACTTGTAACTCTCCACCTTTGGGATTCCTCTATGCACCCTATAAATAGGGGTTCTCTCTTGTATTCAACCAACAAAGTGAATAAGAATCTCTCTCTACTTCTCTTCTCTATATGCTTGTGTGGTTTGTTTATATACTCTTATATATCATATTCTATTTAGTTTACAACAAAAAACTAATTTTAATAATTCTATGAGATCCTAAATGATCATAGAAATTGATAGAGATCAATTCTGATATGTTATGATAGAGATTCTAAAATATAAAATTTACTAAAAATAGTAAATTCAGAAAGCCTAAATCAAGGAATTTTTTAAAAATATTATGACCCTTGATTTATAAATAATTGTGGACCTCAAGAGTTGTGGTAATGGTATACATATCTAAGCCTTCAATCAGATGGATACAGATGGAATACGTTAATATCCATATTTTAACTTTCAAATTTAGATATGGATATTAATTTTTAGATTGAAATCCTTCCAGACACGGATCTGATAAGGATATTTTCCGAATAACTTACATGTTTAAATTTTAATAATGTTCAAAAAAGCAGCTACTAATTCTGAGACTTGCCTGGACCTTCGTGATCAAGGAAAAAAGAATTTTCATAATAAAAAATTTTGAAAGAGAAAAATAAACCATTATATCTTCATATATACTTCATTTCATTTAACCCAATATGTGATTAAATGAATATATAATTTTTTTTTAAAAATAAAAAACTGTGTACTATGATAGGGTCGCAATGTTGACCATATCATATTCCATTAAATAGCCCTTGAGATATATCATGTTAGATTATATGTGTTATGTCATTATATATATTATGTAATACATGTGTAACTCTTATGTAACTGTATATACAAAGAGTTTAGATTAAAAGGAATACAGAATCCAATTCTCTCTCTCTTATTGTAACATGTCCATATGAGAAAAAGGTGTCAAATTATCTTCCACTATTGATTGCTTTATTTCCTCATCAACTTGCATGCATATTATATTGTATAATTGTATATATATCTATACTATTCTATAAAGCGCGAGCGGATGGGCGTATGGGGGGGGGGCATTTTTGTAATTTCACCATGGTCATTTTTCATATAGAACCCCCAGTTCTATAAATTTTACAAAAAGACCCTTACATGTGTTATAAACAAGTCCCTAATTTATAACCAGATCCCTAACAAAAATCGGCTAATTTTATTTTTTCCTGGGCTTTCTGCAGATCCACCACCAGGTTCTACCAGTTTCACAACTAGACTCTTCTGTGTTACAAACAGGTCTCTAATTCCGTTTCAAGATTTATAAGCAGATCCCTAATCTCAAAACATGACTCCCTGATCTTCAAATTTCATTAATGATTTTTCAGACCATTAAGATATGCATAAAATTATAAAATATAATATTTTAGTCATATTAATAAATACATAAATTACAGATGGAATTGGACTCATTTGATCCCCTAAAAATTATTGATGGATGTTTTACTTTTGAATTTAAAACTTGTTCTCCTTCTTTTTTAAAATTGATTTTGGATCAATATGTATCCCTTTTTCTTTTTATGTGAAAATTGTTGTGAATATGGTGGATAACTACCATTTCTCTAACCCATAACCTCCCCACTCTTCAACTTCATAATCTCCCCCACTCTTCTATTCCATAACACTCCCCATTATTGTCCCACTATCTCCCCCCTCACCTCTACAGACTTGTAACTCTCCACCCTTTGGAATCCTCTATGCACCCTATAAATAGAGGGGTTCTCTTTTGTATTCAATCAACAAATAGTGAATAAGAAATCTCTCTCTACTTCTCTTCTCTATATACTTGTGTGCTTTGTTTATATACTCTTATATATCATATTCTATTTAATCCACAACACGTTATCAGCACGAGAAGCTCTTTGTTAAAGAGAAAGGTTTGTATCGATGGGTTCTTAATGATCTATATAAAAAATATACTCCCCCTTGATGTTATGTATTTTTATGTAAATCATCTACTACATACATATGATTAATTTTTTTTCAATATGCATGGAACCGTATGCAAATTATGTGTAGAACCCGTATACATCTATCTTTTATTTTCATTTGATGTACTGCATACATCTATCTTTTATTTTCCATGCATGCAATCCCCGTGAAAATTTTCCATACATATGTTATGATATGATTAATTTATGAAAACTAGTATGCAATTTTTCCATGCAACAGTATGCGGCATCTATCATTTGATTATTTATTTTTCATGTAACTGTTCCATGTTTGTCATCTTTTATTAAAATTTAAATATTATACATCTATGTGTAGAACTAGAAGTTCTCACAAATATCAATTAATTTGATATTTATATTTGATTTGAAATTCATTTTAATGTTACAATGTCATGTGTCCCTATAGGATCATGCAAAAATTGTAATTACATGGATCCCTGAAGGACCATGTAGAAGTTATGAATAATGTGTTCTAATAAGACCATGCAAATTTTATTCTATCCCTGAAGGACTACAAAAAATTATTACATGGATCCTTGAAGAATCATGTAAAAGATATGATTAAAAATGTCCCTGAAGGACTATGATATATATTGTATCCATAAAGGATCATACAAATTTTATTTTATTTATCCCTGAAGGACTGTACAAAAATCATGATTATATGAATCTTTGAAGGATCATGTAAAATTTTATGATTGTTCGTGTCCCTGTAGGACCAAACAAAAGTTATATGATATATTTTTCAGGTCCTTGAAGGACCAAATAATAATAAAAAAAAAGATCCATGTATCCCAGCAGGAACATGTAAATTATGATTAGATTTCACTATCATCATCATCATAATGAAGAGGATTTAAATATTAATACCTCATTGACAAAGGTCCACCGGCCATTATGCCTCAAATATGCTCCAGTTGTAGCAATATTGAGAGCATCAATTTTATATATTCTCGTTGCCGAACAACGATTTTTTTTAAAAAATATCATATAACTCAACTCAATGACATAGCATCATTACCCGAAGTAAATGCATTTTATTTTATGTTCGCCATGGAAGTTGTGGTCATGAATGATGAGATCATGATTTATATAGTTGAGAAAGCACAACAATCATAAAGTTTATAAAATATCTCAAATCACTAGAAGTGATTTGCTATTAAACAAAAGTATAATTGAAGGGAAAAGGGTTGCAGAACAAACCCCTAACACAAGGAAAATGATTGTTATGTATTTAGTGCTTTAAAAATATGGTCACGTACCTGATGTACGATCAGACTTTTATAATTTTTATAATTATAATTATAATTTTTCTTTGTTATCTAAAATCTATTTTTCTTTTTTTTTTTCTTTTTTTTTAGAAGAATGGCTATGGTTGGTGACATTTGTCTAGCAGACAGCGCTACAACACATACGATCCTACGAAATAAACAATATTTCTCGACATTGACATTAATCAATGCAAATGTTAATACCATTTCTGGTACTACGAAATTAATTGAAGGCTCCAGAATAGCAAATATAATATTACCAGGAGGTACAAAATTTTGTATTAATGATGCATTATATTCAGCAAGATCCAGAAGAAATCTGCTAAGTTTTAAGGATATCCATCTCAATGGATATCATATTGAGACTATCAATGAAAACAATATGGAGTATTTATGCATTACTTCAATTGTTTCAGGCCAAAAACATGTATTAGAGAAACTTCATGCTTTCTCATCTGGGTTGTATTATACAACCATAAAAACAATCGAATCATATGCTGTAATGAACCAGAAGTTCTATGATTCAGATATTTTACACTTTGGCATGATCGTCTCGGGCATCCAGGATCTACTATATAGTGAAAATTGATAATTCATATATGATGCGTCGAATCATATAGGATCTACTAACTATCAAGTTCTATGAATCATATATGATGCGTCGAATAATTGATAATTCATTTGGGCATTCGTTAAAGAACCAGAAGATTCTTTTACCTAATCACTATCAATGCACTTCGTGCTCACAAGGAAAATTGATAGTTAGACCATCCCCTACAAAAGTCAATGTTGAGTCACCAACATTTTTGCAAAGAATCCAAGGGGATATATGTGGCCCAATCCACCCCCCATGTGGACCATTCAAGTATTTTATGGTATTGATAGACGCATCTGCTAGATGGTCGCATGTTTGTCTATTATCCACTCGGAATGCTGCATTTGCAAGACTACTTGCTCAGATAATCCGATTACAGTCTCATTTTTCGGATTATCTATAAAGTCAATACGTCTTGATGGAGCTGGTGAATTCACATCGAAAACTTTTAACGACTATTGTATGTCGCATGGCATCGATGTTGAACACCCTGTTGCTCATGTGCACACCCAAAATGGATTAGCTGAATCATTTATTAAGCATCTTCAGCTAATTGCACGTCCTATGCTTTTGAGGACAAAATTACCCGTTTCAGCTTGGGGTCATGCTATATTGCATGCAGCAGCATTAGTTCGCCTTCGGCCAACTGCTTATCATCAATATTCCCCTTTACAGCTCGTACTGGGTCATCAACCAAATATTTCACATCTTCGAATTTTTGGTTGTGCTGTACAAGTTCCTATTGCCCCTACACAACGAACTAAAATGGGCCCTCAACGTCGATTGGGAATTTATGTAGGCTTTGATTCTCCTTCTATTATAAGATATCTTGAACCATTGACAGGGGATGTTTTTACCGCTCGATTTGCGGATTGTCATTTTGATGAGACAATATTCCCGTCGTTAGGGGGAGAAAATCCGTCGCCAGAAGAACGACGTGAACTTACATGGAAAACTCCATCTTTGTCTCATCTTGATCCTCGCACTAATCAATGTGAAACTGAAGTGCAAAGAATCACCATCTTCAAAGAATTGCGCATCAATTGCCAGATGCATTCAATGATGCAGCAAAAGTGATGAAATCACATATTCCAGCTGCTAATACTCCAGCTCGAATTAATGTTCCAATAGGAAAAACTGCTAATATGCCGGCTAATGAATCAACAAAAACACGCCTGAAGCGTGGAAGACCTATAGGCTCAAAAGATTCAGCTCCCCGAAGGAGAAAAACAATGAAGAATAATTCTCTAGAAGAGTATGAAACACTTGAAAGACCCACAATAATAACTCCTACAGAGGAAGAAGTCCCTGAAGTGACACAAGTCCCTGAAGAGACTGACGTCCCTGAAGTGACGCCCGTGCATGAAGAACAAGTACATGGAAATGAAGAAATTTCCATAAATTATGCAAATTCACAAATATTGTGGGATCGAAAGCAAGTGCTTGTTGATGATATATTCTCATTTGCAGTAGCTACAGAAATCATTTCAGATAATGATTTAGAACCACGTTCAGTGGATGAATGCAGACGAAAAAATTGTTGGCCACAATGGAAAGCTGCTATTCAAACAGAATTGGATTCACTTGCAAAACACCAAGTATTTGGACCAGTAGTCCTAACCCCTGAAGGTGTTAAACCAGTAGGATGTAAATGGGTGTTTGCGAGAAAACGAAATGAAAGAAACGAGATTGTTAGATACAAAGCTCGTCTTGTGGCACAGGGTTTCCTGCAGAGACCTGGGATAGATTTTGAAGAGACATATTCTCCTGTGATGGACACAATCACATTTCGGTATTTAATTAGTCTTGTAGTCTCAGAAGGACTTGACATGCAGCTAATGGATGTGGTTACTGCATATTTATATGGAAAATTAGATACCGACATTTATATGAAAGTTCCTGAAGGACTAAAATTGCCTGAAGCAAAACCACGAAACATGTACTCAATCAAGCTAAGACGATCCTTGTATGGATTAAAGCAATCTGGACGAATGTGGTATAACCGTCTTAGTGAGTACTTAATAAAAGAAGGATATGTCAATGATCCAATATGCCCCTGTATATTTATTAAGAAAACGGAACTCGGATTTACCATTATTGCAGTATATGTTGATGATATTAATCTAATTGGGACTCCTGAAGAGCTCGAAAAGGCTTCCGAATATCTGAAAAAGGAGTTTGAAATGAAAGATCTTGGAAAAACAAGATATTGTCTCGGCTTGCAAATTGAGCAAAGTTCAAATGGGATACTTGTTCATCAAACAACATATGTTGAAAAAATCCTGAAGCGTTTTAATATGGACAAATGTCATCCATTAAGTACTCCAATGGTAGTAAGGTTACTTGACCTAAAGGACCCTTTTCGTCCAAAAGAAGATACTGAAAATCTTCTTGGTCCTGAAGTACCATATCTTAGTGCAATTGGTGCCTTATTATATTTGGCCCAATGCACTAGACCTGACATTGCATTTTCAGTTAATTTATTGGCCAGATTTAGCTCTGCACCAACTCGAAGGCATTGGAATGGTGTGAAGCACATTTTTCGTTATCTTCGTGGAACGTCAGACATGGGTCTATTCTATGCAAAGGATTCCAATAATGGTGCACAACTAAAGGGTTATGCAGATTCAGGATATCTTTCAGATCCTCACAAGGCTCGCTCACAAACAGGCTATGTATTCACTTGCGGTGGCACAGCAATCTCTTGGCGATCTACGAAACAGACTTTGGTCGCCACGTCTTCTAACCACTCTGAGATTCTTGCACTCCACGAAGCAAGCCGGGAATGCGTGTGGATAAGGTCTTTGGTTCATCATATTCGTACTGCATGCGGACTATCTCTCATTACAGATGTTCCAACAACTATATATGAAGACAATGCAGCATGCATTGCTCAAATCAAAGGGGGATATATCAAGGGTGATAGAACAAAGCATATTTCTCCAAAATTCTTTTACACTCATGAGCTCCAGCAGAGACATGAAATTGATGTTCAACAAATTCAGTCAAAGGACAATCTTGCAGATTTGTTTACTAAAGCTTTGTCGACATCAACATTCAAGAAGCTGGTGTATGAAATCGGGATGCGACGAGTTTGCGACCAAAATTCTTGAAATCTTGTACTTATGAGGGGGAGTAATTTTTGATGACATTTTGCGAACTGTACTCTTTTTCCTTCGCCTAGGTTTTGTCCCATTGGGTTTTCCTGGCAAGGTTTTAATGAGGCAGTGTCAAACGCATACACTATTATACGATTAAGTTACATTGTACTCTTTTTCCTTCGCTTTGGTTTTTTCCCATTGGGTTTTCCAAGCAAGGTTTTAATGAGGCAATTTTCTTAGCGTGGTGGTCATCCAAGGGGGAGTGTTGTGAATATGGTGGATAACCACCACTTCTCTAATCCATAACCTCCCCCACTCTTCAACTCCATAACCTCCCCCACTCTTCTATTCCATAACACTCCCATTATTGCCCCACTATCTCCCCCTCACCTCTATAGACTTGTAACTCTCCACCTTTGGGATTCCTCTATGCACCCTATAAATAGAGGGGTTCTCTTTGTATTCAATCAACAAATAGTGAATAAGAATCTCTCTTACTTCTTTCTCTATATACTTGTGTGCTTTGTTTATATACTTTATATATCATATTCTATTTAGTTTACAATAAAAATAAATATATTTTTAGTTTTTTCAAGGCAGTGTTTTTTTTATTGATTAGATTGTTTGTAAAAGGTTCGATAATCGATTTTTTTAATGGACAGTGATCCAAAATTAGATTATGTGGTTGACTATGCATACTCTCATTGAAGGTAATGGTTGATTATTTTTGTAGTCTTAGTTTTGGTTAATAAAAATGATTGAGTCTAAAACTTTATGAAAATTAATGTTCTTGAAATAGAAGAAATAAATTTTTATTTTATTTTGTTTTTAATATAACTTTGAGTAGATCTTCACTTAATATTAGATACAGTCCCAAATAAAACCCAAAATGCAGTTATCACATATTTTAATTTTTTAAAATAGTAAACGTAGCACCATTTCGAATTTAATGTCATCATTTTTAGTAAATGTTAAAAAAAATTAACAAGGTATATATCTCATATACGAAGGTATATATATACATCGTTAGATGACTATTAAATGACTAAAAAGATATATGATGATGGTGTATTTTAAATTGTAAAAGGAATTGTTATATGAAAAATAAATATGTACTAAAATACAATAATACGTTTTTTTGTTTCAAAAATATAAAATATAAATAATAGAACTCAAGTTATCAAACATTGTTTTTATTTTAAAAGAATTTTTTATAATAATATAAATTTTTATTTGTTTTTTAATTATAATATAAAATAACTTATATAATTTAATTGATGTTGATTATAGATAATGCGCGGGTGCGTGTACCATCCAACGAGTATATATATATATATGAAATATCTCCACTTGAAGGGGACGGCTGGTGTTTAATGGACTGACGTGGTGGATATGTGTGCCGCTTCATTGGAGTTGGAAACCTTGGATTTATTTATTCTCTTGGGGACCAAAAGAGAATCTTTTCCATAGACGGTGTGACCCATTTTTGTTGTTATGTGTTTTGTTTTACTCATCAAATTGGGTACTTTATCTAGAATCAGGGGCGGAGCCAGGAAATAATTTTGGGGTGGGCTGAATTAAATTTTGATATCTCTTTTATCAATTGATAAAAAAAATTTTCATGCCTAATAAAAAGCACTAAGTAAAATTTTAATAAATAAATCAAATTTATACTCAAAATCTACTCAACCATCACATAGATATATAAAAAATTATATAAATAAACATTACTCTAAATAATCAATAAAAAAACTACCGCCTTTATTTTATAAAAAAAATTGATAATGAGACATTAAAAATAAATAGAAAATACATATAAAAATAGAACTTCACCCATTCTTTCAGTGAAAAAAATGATAAAAATCCTCCTTATTTATTTTAAAAAACAAAACCATTGTCACACTTAGATATTGAAATAGATATGTTAGAAAGAGAAAATAAAATCACTAAAAATCACAAAAAAAAAAAGTGATTTTAGCTGCAGTTTTTTTGTGACAATAAAAAAAATGCCTTTAAATGTTATGGCAATTTTATTATATGCCACAAAAAAATAAAAAACAAAGATCAAAATAATTTAATTAGCGGCACTTAGCAAAGTGTCACACCTATTGCAACTAAATTAATCCATTTAAAATATAAAAATAATAATTTAAGTTTTAATTTAGTCATTATAGGAAACAAATTATCTGTCCATATCCCTCACACCCTTATTTTGCTCCACCAAATTTGTTGCACACATCAATCCTAACGTCCCAACACCTTTTTTTTCCCTCAAAATCAACAAAACATCTCCCCCAAGAATTTGATCCAATGGACCAAATAAATAAAATCTGTGTTTGTTATAAATCAAGTTAATTAGGATATGGATTTAAGGGGAATATAGGGATTTTCTTGAAAAATCTGGGCCGGGCTATAGCCCGGCCCAGTCTATCCATAGATCCGCCCCTGTCTAGAATTGCATTGGCCACCGAATACACATTCATTCACACATGCATTCATGTACAGATCGGAAATAAATTAATTAAGAGTCGTGCAAGTGTCCACATGTAGTTACGTAATCACGTCAATGTAAAAGCAGTTTGCGCACGAGGGCGGCTCATGATTTTAGGGTCGACAAACTAATCAGGCCGTTCGAGCACGACTCAGACTCCATTCGATTTAAATTTGTTTGGACTTGTTCAATTAAACAAATGAACGAGTTTAAATAATTTTTAAAATTCGATTATATTTGGAATCTGAATTGAATTTTATTTTGTGTTTAAACTTAATTAGTTTGTACTATAAAAACTTAGGTGAAACTTAGTTCAACTCCTTTGTAAAATGAGAATATTAAATCAATACAAAGTTATACTCGTTTAAGCTCATGAGTCTGGCTTATTTAGGCTAAAATTTTATTTTCAATCCCTAAAAACCTTAAAATAAAGAAGAACACTGGATTCGTTTAGGTTCGTGAACTCGACTCAACTCAGCTCGTTTATATACAAGTCGAGTTTAAACATATTAAAGCCGACTCAGCTCATTTATCACCCTACGCTGATGCATGTCAATAAATCAATAAGAGTGTCTTTAGAAGCTTAAGGGGTCCACCCATCACTCCCACTATCTCTACCACCGATTCATGGGATTTTTTAAATTATCCTTTCAGTTTTTTTTTTTTTTTTTATGGTTGATGAGAATTTTGTTTGGGTGGTGAAGCACAAAATAAATACAATAATATAAAATAAATTGAGAAGTATCTGGTGCTGCCACTAGATCAACAGTACTGCTATCTAGAGCTAGAGACTAATAAATATAAAAAAATCACTTGCCGACATTCACCTATAAATAGCACCAGCGGCTGCTTCTCAAAATCATAAACCAGTGCTACTACAAATAATTAGGTTACTGTCAAACAATCTTGATTTGGAGTTCATAATGGATTCCAAGTTCATGGTGTCACTTATCCTGGTGAGCATAAATAGTTTTTCAAAAGTTAGGGGCTGCTACAATCGCTCAGCCCCAATTTTTAGTCCTAGAACCATATGCTTTCGTTCGAAAAATATATGGTATTCTATTTAGGAAAATTTTGTTTCTTGATCACCGGTACTTTTTTAATTTTAAAATTGGCTCTTGATCAATTTTAATGGTAAAACTGATTTGAATCCAGGTAGCATGAGGTAACAATGCTGACTCGGTCAAATTGACTGTGGGGAAGTTTTAAATTTTTTTAAAAAAACTATTATATACTTTTAAGATAATGTCATAGACTTTCCCAAATGAATTTTCATGGTAAAAACTTCACATGTATTTGGGGTGAAAAATAAAACTACAATTGATGTTGGTTATTACATTATTATTCTTCAAAATTATAATTGTATATAGTTACATAAATTTAATTTACTGTAATTTTCTTCCTTCCAATGTCATTGCAGCTATTCTCGATAGCAGCAGCAAAGATGACCTTGTCTTCAAGTGATGGATTTCCTGCAGCTGCTGAAATCCACTGGAAGACCATCCTCCCCCACACTCCCATGCCCGTTGTCATCAAACAACTCCTCCACTTTGGTCAGTGAAACACTTGCTTTATCGTGTTTTATTTTTTGAAGGACTTGCTTTATCATGTTGATAGACCAAAAGAGCTAATCTTCTCCCATCAGTTTCTCTAGCTATCAGCCTATAAGATAATTAATTTTTTAGTATCACCATTTATTTATGCAGCAAAGGGAGGTCATAATACGGCTCCTGTCATCGTTAAGTATGACAGTAATAAAACTTATAGGGTCCGTTACAGAAATGTAACAGCGGCCAAACAAACTGATGCAACACTCTTCTTCGTTGAAGACGACCTCAAACGACCCGGCACTCGCATGCTCATCCGACTCACCAAAAGAATACCCGATTCCGCGGCGTTCCTCCCCCTAAAAGAGGCCAAATCCATACCCTTCTCCACCGCCGACCTCCCCAACACCCTCACTCGCTTATCCATCAAACCCAAATCCAATCTCGCTCTCCTCATGCAGGAAACCCTCCAACTGTGCGAGGCCACACCCCTCAAGTCTGAGGAGAAGCACTGTGCGACCTCTCTCGAGTCCATGGTCGACTTCGCTGTGTCCAAGCTCGGAACAAACAAAGGGGTCCAAGCTATGGCGACGGTTTTAGAGGATCGAAAGGCGGCGGAGGCGGAAAAGAATAGCCCTGACAAGTGGTACAAGTGGTACACCGTGGCGGGGACGGCAAAGGAGGTGTCAGACGCTAAGACGAAGACGTTGAACTGCCACCCACAGACGTACGCGTACCTGACCTACTACTGTCACTCGATCGCGGGGACGAGGACTTACGTGGTGCCCTTCATTGGGGATGACGGGACCAAGGCGGAGGTGGTGGCGGTGTGTCACACTGACACGTCGGAGTGGGACCCGAAGTACATAGCGTTTCAGATGCTGCATGTGAAGCCGGGAACTGTGCCGATATGCCATATTTTAGTGTCGGACACCATCGTCTGGATGACAATATAATAGTCATCTGATCTTCTATCCTCTTTTCCCAATATATAAAAAACAGGGCTTTTGTTTTTGCTTTCATAGGTTGGTCGTTCATTCAGAAGTTGATTGTTCTGCATGTGTTCCTTTGAATTCCCGTCTATGCTGTGTGCGCATCTGTGTTAGTTTTACTTACTGGGCTCCTTAGAGGGGTATTTAGTTCTGGCTTGTGAACTACATTCGCTATGCAATAAATAAAAGTGGGTTACGTTGATCCTGTTATTCAATTTTAATATTTATATGAAGAAAATAATTTGTTTAGTCCGTCCCCAACACACTCTTAATACAAAAACATATTGTGCTATTACAGTAGAATGTGATTTTATTAAAAAATAAAAAAAAACTTTCCTATGTTATGATAGAACCCTTATAATGTGATAGCACAATACACACTATACTTTGTCATGGAATGGAGGGGACTAATGTGGCACCATAATAAGTACCGACCCATCCAAATTTCCTTGTTAACCAAGTTTCATTGCTAGTCCAAGTCTTTGTGTTTTTCCAAGAAGTTTTTTCAGGGAGTTTATCATGAGTCCTTTTTTAGGAAAAAAAAAAAAAGGTCTAAATGCCTTGCGTTTTTTCAAGAGTCCTTCGAAAGTCTAAATGGTGAGTCTCTGGCTAGTATGCTCTTTGTAAGCCTATATATAAGCACTAAGTCATTGTAAGCGTCTTCATCTCAGAACTATTCAATAGACGCACTTGTTCTTGTGGACTCGAGAGTCAAGACATTCTTGAGAGGAAGATGTGCTCTTCTTCTTTCTTGGCGTTTCCATTTCGTTAGATCCATACCCTTCTCCAGAACACCCTCTCCCGCTTCTCCATCAAACCCACATCCAAACTGGCCCTCCTCATACAGGGAACCCTACAACACTGCGAGGCCCCAGCACTGAAGTCCGAGCATGTGTCTACTGGCTTGTGACTCTGTGAAGCTATTATTCGCAATGCAATATAAGAATAAAACATTATGGACTTTCTGTGTCGATAATTACTCTTCATGGGAATGTTAATTGCAGGGTACTGATATACAGCTTATGAAATTTTTAAGTATACTTTTTAACAAATAACTTTAATCGGGATATTTTTTATAATATCAAAATACAACAGGAGTACACATATATGAAAACCCAAAAATATATATACAATGTGCATTTAGTTCGAATGAGTATATACAACTACTATACGCTTTTAAAAATACATTTATTATTAAAAGAGCATTGTTTCATTCAACCCATCTACAATCTCATATACCTCATTAGTCATATGCACTCACTGTATTAAGTAATTTGCATCATTAATTTTTTTTTACACTTTCCATAAATAAATCCATATAATTTATAGAAGTATTTACTTAATTTTATATAAAACTACATGTCTCATTAAATAAAGTAATACTATTTTAAAAATAAAAATAAAAAGGGTCTGAACTACATTTGGAGGTGGAAAGGTATATGTCAATGCTTTTTTCCTTTTCGAAAGAGCGCTGTTATGCTTAATCATTTTTACAATCTCAAACACAGTTATATATACCACCCCCTCCATTTATTGTAACAAGTAGAGGTGTCAAACGGGCGGGCCGGCCCGGCCCGGCCCGTTAAGGGCCCGTGCCGGCACGGCACGGCACGGCACGGGCCGTGCCGTGGGCCGGCCCGTTTGGGTGGCGACGCGGGCTGGGCCTGACCCCCGGCCCGCGTGCCGTTTCTGGCACGGCCCGCTAGGCCCGCGGCACGGTTTGTGCCGTGGGCCCCCAGTTGGGACGGGCCCACGGCCCGGCCCGCCCCGTTGGCACGGCCCGTTGACCCGACAACGGCTAGTTTTACTAGCCGCTGGGGGCCAACGGCTAGTTGGACTAGCCGTTGGTGGGCCAACGGGCCGAGCCAGCCCGTTGGCACGGCACGGGGCCCGCCGGGCCGGCCCGTTGGCACGGCACGGTGGCCCGCCGGGCTGGCACGGTGGGCCGTGCTGGGCCGACCCCCTGCGGACCGTGCCGTGCCGGCACGGCACGGTGACATGAAACGGGCAGGGCCGGCCCGGCCCGTTAGCCCGTTAGTCCGGTAGTTTAGCGGGCCGGGCCGGCACGGCCCGGCCCGTTTTACACCTCTAGACTAACAAGGTATATAATCATTCGCCCAAAACCTGAAATGGCGACCAAGTCCGGTCGTCCAAAACCTGAAGTGACGACTAAATTTGGTCGACCTGGCCGGATCGGTGGGAAAAGATAAAACACCGGTTTTTTTTTTCGATTGGTGGGGTAAGAAAAAAGCTTGGTGGGGATAGCCGCGCCCTCCAAAAAGTCTCATCCCGGCCCAATTTCTAGTGGGCCTAATGGCAGGTGGGCCCAGTCAGGGAAGCGGAAGAATAATCCCTGTCACAAGCCTCTTTTCTGCTGTAGCAATAGACCGCATTCTAATCTAACTCACTATGGATCCTAACGGATCCTAAAAATGATATCATTCTATTTTTAAAACATATATTTAATTGTTTACAACAATACAAATCCAATTAGATGATGCATATGATTTTTAAAAAAAAATAAAAACATAGAGAGATTGCATTTGAACTGTAAAATGAATTGAGTGTAACATTTTATATTAGTTAATGGAGTACATGTAAGTGGGTCGAGTGCTAGTTTGTGGTGGATTTGGTTGTGCTTGTAAAATGGACATGTACTTCATATGGAAAGTGTATTTTTTTTATAAAAAAAAAAAGGAAAAATAATGTGTATTATTGTTAGGGCTGCACAAGGGACATGACATATCATTTTCCTACTCACATACATTGGGGACCCATTTCATCGCCTAAGGTCGGTCTTTCTCGGTTGATTTCAAGGCCATCCCTGCATGTTCCCATTCGGATTCAGATATTTTTGTGTGAGAAACGCATATCCCTATGTGGCTTAATGTGCGTTTAATTGCGCGATTGCACAGTTTTTGCGTTTCCAAGAAGTTGCTTTTACAATCGTGCAACTAAATAGTTTTACTATAACAACTTCCTGCTGACAGATTTTAGATAAATAGTATAAAAAAACTAGAGGAGTGAGCCTGTAGAATCGATTTTATAACCTAGATTCTTACTGAATCAGTTTTGCAATTATGCAACTAAATTCACTCTAAGTGAAATGGTGTCCCACGGATGGAACAAAAATATTTTAAATGCATGCATGATATATTGACATGTTGAGTATCACATTTTAAGATTCTACCACCGAGCCTATGGCTGACAGAGTTTCCTTTGTTACCCACTTACACAGAAGATTGATTTGAACTTCTCTCAGACACACCATGCTAAACAGTCGCTATTAGTTAAGATTTTGGTCACAAAGGTCCTATTTGGATAAGGCCTACCGCTGTGATTGCGCCGAAAACGTAATTCGATGCCAGAAGAACAATCCAAACAGAGATTGGCGTCGACAAATCAGGCTAGCGAGGTTTGCGTCGTCAGTGTAAAAATGGGAGAACTCCCGCTGCCTCAAAACACTGCTTCCACCAACGCATATGGGCTTGTTGATGGTATAAGTGGGGAAATGACCAAAGTACTCATGATCTATCCTCCCCCTATTATACAAACCCCGCCCCCGGCATATATTCTGTCCAATATATTATACTGTTACAGTACACGGTGTTTTATCATAGTGTATGTAATAAAAAAAATTAAAAGAAAAAAATATATTATTGTATCTTCGTACATACTTTATTTCATTTAACACAATATGTGATTAAATGAATATATAATTTTAAAAAAATAGAAATTGTGTACTATGATAGGATCACAGTGTCGACCATATGATGTTAGATTAGAAAAATAACCCTTGAAATATATCATATTAGATTATATGTGTTATATCATTATGTATATCATGTATTATATATGTAACTTCTATATAACTGTATATATTAAAGTTTTAGACTCCAAAAAGATTACAAGGAATCCAATTATGTCTTCTCCTTGAATTATTGTAACATATCCATATGAGAAAAGGTGTCAAATTATCTTCCACTATTGATTGCTTCATCTCCTCATCAACTTGCGGCTGGTCACTGGTGTTTAATGGACTGACGTCTTGGATGTGTTTGCCGCTTCATTGGAGTTGGAAACCTTGGATTTATTTATTCTCTTGCCCCCCGTTTGTCAACTGACATAAACAATGAATAGGGGAGAATAACAGTAGAATAACTCTTATTCGCTGTTTGTTTAGGGCGGATAAACCCCGATAGCAATGTCTGGATAAACTAGCATAAGGCCTGATAACAATTCTAATAAAATGAAGAATAGATTATCAGGGCTTATCTATTCCTGAGAATAAAAATACCCCTCACCATCATTACAAAAAAATTCTCTCACTTACTTTAACAAACCCCAATGATATACCCCTCTTATATTTTCACCATCTGATCAGTGGACCACTCCATCCAGAATAGATCACGATCGTCCAAAATAACAAAAAATAGCCAGTTCATCCTGACCGTCCTAAATCCCCACTCAAAATAAGCAGATGTTGCCACGTGTACTCCTAGTCCCATCAAATGAAACACCAAAACTCACTTTTCATTTTCTTCCCCACCGACTTCATCTTCTTCACTGCTTCTCCTTTGAAAACAAAAAACCCTACCGACTGTTTGGAGCGATCTTCACCATGTCCGTCTCGTGAAGGGCGGCGTCCGGTTGTACGACGATCAAGCCTGCGACGATCTTGCTTTGCGCGGCAGTGGGGGGAGGCGGCGAAGCATTCGGACGAAGTGGATCCACCTCATCGCAGATCCAAACCGAGGTGTGTATATTCTCATTTGCGACCGACTTCATCTTCTTCACTGCTTCTCCTCTGAAAAGTAAAAACCCTATTTATGACTGTTTGGAGCGATCTTCACCATGTCCGTCTCGTGAAGGGCGGCGTCCGGTTGTACGACGATCTTGCTTTGCGCGGCAGTGGGGGAAAGCGGCGAAGCATTCGGACGACTGCATCCACCTCATCGCAGAACCAAACCGAGGTAAATAATCTCATTTGCTACCCCACCGTATGGTATGTGCAATGATTTTATGCTTAACTTGTTATTTGATTTGAGACCTTCATGTTTATTTTGAGGATTCATATGGTTAATGAGATTTTTGATGTAGGGTCAAAATTCTTTTCATAGCTAACATACTATTAAAGTTGATCAACCTTCAGTAGTATTTTATTTTTGCAATTTATATTAGTGATGCTTTATCAATTCCTAAGGAATTTTTTTGCAGCTAGCATTTTTTTTTTTTTTGTTAGTTCCTGGAGAAGCTTCATGCATGATCTGATTTTCAAATATGGAAGTTATTTAAATTCCACAGATGGAGATCATGGATTTTATGAGATGTGATTGGCGAAGTTGCACGGGTGAAATAAATATAATATATGAAAACATAAAAGAAAATTGTTGTAAAATTTTTTTGACTAATAATGTGGAAAATTATTTATTTAAAAAAATGGTGTGGAAACGATAATATATATTAGTCTAAATTTTTTGTAAATGAAGCTAATTTCTTTTGTATGTTTAATTTATATATGCGTATCAAAGAATATTTTATATTAAGATTATCAAAGTTGCAAATTTTTGGTGAAATAGATGACCGAGGTATATAATGTAAGTTTAGCAGTAGTAACTGATTGTTTGGAATGAGTTTGTTACTTTTTTATACTCATTTCTTATTTAGAATGTGAATGTCATGGTAGTTCTTATGATCTATTTATAATGTGAATGCCAAGGTTATAAATAGAATAACTGTAAAACATATTTGAAGGTCTACCATAAAATATTACATAAGATGGACGGTTCAGATTTAATTTCATTCATCATGTTCTTGACATATATCTATCAACGTTATCCAAACAACAACTTATATTTTCAATATTAAATTAAATGAAGGCTTATATAAGAATGCTAGTGTTATTTGGTACAACAACAATATTGACAATGTTACTTGTGTAATAAAATCTATCAATTTTATGGACAACCTATGATTTATATATATTTTTCTATTTATGATCAAGTCATTGAGTAAATATAATTAAATTGATATAAAATAATTAGAATCACCATAAAGCATTTGGAATCACCAATGAATACATAGATTAGTTGTAAAAAATATATAAAGGCCCACCATAAAATATTACATAAGATGGACCGTCCAGATTTAATTACACTCATGATGGACTGATTTATATTCATCAATTACACCAAACATAAAAATATATTCCAGGGGCAAAGTTGACATTTTAAAAATAATAACTCCCTATCCATCCCTTATCAACCATTTATCCACAGTTTATTCTAGGTCAACCAAACACCAAAAATCTGAATTTTACGTTTCCCAATAAGAATAAATAAGAATAACAAAAAATGCAACCAAACACAGATAGACCTATTCTGCCAAATACTAATATCTATCCCAGTATAACTATCAGAACTGAATAACGCAATTCCACTTCGCAAACCGGGGGTTGGGGATCAAAAGGGAATCTTTTCCGTAGATGGTGTGACCCATTTTTGTTCTATATATTTTGTTTTGCTCATCCAATTGGGTACTTTATCTTCATGAATGGCATTGCCCACCTAATCTATCAGATACACATTCACACATTCATGCATGTACAGATCGGAAATAAATTAATTATCCATAAATTAATTAAGAGTCGTGCAAGTGTCCACGTGTAGTTACGTAAAGTGTGCTATTACACCCGTATCTATTTTCAGCTCATATTCTAGTCTTATATGTATCGATATGTTTACGTTAACAAAGCTTATATTTTGAAATAATTTTTTTTCAATTTTTATAAATACATTCATGCAATTCATTGGAGTATATGTTTCATTTTTTTTATAAAAACATACTCATTAGATGAGACATACTATTTTAAAAAAATTTAAAACACATATAAATTTAAAATGGGACTAGGTGTAATATTATCCATAAATTAATTATTAAGAGTCGTGTAAGTGTCTACATATAGCTATGTAGTCTCATCAATATAAAACTAGCTTGCGCACGAGGGCGGCTCATGCATGTCAATGAGTCAATAAAAGTGTCTGTTGATGCTTAAGGGATCCACCCTTTACTCCCACTGTCTCCACTATGGATTCATGGGACTGGTTAAGTTATCCTTTCATTTTTTTTTGTTTAATGGTTGGTGAGAATTTTGTTTGGGTGAGAATTTTGTTTGGGTGGTGAAGCACCACGAATGTGTCGTCATGAGTCAGACTCCTGATAGAATTAGCTTTGATAAATCCCGTTAGTATTAAACTGCATTGTTCAATAATCGAACTACACAACATATGAATCGAACTACACAGTTAATTGTTGATTACATATTCAATTTTTTTATTGAATCCGGCCAGCTATTAGATAAAAAAATGAATTACTAAGTACCATCGATATCCAATAGGAAAGTGAACATATACCTAACAATTGATTATGTAGTTTGATGCATAAGCTGTATAATTCAATTAATGAGCTGTCCATTTCGTACTGACATGAATGACTAAAGCGAGTGAATGGATTTGAAATCATCAATATGATCATTTTGGTTCGCTTGTTTTTTTTTTATATATCTTTATTCAAGTGTGTGATCCATCTCTATCCTTCTACTCAAACATAATATTAAGATTGTAAATTAATAAACTCGTCCAACTAAAAAATCAGCAAAACCTAAATATTAAATTCTCACATGAAAACTAACTTTTGAAAGTCCAATAGAAAGGACTTTCAAATTGGACTTTCAAAAATTGGGAATGACGCAAGATTATCCATTGCGACAGGCAAGGCTATCAAGGTGGTCGTCGCCTAGGCCCTCTTGGGGCTCCTAACAGGTGGGTCAATTTATTTTATTAATTTTATTATAAAAATTTTCATTGGGATTAAATGGATTAAATGGTTTTTTTTTGGGGGCGGTGGATTTTTCTTAAAAATTCAATATACTTATTATTTATTAATTTTATTTTAATATATACGCAACTTGCCTAGGTGAACACTAATAATATCATCAGGGCTGCCAAGTCATGGTTATCCGTAGAGGATAAGTGTATGAGATATTGAAATATTATCTTTATACAAAGGGAAGTGAGGGATCATTGTCTTTATACAGTACTACTATCTAGAGATACACTAAAAAAAATGGAACCACATCATGGGCACTTGCCAACATTCACCTATAAATAGCACCAGCCGCAGCTTCTCAAAATCATAAACCTTTGCTATTGCAAATAATTAGGTTACTGTCAAACAATCTTGATTAGCAGTTGATAATGGATTCCAAGTTCATGGTGCCACTTATCCTGGTGAGCATTAATAGTTTTCCAAAATTTAGGCGCTGCTACAATTGGTCAACCCCACTTTTTAATCTAACAATTACTAACCATATGTTTTGAAAAGTATAGGGTATTCTATTTTGGGAAATTTTTATTTTTGGTCCCAGTATTTTTAAAGTTTCAAAATTGATTCTAGATTAATTTTAATTATAAAACTAGCCCTAAATCAGCTTTGAGGTGACATAAGATCAAATTGACTCAGGGCTAATTTTAAAATTATAAAAAAGGGGGTTAAAAATGAAAATTATCCTTCCATTTATTTTTATATAGAAGATAACATGTATTTGGGATGGAAAATAAAACTACAATTGATGTTAGTTTTACATTTGTGTTTTGGATGAAAAATAAAAGTACAATTGATGTTAGTTTTACATTATCCTTCAAAATTATAGTTGTAGTTCTATGAATTGTTTTTCCTCTCTTTCCAATTTCCAATGTCAATATTGCAGTTACTCTCGATAGTAGGAGTAGTAGAGGTGGCATTGTGCTCAAGCGATGGATTTCTTGCAGACACTGAATCTTACTGGAAGACCATCCTCCCAAACACTGCCATGCCAGTTGTCATCAATGAACTCCTCCACCCTGGTAAGCGATGTTGCCAGATAGTTGAACTACTCTAATCATCGGGGCGGAAACTGATAGGACATATTCGTATATATATCTATTCGTATTCATATAAAAAAATAATATTTATCTGATATCCAATGGATATTTCTTTTAAATATTCGTATCTGATCTGAAAATCCGAATTTGAATTTGAATTTGAATAAGGATATGAAATATGTGAAAAATCTAAATCGATACGAATATTATTCAAGTATCTAAAAATAAAATCTTATATCTAATACCTGAAATATGTAAAAACAAAATCTGATAATCTAATATAAAACATAAAATTATAAATATACACACAAAATATTGCATGATTGAATATAAAAAATAAAAATAAAAAAATTCATATTAATCCCAAGAATATAAATATATTAATAAAATAAAATATAGGAAGCAAAATAGATCGAATATCATCATATCTGTATCCAATCCGAAATCTTTTGGATATAGATAATTTATTTCATATACAATAAAAATTTTGATAATTTTTAAATTTTTAAATACGGATATCTTTCAAATAATTGAGAGATTTAATCTACTCCTTTCAGGATATAATTCTCTGCTTTTTTTATGCTTATGATTTTTAATACAGGGATGACATATCAACGTGATTAAAATCAAATGGTGAGGATTAACAACTTTTCCAACTTTAAAATCATCAAATAAAAAATAGACCTCCATTTCCAAATCAAACACACAAAAAAAAGAAAAAAAAGAAATCAAGGATCCAAACCCTTTTCTTCTCTATCAATCCATCAAATAAATAAATTCTAGGGAAATTCGAACAAATAGCCCACTCACACGCCTATTTGCATAAATAACCTCCCCCATCCAATATTTGAAAAAACTAACCCTGTGGACTTGGTCCTAAGCCTGTTAATCGGACGGATACGGATCGGATATGCTAATATCCATATTCTAACTTTCGGATTCGGATACGGATATTAATTTTCAGATTCGGATCCCTTCGGATACGGATCAGATACGGATATTTTTTGAATAATTGATATGTTTGAATATTAGCATTAATTTGGATAATCAAGTGATATTTTAGAGAAACATTAAAATTGAGATTTTAAGGCTTACTACTCTTTCAGATGTCATACATTGAAAATTTAATAGTATTATAGTATATTATAATATATTATCATTGTAATTAATCATACAAGATAACATATGGGCAATATGAAATACATATATATATATTTTTATAATATATGTCGGATACGGATATTTTTCAGATCGGATAGACTGATATCTATATCCGCACTATAGATGGATCTTTATCGGATATTTCTGATTTTTTTTTATTCAGATCCGATTCGAATTTTTTCGGATATAATTGACAGGCTTACTTGGCCCTATTTTATTTCAACGGGAGACGTGATAAATCTGCAAGTCTCTTGATCCTCCTCTCGCTCTTATATTTTTTTACTTATATTTGTTATCAAATTCAAATAAAATATGATAATACTGAAATATTGAAATTTTAGATAAATATAAAATCATAATAGATAAGATCGAGATAAAATTTAAATTTTGAATTTTATTTAATTTAATAGATAAGATTGAGATAATTATTTTATTTATATTATAATTTGAAATTTAATTAAATTATAATTAAAGTTTAAAATTTAACAATCTTATCTATTAAATTAAATTTATTTCATAATTTAAACTTTATCTCATTCTTTTCTATTAAGATTTTATTTAAAATATCATATACTTAAAATTTCAAAATTTCAATCTTATTTATTGAGATTGAGATAAAATTCAAAAATATTGTTTCAATCTTAACCGGATTTATTTTAATTTGATAACAAATATACATAAAAAATATATAAGAGAGAAGGGCCGGGAGGATCACATTGGAGACATGTTATATAAAGTAGAACTAGTTTTTGCAAATATTATATGAGAAGGGCTATTTGTACAAATTGCTCAAAATTGTAATTAATATCACCATTAACCTATGCAGTAAAGAAAGGTCATAAGAGGGACCCTATCTTCATTCCTTTGGGTGGCGTTAATGCATACAAGAGCGGTTACGTAAATGTAAAATTGAACTCTCTCCACAAAATACCCAATGCAACACTCTTCTTCTTTGAAGATGATCTCAAACGACCCGGCACGCGCATGCGCATCCGACTCAGCAAAAGAACGACCGACTCCACATCGTTCCTCCCCTCAAACGAGGCCAAATCCATCCCCTTCTCCACCGCCGACCTCCATAGCACCCTCTCCCACTTCTCCATCAAACCCAAATCCAAACTCGCCCTCCTCATGCAGGAAACCCTCCAACTGTGCGAGGCCCCAGCCCTGAAGTCCGAGGTAAAGCACTGCGCGACCTCTCTCGAGTCCATGGTCGACTTCGCCGTGTCCAAGCTCGGAACAAACAAAGGGGTCCAAGCGATGGTGACGGTTTTGGAGGATCGAAAGAGGGCAGAGAAAAAAAATAGCCCATTCAAGTGGTACACCGTGGCGGGGACGGCGAAAGAGGTATCAAACGCTAAGGCGACGACTGTGAACTGTCACCCGCAGACGTACGCGTACCTGACCTATTACTGTCACTCGCTCAAAGGGACGAGGACTTACGTGGTGCCCTTCGTCGGGGATGACGGGACCAAGGCCGAGGTGGTGGTAGTGTGTCACACTGACACGTCGGAGTGGGACCCGAAACACATATCGTTTCAGATGCTACATGTCAGGCCGGGAACTGGGACGATTTGCCATACTATGGAAGAGGACACCATCGTCTGGATGACATCGTAGTAATCTCTCTCTCCTCCAGTTAAAAAACTGGGTTGTGGTTGTACTGCATGTGTTCCTTTGATTTCCCGTATATATATATATATTTAAATAAAGTTTTGGACTCTGTTCAATCAGTTATTGTCGTTCAAAATCTGAGATGACGATCAAATTCGTTGTTCAAAATCTGAGATGACGATCAAATCTGGTCGCTTAAAACCTAAAATGACGATCAAATCCGATTGCTTTAAATTGATAAGAACAGTCAAACACTAATTTTTTTTATTTTTTTTTTTATTGATGTGATAAGAAAAATATTTTGTGAGGATAGACGCACTCGGTAGAAACCTGGTCCAGATGCTCTGCTGTATAATTTGTGCTGTGATTCTTTTTATGGGCCCACCACGTCTCACCCACCACATCCAACAGTAGAAATCAATTTTATTCAAATGGTGGATCTCATCTTTTACTTTTTCTTTAAATGCATGTCTTGCACTCGAGAACAACTTATTTATTTCGTCATTCAATCACTGTAACAAATTTGTTACTAGCTACGAACGTTTAGCTGCGAAATTATTTTTCATAGCTAAAGGAGACTTTTACCTGCGAAAACTTAATTCGTAGGGAATAATTTAACCTAGCAATAGATGTAACTTTTGGCTACACAATTATATTTCATAGCAAAAGCTATGACTTAATGTAGACCATCCAATCATATAACATAAAATCTCAGCCATTCATGGAACCTAACCCTAGGAGACTCTCTTCACTCTTCCCTCGCCGTCAAAAAACAAACACACACACAAAAACTCCTCTCCTCCTTATCTCCTCACTACACAACAGAAATCACACAACCTTGCCGATCTTCAGCCCTCGCGGATCCTCGTCGACCCTTAGCCCTCGCCGATCCTCATCGACCCTCAGCTCTCGCCGATCCACGTCGATCCTCACCAACCCTCGTCGACCCTCGTCGACCCTTAGCCCTCGCCGATCCTCACCGACCTTCAGCCCTCGCCGATCCCCACCGACCCTCGCAGACCCTCAGACCTCGCCGACTCTCACCGATCCTCAGCCATCGCAGACCCTCGCCGACCACCGGCTGACCGTCCATCAGACGTCCATTTGTTGTTGTGAATATGTGATTTGATTGTTGTTGGGTATCTATTATTTTGTTAAGTTCATAGATCTAGTTTTTGTATAAAAAAAAATTGTGATGAATGTATGTTTAATTAATTAGAGTTTGTTGCAGCGTTTATTAAATATTTTTTATGATCTTTTTAGAGTCGTACCCAAGCCTGACCCGGGCCAGGCTCAACCATGCTTGTATGATCTTTTTATGATTTTCTGATTGGTCTTGACAGGTTGATATCCATGCTTATATAGAGCTAACTATACTTAGATGCTTACCTTTGGCACCTGGTTACTGCTACTGAATTAGTTGTTTAGTTCAGCCAGTTATATTCAGGTTATTTGGAATCTTTATACCATGTATCTGCTTTTAGGACAATCTTTCTGATGTCTTGCTCTCAATTAATAAAAATAGGCTAAACAGGTGTAGATCATGTATACATTCGTTCTTTGTCTTTGAGTGTTCCTCTTGCTTTTGTCTCCTTAGATGTAATTAGAAGGCATCACCTACTCTCTACTTGAGTTGTTGTTTGCTGATTGTACTTATAGACAAGCAAATTTTAATTAATTTTTATTTACACCATGTTCTGTCTCGTGTTCCTCAACATGATGGAATTGAATCAAGATCATCCGACTCTTCTAAACATAGAGTTGAGTCTCTTATTGTTGTATTTTTTTCAAGAGATATTATAACAATTTGTAATTTATACAATTAGTTTTTATATTAAAACTTGAATTGGTTTTATTATCATTGTCATCAGGAAATATTTATTTAATTGTAATATAAAAGTTTTTATATGAAATATGTGACCTTTTCCTGTGAAATATTTTACAGGGAATGGTTTTTTTTTATATTATATTTATACACTTTTAACTGCGAAATAATGTTGTAGCAAAATGTTACTTTTTGCCACGAAACTTAGTTTCGTCGCAAGAGGTGACCTTAAGCTATGAAATATTTTTCGCAGCAAAAGCGGACTTTTTGCTGCGAAATTATTGTCGTCGCGAAAGGTCACCTTTTGCGACGACTACGAAATAGTTTTCGTCGCAAAAGGTCATCTTTTGCTACGATAATAAATTCTCGTAGCAAAAGGTTATCTGATACGAGGCAGTTGCAACCAAAATAGCAACGAAATTATTTCGTCGAGAAAACCCTTTTGCTACGAAATTATAAGGTTTGGCTACGAAATATTTCGTAGCTAATGCTCATATTTCTTGTAGTGCATACAAGTCTTTTTGTTTTCATTTTGTTTGTCACATGTGAAATTTTGTTTTTATTTTATTTTTTTCATTTAGTCCTATAAGAGATATAATCAAATTCAAAGGTGATTTTTTTTTAAAGAATAATATTAGATACAACCCCAAATGCTGTTCGATAAATGTTCAGCGCATTTTTTCATTTTTTAAAATATCAAATATCGTCTCACAAGATATATATTTTGAGAAAAAAATATATACAGTTCTATTTTAAATTGAATAATAGACATATTTTGAGCAAGTTAAAAAACATTTAATGAAATATATACCAGTTCAAATCAACTTGGGGCTTTAAAAAGGACTGTGTTACAAAATCCACTTTTTATGGTTTCACACAGCCTAACTTTTAATCTTCAACAATTGTGTTGTTCGTGGCTTATGAGTCATGATATGCAAAACTTGTATGTTGATGTAGTGATGAGTTCTGTTGAAGTAATTACTGAAAACTAGTATGTTAGGGATCTTCATAGTGCACCTACGGTGATGGATTAGACATGTCACTTCCCTGTGATTGTATCATCAAATATGTTCAGTGATCAACCAAATATGTTCAGTGATCAACAAAATATCCATGAACGTATAAGTAGAAAAAAGTAAAAAAAAAAAATACTTACTGAATATGCATGATACATTAGCGGTGGAGGATATTGGATATTGCCACCAATGTAAAATGTGTGATGAGATATTTGAATACCCTATAAAAGATAAATATTAATTTAAATGAACAAACTGACTGATATAAAATTAATTGAATATTAAATATAAATTAATATCACCTGAAAAGACTGTGAGAGTGGTGGAGGATAAGGACTAAAATCACTCGTAGAACTAATCTATATCTATATCTATACTACCTATAAAAGTATCAATCCATGAAAAATTGAATACCCTATAAATTACAAATTTCCAACGAATTATTATATTTTGTCCCACGGCCTTAATTCTTTATAAAATGTAAATGTAACACATTTCAGTTCATATTATAAAATGAAACTTTGTATCTACATCAAAGAAATATTTTTTGGTTCTTAATTTAATAGTCATAACATATTAATAATAGTTGTTCAATCATTATATTTCAACAAATTAATTCATGTGCAACACACATGTGCATCGACTAATATTTATAGAAATATCAATACTACTATATATCAGTTCAAATCAAATGAACAAATATTATTGTAATTAAATAAGATGAGATTGATTGAATTTTTAAAAAAAAAGTACTTAAATTTTTTTTTTTACTTTTAATAATTAAGGATTTGATGCCTTCCTATTCTTTGCTGATGTTTTCTCCAAATAAAATAACCTTCTATAGGAAATCTCAATCACCACAAATGAAGAACCCTAGATAAAAGGAGTGAAAGCAAAAAAAAAATTGTGGGGCCCATGGTATGAATCCAAGCACAAACAAAAAAAAAACTTACATGGTTGTTCTCGAGGGTGCAAGATTTGGATTTTAAAAAAAAATAAAAGGTGGGGCCCACCATATGAATGAAATTGGGTTTCCATCGTTGGATATGTTGGATGAGACGTGGCGGGCCCATAAAAAAACAATAGCACGATCACATCACAAATTGTAGAACAAAGGATTTGGACCCGTATAAACCACTATCTACTTTAAAATGTTATACATGAACATGTCATGCATGCTTTCTTTAAATATTTTTGTACCACCTGACTATGTCTCAGAATTAGCAAGAGTTTTTTCGAACGTCATTATATTGTTCTTATATACAGTTTCATTTAACTAACGAAATATATGTTTTCTTAAGTAAATCAGGTAATTTTTTGTATGTAAGAAAACAAATAAAACTCCTTAAACTATATATTTTATTTTTTATAAATATACATGTTGAATGAAATGAAATATACACATTCAAAAGAATTTAAAGCACCTATAACATTAAATACTTTTTTCGAAAAAAATAGATCACTCCCTAAAAACTTGAGAAAATCAGTAAAATTCCTTATAAAATCCGTAAATTTTCACAAGTCTCTACCTTTTACTTGGCTAATGATTTTAGTCATTGAGTTAATTTTTTGTCAGTTCAGACAACATATTCACATGATATTCTATTGAGTTAATGGTGACATCCAAAACTATATTAGCAAAACAATAATGATTTCCAGGCCCCAACTTCACAGGCCCCAAACCAGGTCCCATGATGTGGCAAGTGTACATTATCTATTATACCCTTAAACCTATTTGGGAAACATTGCAGTTATGATTTTCTTCCGTTTTGTATGGAGTCTCAACAATTAATGTGATTCCTCAAATCATGGAGTATCATCAATACCGATCATCTTTGGATTAAACCATCAAAATTATTTTTGCACTAATTTTAATCGATCTTTCGTCTTCAGAACTAAATTATATATGATGAACACATTGCAGCAAATCAGAAATTTTAATTTTGAGAAGTTAGAAGACACTGATTTGTTCTTGTTCGAGTTGGATCTCCTATCAATGTCTTCCGGATCAGGTTTGACAATTGTTTGTTATCATATTATGATCTTATTTGAATGCAGGTCATATCCGAAATTAAAATTAGCATTTTTATGATTACATATTCAATCAATGTTACATGTTTTAAATTTAGAACACGAATTTTTTTTATGTATTGATCGTCATATTACACTTTTTTGTAACACTCGTTATTGTTATATTTAATTTTTATACGGTTTGTATGATGTTAGTATTATATTTCTGACATCGAAATACACATATTTATTTTTTGATACATTCATAAAATGTAACAGTCTGAAATGTAACATTCATTCATGTACTGCATTTCTTACAATGCAAATAGTAATCTATATTTGTTACATTTATAAATGTAACAGTCAATTACATACTTTTGTGGGAAATCTGCTACATTTTCTTTGGAAGGCAGTGCACTAGAAATTGAAATAGATGATTTCGAAGAGTAAATGTAACTGTTTGACATTTAGGTAACAGTTTTGCTACACAGGCCCCAACAAATAAGCCCCTCCCACATGCCCCTTGATGTGGACACATTTGATTGGTTGTGTAGTCCACTTTTGCAAAAGAGCAAAAATAAAAAATACTTTATTACCCCTAATTAAACCCAACCCGTTGTTTCACGTTTTTCCTCGTTTTCCATTTTTTCCACTCACGTCCGTCCCTCTCGCCCATTCGAACACATTCAGCCGATTATAGGGTTTAGAAAAAAAATTGAATCGAAAATCAGCACAAAAAAGACCCCCTTTTTGTGAAACGTTGAACAAATCCTCAATGAAACTTGAAGAATCGGCTTGAAAACCTAATATTTATTGTGGAGGTTTGAACTACAGCAAAAAAAATGGGTATGCATCCGTTTTTTTTGTTATTTCAGAAACCGTCTATGTTGTTTTAGAAGATCGTATGATTTTTTTTTCTAGGGTTTTTTTTTGTTCGAATCGATACATAATGTAACTAATATTTTTTTACACAAAACTGAAATATATGACTGCATTTTGTTTTTGTTTGTTATGAAAAATGTATCTAAGAAAAAAAATTACTGTAAACAGATTTCAGTTACATGTACTTCGATTTTGGTTAATATTTGATATCGGAAAATGTAACTATTAGCGAATGTAACTAACAATGACAATGTAATGTTTTTCCCCTCATACCACTGATGGTTATTGATGGTGACCATAGTCCATATCGCCGATATATTATTTTTGTAGGGTCAAGGCAAGTATATTAACATGTTTCTTTATTTCAGTTACATGTACTTCCATTTTGGTTAATAGTTCATATGGGTAATGTAAACGTCTAATGAATGTAACTAACTTTTAGGAGTTAGTGGTGTGTAATGGTGATCATAAAATGTAACTACCTATAACAAAGTATTGCTCAATGTAAATGGTTTTTTTCAGTTTGTTTACTATTACTGCTATGTTGAGGTGACTGTATTTCTAATGTAAAAGATTGACATTAACTCTTCAGCAAATGTAACTAACTATTACAAAGAACTATCTGTGCTCAGTTGTGTAATGATAATGCCACTTTTAGAATGTAACTTGATTGGCAATGTCACTGTATCCTGTACATTTAGAAAATATATTTTATCTTGAATTGATTTATGATTCTCTATCAATATATGTTGTTGTTATTACTGGTATGATGTGCAATTTTTGCCTTGCATAAAAAGATTTCTGGAATGCAACTAACATAGATATATTTTATCTTGAAATGATTTACAAACATAGGTGATCGATGTTTTTACAAAAATTTTGTATGAGAAACAAAGTCCACCTTCCCAAAATAATAACTCATCATTTTTCGTGTTAGCCAACATATCACAAGAACTTCTGAATGAAAAACAAATACATATGTTTCAATCCCTTGTGAGGGAGAAGGTAGATTTGGCTTTACATCGATACATACACTTCCCTTTGCAGAATCAGAGCTACTGGACCGGCCTTGGCTGTGTATGATGTCAAGGAAAACACATGGAGACACTATAATTCATTGCATCCAAGCTGTCAAGAAGACGACACATCTACAATTGGTCCTGCAATTGGTAACTATTTTATTTGCTGCAATTAAATTTTAAAATATACAATTCTGATACTATGTTTTTGAAATGTAACTCATCATATATTAATGTAACTTAAATTTTTATAGAGAACCGAATTCCTGAAGTGTTTTGACTGGATCAAGGAGGGCAACATCATATCAGTCAAGGATTCTCCTCAACAACCAGATTTTACATAAGTATAATAATTATAAAACTTGTTATAGAGAAGATAGAACTCAAAAAATAGCATTAACATAATGCATCTTATTTTAAAATCCAGGATGGACTGTGGAACAGTTATCATTGAGATTACGAGATTGCATGTGTTCATCATGCAGAATTACCAACTACCATGAGTAGGAGTTCATTGAGGTTCATCAGATCACGCCTCATCAAAACATTCCCCAATGACGAGCCCAGGACATTTACCGAAGAGGATCACAGGGTTTTTACAATGCATTATGATGACTGATTTAGGGTGTTTTGTGAAGTTCAATGGATAAAATTTTGACATGTATAGAGATGAAACAAGACAGGTTCAAGTTTATGTTGGTTTTTTTAATTTCAGTTACTTTTTGTAATGTTGAAGAATGTGTAGCCCAAAACATTGGTTGATTATTGGTAGTACACTGTTTCTGGTTTGCAGAACATGTATTTGTTGAACAGATTTTATCTGAAAATGTAACTACTTGTGTGCATATTGTAACTAAAAATATAAACAAATGAAACCGATATTCAGCTAATAGTAACTCACTTCCACGAAAATGTAACTAAGAAACTGATAAATGTAACCGACAAAAACATTAAAAAGCATCCATGAAAAGTTACATAATCAGGGAAATTCTATACAACAGGACTTAGGGACATAAACAAGAAATCAAAACCCGGCATCTCCAGCGGCTTCACCAGCATTCTGCAAGTTACAACTTTCATGATTTTTCACTATCCTCCTCCTTGGCTTGTAAACCATAGCTGCCTTCCTTTTCGTCGGAGAACGCCCTTTGCTACGTCCTGACATGCACTCCAACCAAGCTTTGAAAAGCCAAACATATGTTGCAGTATTTTCATTCGATAGTAAACCGCATCCAAACAGAACAGATTGACCGTGATGATTTTACACCAACAAATGGAGCGAATGGAATGTCATACTTGTTCGTAAGATACGTTGAATCAAATGAAATGACATCTGAAAACTACTCATACAGAGCTCTTGACCTTGCATCAACCCAAAAAATATTCCTCACCCTTAAGTTGTTGTCAAAATCTACAACGTGAAAAAAATTAGGATTCTTCTTCTGCATGCAAACAAAATAATCACAAATAGCTTGAGCATCTCCCCCTCCAAGCCTCGCCAATCTCGATCTTGATATATAATTCCTAGCATCCTTCTCCTCATATGTCATGCAATCATAACCACCAGCATTTATAACAAGAGAATTGAAACTTTTTGACGTTCTAATTCCAACCTGATCATTTAGATCTAATACTCTTTTTGATAGCGGATCAAGTTTACGATGGCAAGCAAAATGATGAGCTTGAAGTGGACTCAAGTGATGGTTATGTTCTAGAATTACTTTAGATATCAAAAATAACTCACCATCCTTAACATTGACGTTAATCCTAGCTCCACATCCAGTCTTCATAGAAGACGACCTGACATTAAAAGAATTCTTTCCATTTGAAACATGCTTCCCATTCCGACAACGTGCTAGAGAAAAATACCTCAGCTTCCATTTTCATCCTTTTTCCCGTGGATCTCTACAATGCCAAAACCTTCACTACGACCAAAATTGTTATAAAACAAACGGACATCTTCTTTTGTATCAAAAGTCATTCCAACACTTAGAGCAATTGCTTTTACAGATTCCTACTCAACTTCAACAATGAAATCTTTCTGCAGACTGCCATTCTCAGACAATGTAACTGAGTCCACTGTATTTCCTATATTGAAATGCAAAAAATTATAAAATAAAAATAAAGTACTGTTATAATGACAAGAAATCAGATAAACATAAAAATTTAAAAACGAATTATAAGACTAATAGTTCCACTAAAGATCATATTAAGAGTCGTTCATATTTTGGAATGCAGCTTTGTTTCACAATTACATTGTTATGAAAGTTAGTTACATTGTCGATGTAACTAGTTTCGCTTATATTCAAAAACATTTAATAAGGTAGTTACATTTACAAAAAATGTGACAAAAAAAACAGAAAGGAAAGGCCAAAAAAAGAGATATATATGTAATTGACATTCGACAAGTTAAACAACTCATGTACCACGTTCAGAACCACGTTTCACGTAAAAAAAAAAAAACCTTAATTAACAACTAAATCTAAAAAAATTCAAAAAATTGAAAAAAATACAAACAAAAAGCACCAAACTTGAATCCGCAGACATTTCAAATGATATCCTAAAGATTTCGATGATATTATCACAATCAGAGTATGAAATGATGATTCTGAACGGCTTGAAAAAAAAAAACCCATGACTATGAATTGACGATTCAAAAGTGGTTCTACAAAAAGGGAAAAAAACAGAATTCAATGCCCTAGTGTGATTTCCCGAAACTAATTACCATGCTATTTTTTCTAACCGCTCCATTAATTACGGTCAGCACTAACAAAACACTACAGGGGTATTAAAGGTATTCCAAACCATGCCATGTCATGGGGCTTGCAAGGAGCCTACAAATTGGGGCTTGTCAATCATTTTCATTTAGGTAAATGTAATTGTTGGTTCCATTTATATAAATGTAACAGTTTTTATATAAATGTAACAAATCGTTGTGAGAGATGTAAACATTTAAGAAATGTATTTATAACTACCAATATAAAATGTAACCGCTTTATATGGTAACTATATGTGTTTTTTATTTAAATTTGAAAACAATAAATACCTAACTTTTTTAATATTCAGTTAATAACATTCTTAAAAAAAATTAATGTGTATAATAAGAATGTAAGTTTGAAAAATAAATCTAGGCCGATTGAAGGATTTTGATGAAAACAATTTATGTAATTTTTGGTGTAATCTAGGTTCAATTATAATTTAGGTAAGGATTTCAAAATTTAAAATTTAAAATAGGTAAATAGATTTTAAGATTCACATGGAAGAGAGAATAGAGAAAATTGGGGGATTTTGGTTAATCAAACAGATTTTTAATGAAGGGTAAATTTGTATTTTGTCATTTTACCTTTTTTGAAAAGTCAACAAGCTAACCATTGAGATGATGACACCTTATGGGCTTGTGAGTAGGGCTTATATTTTGGGGCCTGAATATCATGACTGTTAGCAAATAATCCTCTAAAAGGTTGATTAAATCTGAATTAGTGTTTCTTAGTGACCAAAATACCCTTATCTTCTTCAATAGTAAAAAAAAATGGACGGCAGATAAAAACCCCCCAAGCCAAATCTCTTCCTCCTCCATCCTTGGCTAACTTGCGATCACAACATCGAAACATTAGAATTCAAATGATTTTTTTACAACCCAATCATGATTTCTCACCATGGATGAGGGAGAAGAGGCTCCCACTGGGGAAATAGTCACAGACAAGCAGCCTCTCCTCCTCGGCCTGAAAGAAGGATGAGGACGCGGAGCTGATCAAGGCCGTTGATCTGGTGGGGTCAAATGGTCCCGGTGAGGTTGAGGTGCTACAGGACTAGGGTTGAAACTTGGGTTGGGTCCGACCTGAACCTGATGGGTTGAACCCAATATGTACATGGTTGGATTGTAAAAATTGGGTTCGGCGAGTTCAGGCTGATGGGTTCAAGTTGATTGAAAATTCGGGTTGGTGTCACAGGCAACCCGACCCAACCCGAGTCCAAACTTAACACTTAACATGATATACAATATGTTCAGTTGGTTTCCATTTTTAAACATAAATTTATTATTAACCAAATTCGGGTTCTTTGAGTTATGTTTGAGTTGATTGTGTTTACCACGGGTTGAATTTAGGTTAGAGTCACTTGGTTAAAATTCTGGTAGGTCGGATTAGGTTTGAATGCTTTGAACTTCGCTTTGTGTTCATGTTGGGGCCAACCCAAACCTAACCCGATGTATGAAGGGCATTTTGGTGATCTATCAAGTGTAGTTTTTTTTTTTTTTTCTTGGTAATTTAAGTCTTTTATTTCCTTTGCAACTTACAAATGTACATGAGATGAGAAAGGAAAGAAAAGAAAAGGATGGGATACCTAGCAAGAGAGCACCCATTCACAAGAAAGGAGAGGGGAGCAAAAGGTAATAAGGGAAACTAAGCCAACAGTCATTTTGGTAATCTATCATGTGTAGTTAAGATCGATTAATCATAACTTGATTAGTTAGGGTGACAATGGAGGATTAAAACAATAATTTTCTAATAAAACAGGGATATGTGAGGATTTACCAAAGTTTTCAAGTCCCCTACTTTTTTATACGCTTGATCTGAATTAACGAGGCCTTTACCACCCAGAGAAGATATATAGAAAGAGAGTATTTTTTTTTTTTTTTTCCATTAAGTGGTATCAATCAAATCTTCTGCACAAGTTACGCAATTTAATGAATGTACACCAAGATGCAAACTTAAATTATTGCATGCTGATTAGTCACTCCGAAAAAATATTCTAAAGCAAGAAGGGACCCTTGAAATGAAGAATCACCAACCATAATGGACCGACTATTCCTCAACCAGGGATCAAACAAATTACCCCCTTTCAATCTGCCACGCCCATTCATTTTCAGGTGAATTCAGCTTAAAATAATTGTTCTGCATCTAATCCCAACCAAAACACAACAATATACTTGATAAAACACCGTTAATACATTGGTATACATGAAAAAATTTTATATTAGTACGTATGATGAGAATATCATCAATACTTGTCGGGATGAACGACATGTGTCCATTAAAATTTATTAATGAGATTCATATAAATGATTTTTTAATTAATGAAAATTTTGTTTAACTCTTTGATGGACACATGTTGTCCATCCAGACATGTATGGATGGAATTCTCATAAGTACATATTGATATGAAAAATTTTCGGTGTACACATACTCACAAAGGGAAACAGTTTAGGTCAAGCGTGAACCATTTAATTATCCCACACGTTCGTGACCATCAGATTTTATCACCTCAAGATAAGCATATAAAAAATTAGGGAAAAATCGATCTAGATTGGTAAATCCCCTCAGGTCCCTATCATATTAGATAACATCTATTTTAGTCCCTATAACTAACCAGATGTGTGGTTAACCCTAATCATGCATGGTAAATTACTGTTATACCATTTTAAAATTTATTTTCTTTGTTAGAAAAAATCGATATAACTCCCTAAAAACTTATGAAAATCGAAAAAAGTCCCTGTAAAATTTAAAAATCGTCTTAACTCTATGAAATCTTCCAAAAATCATAAAAAATCCATGTGATTATCTAAAAATATATACTGATTTATTTAAATTTTATTAAACAAATTATAGTTTTATAGTCAATGTGTTATGCTTTTTATTGCTAGTAATTTTGAGTTAAGAATGTATTATAGAATTTTGATTTGGTTTTTAAATTGTTTTCTCTACTGATTTTGTAATGGAGTTAATGAAACTGTAATTTTTTTTTGTTCAGTCTCTATAATGAGATTGAAGGAAATTTTTTTGAAAAATGACTCAATTTTGTAGGTTAATTGAGGTTCGACGGATATTTTTATTTTTTTACAGATAAGAATGACATTTCAGGACATGAGGATGTTGAAAATTAACGGGGGTATTTTTGTCTTACAAAAAAACTAAATCTGATTTTATAAAGTTTGTAGGGACTGAATCCAATTTTAGTAAGTTTTTGAGTACTTATTTCAATATACTCTTGACCGGTGGACTAAATTCGTTAACCATATATACTTTATGGGGATCTAGGATGATTTTCTGATTTTAGATGGACTTTTTGTGATTTTAAAAAGATTTCAGGGAGTTAAAGAAGGTTTTTCTCAAAACATTATTGTGATAATTGAGATGTTTCGTCATTAAATTTAATTTATCTTTAAATGGTAATCACAAATAATGAATTTTAATATATTATCTTAAATGATAAGATCTGTGAGTCACAAACGCGTTAGACAATCAATTTATTCAACTACCGTTGGACCTAACCGAGTACTCTCACAAAGTACTCCAAATAAGGCAATTGGATACCTCTCGTACCAAAGGACCAAACAAATTTTTGTTCATCAAACCATGTGTCTTAAGATCAAGATAACCTTTTAATTCACATAGTTTAGCACATTCTTCGTCAGTTTTTATTTTTCAAACGAAAAATTCAATTTTAGTTCTGGCATTTCTATTTACAACAACATGGAACTTTCTACACGTATTTCTCATACTAATGATCAAAATAATGTAAAACTCTATTTAATTATCAACACTCAACACATTTCAATCATATCCATCCGATACCTTAGAAAAGAAAACCTTCTATCGGACATTCACTACATAGGTCAAACTCTCACTTGGCAAGGTGGTGAAGACACCTTCTCCCTCAAAGGATTCCAGGTACGAAAAAGAGCGTTGATACACTCAATCTATTTTATAATCAGTTTTATAATCTCATACGCTATGATAACGTAGTAGTTTATATTGCGCTATCATAGTCCTTGAGGTTCTATCATAGGGTATGAACAGTGGTGGAGCCACATGGGGCCTGGGGGGGGGGGCATGAGTAACAATCTATTTAAAATATAAATCTTTAAATGTTTTTTTTTTATATGTCTCAACTGTTCCTGATATCAATCCTCATCTCTAAAAAGATTCTTCTTAATGATGCTAATCTATGTATCATAATTTAAGATATTATGTTTTTATGGATTCTAAGAAAAAATGTATAAAAAAGTAACGATATATTTTTATATTTATTTACATGATCATTATAATTTAAAGGTATGTATTGCTTATTATATTTATGTTTTAACATGTTTTTTATGAATCTTCGTTGTGAAATTTGACATATCGCTTTAAAATATGATAAATATCTTTCAAAATTATTCAGTGATATATTTTATATGAATGTATTTATTTCATTTCATACATATTCATTTTTTAATCTATCATATTGATATTAAAAAAATATAATGATATAACCTTAAAAAATATTTACATAAGTCGCAATAAAAATCTTGGCTCCTTCACTGTGTATTAAGTAAAAATATTATCTTTTTTTTTACTTAAAAAAAATATATTAATGTATCTCAGTATATATTTCATTATATATAACAGTATGCACTTCAGTTAAAGAGTGTATAATTTTTAAAAAAAAAATAAAACCGGTGTGACATGTAATGAATAGGGACGAATCATTTTTCATGAAAAAATGTGTTACAGGCCTTCGCCCTGTCCAGTATTTGCCCCTCGTGGTCCTCTCAAATAAATAAATAAATAAAAACATTCACCACATACAAATTTTTTTGGCTATGGTCGTACATACACTGAATCACCACTAAAAGCATATATGACTGGGCTAATTAGAAGAAAAAAAAACAAGCCTTCATTTTATAACCCGAACCCTAGAGGCTTGTCTGGTAAGGGATTAAGGTTTTAAGGATAATTAGTTATCTTAATTTTAGAGGATAAAATTTCTATCAATTTTGTCATTATTCAAATTTATCAAGAAAGTGAGGATAAATATTTCTTTAGATGTAACATAAAATCCCATTTTTATTTCAAAATCGGGACAACTGTCCGAACTTTATCCTGCTTATTTTTTATATCAAACAGGATAAGTCGTCCTCTCCCCCCACATATCTCCACAATAACCTCTTATCATATCCCTTATTCCCTTGCTAAACCCGCCCCAAATTCACGGTCCGGGCTGGGTCCAGCCGACCGTTTCCAATGCCTGAGCTTGCCATCCCCAAATTCTATTTGTCCTTTATATTTTTGTTCTTATTTTATTGTCATATATTTTTATCTTATCTAAAAGAAGTGAAATTTTAATTTTTTTAAAAAAATTATATGAAAAAAATAAGTTTTTTTGTGAAAATGGGACCATGTTTTAGGATCTCGTCTATGGCCCCATTTACCAAACTCTTTTTTATTGTAGATCTAACAATCAGGATATCAAGTAAACCACAAAATGATATACAATATACAAATCATTTCGATCGATCGAGCAACTCTAGTTAACCATCTGTATCACGATTGCATCAATGGCAAGCCCCATAACTTCAATCATCATACTTCAAAAAAATGACATATCCAATCCTATTTACAGTTTACACTATTTTTTTTTTATAAAAAAAATATTATATTATTCTATTAAAATACATATTATTATACGAAATGAGAGTTTTTTTTTCCATGTTCTATAATAGAGCCTCATATACTGTAATAACACAATATGTATTAGTGTATAGAGCTACAAAATAAATTATAAAATGGATTGAGTGTCCGAGTGCTAAGTGTCAAATGGAGATGAGGAAGGGGATATTAATTAATAATAGAAATATCGAATGAGATATCTGAAGTGAGCTAATGAGAGAGGAGAGTACAAACACAATTTGGATGAATCTATCACAACAAATAAAATTGACATTTGATAGTGCATTACTAAATCCATTGCCATAATGTTTTGCGATGGACTATAGTACTCAGAATGTCATCGTCGTTTCTGGTATCATCAAAAGTCTAGCGATGGACTAAAACTCAAGGAAAGTTTTGAGAAAATTGGATTTGAGTTGGCATTCTAAAACTTTAGATTGGTTTTGGGTTAAACTTTAGTGTGAACCAACCTGTGTGAGTTGAAACTCTACCCAATTTTTTTAATAATTTTTAATTTCTTATATTAATTTAGAAACTTTACAATTGCATCAAATCACTATGCTAATATTCTTTTATAAATACTTAGCTATTTTATCAATTGCATAATGAAAAAGGAAACATATGTGGGGGTGACCCAGCATTATTTTTATAATTGTTAATACCACTTAATGACGAAAGTTTATCATTTTCAACCGTTTGTGAATCATCAAGATAAACATGAACATTAATAAATTATATTTGATAAATTTATCTGTAGTTATGTGTCAAATCCCATAAATCATATATTTGTTACCATGTTTTAAAACCAATCTTGAATTCATATTTATTTGATAAACAAAACAGAGTGGGTTTTAAGATGAGTTTTACACATGAAACTCAAATCCAACCAACATCACGGGGATGAGTGAGATATAAGTAAATATGCATGTAAACTCAAATCTAAGTAAATATGTGATGCAAAACAGATGATCAACGCGTTCTTGGAGTGATGGGATCACCAAAAGATGGTAGAAATCAAGGGCATCAATCTTGGAATTGCACGAAATACGTCACTAAAAACGCTTAATTTTCAAAAATTCATTTATTTAGGCTGTCAAATCAACGTTTTTTCTATTTTTAATCATTTTTAGAATTGTAATTTCTCTTTCTCTTAATAAAATCAAAATTGATCTCTATCTATTCTCATGGTCATCTGGGATCCCGTAGAATCAGAAATGACTATTATCTTGATTTTAATATTTTTGGCAATTTTTTAATTTTCTATAATTATTTTAAAAGGGGACTTATAATCATAGGCAGAACAAATTTTTTTTTATCAATAATATTTTCAAGTTTCCTCTCTTTTGATAATTTTGAGAATTGTGTTTAAAGATCTCAATATTAATTTGATCTTTTCTTTATTTCACACTGCGTTAGTATGCATGCCCATGATCAGGGTAGGTTACTCAGATAAGCTGAGCCATTGTTACCTTATAGGTTAAGTGATGATCTATTTTGGGTGCAACCACACGTGTATCTGTGGAGATATTGAGATAAAGCCAATCTGTTTTGCAGCAACTTGTGTAGCTTAGAAATGGATCGTCAGTCACCTATACACTTCTATAATATAGCATACACGATGGTTAGGGCTGGCCGGACAAACATGATATCAAGCTCCCCCAAAATGATATATAATACAAATAAGCACTATTATGTTCAATCAATTTTGTAGCTCCGGCTGCTGCCTCATACACTATAATAGCGTAGTACTGCGCTACCATAGTCTATGGGGTTCTATTATAGTGTATAGCGTAAAAAAAATTATTTCACATACTTAATTTCGTATAACAACATGTACTTCATTATGAGAGTGATTTTAATAAAAACAAAAACAAAAGAAAAATGGTGTGGACTGCTGTTGGGGCTACAAGAGGTTGGACTCCTATTAAAAATCATTTCGATCCAGCAACTCTAGCTAACCCTCCGTATCACAATTACAGAAATGGCAGAGCCCAAACCTCAATCATCATACTTAATTTTAGGAAATTGACATGTCTAGTCCTTTGTGGAGCCTCATTTGCAGTCTACACCGTTTTTCTTTTTACAAAAAGTTATACATTTTTTCATTGAAATAAATATTGTTGTGCACAATGATAAAAAAAATTGTTCTATACGCTAGGATAGAATCTCATGCATTATTATAATGCAATATACACTATGATATCATATTGTATGAGAATGAGACTGCAGAGTGTATCAATGTTGCTAACTTTATTGACTATAGTGTCTAATGTAGACGAGGAAGGGAATACAAATATTGGTGAATTTGCAAAAAGGGAACACGTAGAGGAGAATACAAACACAATTTGGGGGAGGGGGTGCGAACCTCGAAATATCATAATGAAATATCTGACAGAGATGGGGATGGAGGACCGTACATTTTTCTTTCGTAGGTGTTCTCTCATTTTGAAACACATATTAGGGACACCTGGGATAATAATTGTGGGACAAAATATCAACTGATAGACAGGGCGGAACAAGGAATTACAGCAGTGGGCCAAGAGATAGAGTAAGATTTAAAATAACAATTATAAGTATACAATGTTAAGACAAAATTAAACAGTTGAATAAGTCCAGTATTTAAGTGATATTGAATTATTTACATAGCAATCATAAAAAATTAAATAGCTAAAATATCCAAATAAATGATTTCTCCATCCTTCAAAATCATATACCACCCTTTGAAAACAAAACTTTTCAAAAATAAAAAAATAAATAAAAAAGATTCACCACTCCAAATCTCTGGAAATTTTCAATTGGCACTTATACACTCAGTCCAGTTTCATTTCACTGTATCTATATACACTATTATAGTAAACATAAATTAATATAAGCATTTATTTTATATAAGTATGTATTTTATTTTCTACAAGAGATTAATATACTTCATTATATTAATATACACTTAAAAAAATCAATTATATGTATCATAACCGGGACGCAAATAGAATTGAATATAACTTTTTTTAATTTTAAACTCGCTCATCAATTCAAGGACTTAGATCCACACGGCTCTTTTTTCTTTATTTTAATTAATTTTAGCGGTCGGGTCACATAATAAAAACAAAATTTCTGTACAAAATTTCCACTGAGCAAATAAATTCATTAAAAAAAAAAACACTCATCAATTATTCATACCATCGCCTATATTACTATATACAATGACAATGCATGGGGCTGATAGAGATGACATAGACCATAGACCATATAGGACAGAGATAATATGTATGGGGCGGATAGAGATGACATAGACCATAGACCATATAGGACAGAGATACATAATAGTCAATGACAGAAATATCAATCGAGATATCGACAATCAGAGACGAGAATACAAACTCAATTTGTATATGAATGAATCTACTATAACAATAAAATTGATCGCGATAGACTAAACACATTACCATAATATTTTACGATGGACTATAGTCGTCAGAATGTCGTCGTCGTTTCTGGTGTCGTCAAAAGTATAGCGACCGACTAAAACTCAAAAAAAGATATGAGAAAATTGGATTTGAGTTGGTCTCTTCAAACTTGGACTGAGTTTGGGTTAAACTTTTGCATACCGCTCGGGCTTGGATCTGTTTGAGCTCGTTCAGGCTCGTTCAATTAAATATATGAGCGAACTTGAACAATTTTTAAAGCTCAGTTAGGCTCGGGACCTGGATCGAGCTTCATTTTGTGTTCAAACTCGACTCGTTTGTATTACAAAAAACTTAGTTGAAACTTAGCTCAACTCCTTTGTAAAATCAAAACATTAATAAATCAATACAAAGTTATGTTCGTTTAGGCTAATGAAATTGCCTCATTTAGGCTAAAAAAAACTTTCAACCCCTAAAAACACTAAAATAAAAAAGAACACTAGACTCGTTGAGGCTCGTGAGCTCGGTTCAGCTCGTTTATAAACAAACCGAGCTTAAACATATCAAAGCTCGACTCGTTCGACTCATTTACCACCCCTACTTCTTTATGAATCAACCCCGTCAGAGATGAAATTTTACCCAGTTTTCTTAATAATTTTACAAATATTTAAATTCTTATATTAATTTAGAAACTATATAATTGCATCAAATCATCGTGTGATTATCTAATATTATTTGATAAATATTTAGCTATTTTATCAATTGCATAAAGAGGAAAAAAAACATTTGTGATGTGGCCCAGTATAATTTTTATAATTGTTAATTAATATCATCGCAGGATGAAAGTTTATCATTTTCAACTATTCGTGACCTTTCATTTTGATCCATTACTTTATTTTTAATACATTAATGTACATGAATCATCAAGATTTAAGATGAACATTAATAAATGGTATTTGATAAATTTATCTATTAACCACTGAATTACATGCCAAAATCTCATAAATCATATGTTACCATGTTCTAAAATCCAAAAATTTCCACTTAGCAAACTCATCAATTTAAAAAAAAAAACACACCCACTCATCAATTATTCATACCACCACCTATATACAATGACGATGCATGGCTTGGAGACCGGGCCCCAGCCCGCCCCAGTGCAACCACTTAGTTACGTCCCCAAATCCCATAAATCATATGTCACCATATGTGACCATGTTCTAAATTCAGTCTTGAATATATATTTATTTGATAAACAAAACAAAGTGGGTTTTATGATGAGTTTTACACATGAAAATCAAATCCAACCAACATCACCGTGGATTAGATGTAAGTAAATATGCATGTAAACTCAAATCCAACTAAATATGTGATGCAGAATTGGTGCCCGACGCATTTTTGAAGCGATGGGATCACCAAAAGATGTCCACTAACTAAATTATAAAAATATCAGCCGATCAAAGGGACCGATCTTAGAATCGCAAGAAATACACCACTAAAAATGCTTAATTTTTAAAATTTCCTTTCTTTAGGCCTTCAAATCAGATATTTTTCTATTTTTAATAATTTTTAGAATTGTGATTTCTCTTTTTTAAAAAAGTCAGAATTGATCCCTATCAATTCCAATTATTATCTAGGACCTCGTAGAATAAGGAATGAATATTATTCTAACTTTTCTATTTTTGGTAAATTTTTAATTTTCTGTAATTATTTTAAAAGGAGACTTGTAATTAAAGGCAGAAAAAAAAATTATCAATAATATTTTTGAGTTTTTTCTCTTTTTGGAATTGTGAGAATTGTGTTTAAGTCTATCTCAACGTTATTTGAATCTTTTCTTCCTTCACGCTACGTAAATGCGCATATCCCATTATTAGGGCAGCTTACCCCGATAAACTGAGTCATCGTTATCCTTGTAGGTTAAGTGATGGTATGTCTTGGGTTTCCCCCACAGGATGAGCAAGTGTATCTGTGGAGATATGGAGATAGAGCCACTCTGTTTTGAAGAAACTTATGTAGTTTAGAAATGGTTTTTCAGTCACCTAAACATTGCTATAATATAGTCGTACATCATTATTGTAGTGTATGAAAATTAAAAAAAATATTTCTTTTAAAAAAAAATATTAGTGTATTTATGTGTATATATCATTTTATATAACAATACGTATTTCAATAGTCAAGTGTCTAATTTTTTTAGTAAATAGAAAAAGGATATTATCTTTTACTGCACGTGGACATGGGGCTGAGTAAATATTTTTTGTCTTAATTGTTCAAATTCCCCTTGATCAAGGGTCTAATTTTTCTAAAACCCCTGGACATTTTTTATATATATTTATCCCTGAAATCTGGTCTTTCTTTTTACCCCTGATTTTTTATAATACCCGAATTACTCCTTACAAACAGACTTACAGAAATACAAAAATATAATGTGATACATACAGAACTTATATGAATAGTTACAGATATTTAATAATTATTTACAAAAAGTATTAAAGTACGCAAAGATGTTTAACACAAAATGGTCATATTTACATTATCAGTGTCACTACACTATCATTTGTAAGTGCATTCAACGTACACAAAATTATTATAGATACAATCCTAAATTTTCGTTAAAATAGATACATCAATTGTTTGAATTACGATGTTTTCTTCATATCTTAAAAATCAGTTGTTGTCTCCCCCTTAATCATTTTCATGTCCTCTTGGGTAAAATGAAATCCATTGAAAGACGACCATTGAATTAAATATTCAATGTATTTCATAACAAAGAACGGGTTTTCCAAGCTATATCAAAAATACAATAAACAGTCAAACACCTAAATAAATTTTCATTTAGCAATATAAAAAAAATTAGTAATAGCATGAATCCGAATTGAAAATTTATGAACAATTGTAATATTTTAGTAGAATTACTTCTTGATCAATGTACTAAACAATTATAGAAACTAACATTTATATAACAACTACAACAAAAACTACAAATGTAATGTCCAATGACATAATATATCATTTATAGATAACATCATCTATCATTCTTATAACAATTACAATAGAAATTACAAAAACTATAATTTACAAAATAAATATGTAATATCATATATGGAATTAAACTAAGGACATATAAATTATAAAAATGTAATAAACAATTACAGAAATGTAACGATCAATTACAGAAAAGTAATACTAATTTACAGATGAAAGTAGTTTAGATATAAAAAATAAAGTGGCACTAGTGAAAGACAAAAAAAAAATAGAACCAGGTTTCAAGGGTAAATAAAAAATAAAAAAAAATTTGAGGACAAAAAAAAAATTAGACCCTTAATAAAGTACATTTGAACAATTCACCCATCTTTTTTTCATTGAGATATTATATTTCTGGAACAGGACAGAGAGACCCAGTTAGAGCTACCTAGAGCTAGAGCCTAATAAAAAAAAATGGAACCACATTGCCAACATTCACCTATAAATAGCAGTATATCTCGTGCTGCCCCTAAAGTCAACAGGACTGCTATCTAGAGCTAGAGAATAATAAAATAAAATAAAAAATGGAATCATGTAGATGAATCGTGTAGATGAATCATCGAGAGAAACATTCACCTATAAATAGCACCAGCCGCTGCTTCTCAAAACCATAAACCAATACTACTACAAATAATTAGATTACTGTCAAACAATCTTGCTTAGTAGTTAATTGATAATGGATTCCAAGTTCATGGTGCCCCTTATCCTGGTGAGCATAAATAGTTTTCCAAAAGTTAGGCGCTGCCACAGATCGATCAGCCCCACTTTTTAGTTCCAGAACCATATTCATATGTTTCAAAAATTATATGGTATTCTATACAGGGTAATTTTTATCATTGGTCCGAGTTTTAATTTAAAAATTGTGTCTTGATCAATTTTAATTACAAAACTGGTTTAAGTCAATTTGATTGCGTCAATGCTACCACATAATTTTATTTTTATATATGTACTATTTGACATGGATCCAAATCACATCTCCTCTATACAAAAAATCCAAGACAGTCCTAATCCAGTCAAACTGACCTAGGACTAATTTTAAAATTAAAAAAATTAGGGTTAAAAATAAAATTTGCCCTTATGTGTCTTTTTATCTAGAAGATATATATACTTTGGACTGTGAAAAAAAAAAACATTATCCTTCAAAATTAAAATTATTATTATAGTTCTTTAACTATTTTTCCTCTCTCCTCCCAATATCATTGCAGTTACTCTCGATAACAGCAATAGCAGCAAAGGTGGCCTTGTCTTCAAGCGATGGTATTCCTTCTGCTGCTAAAGCCCACTGGAAAACCGTCCTCCCCGACACTGTCATGCCTGTTGTCATCAATGAACTTCTTCACCCCGGTTAGTGAAATACTTGCTTTATGATCTTGATAGATAATAGAAGCCGAAGCTCTAATACACTCAGTTCATTTTACATTCATATACACTGTGATAAAAAAAACACTATTTCTTTTTTTTTAAAATAAAAAAAAATTTCAAAGAGAAAAAAAACATTACAGTGCCTTAGTATATATTTTATTTTATATAACAATGTGTACTTCAATAAAAAAAAATGTAAAATTAAAAAAAATAGTGTGAAATGCAAATGAGACTACAAAGGGATGGACATCATTTTTCAAACAGTTGATATTCTCCCATTAGTTTCTTTAATAGGTTGATTGGGTTTTATCGAATTTTTATATCTCATCGGGTTAAATATAGAATCAAAATTCAACTTAAGTGAATGATTAACCGGTTCAACCGGCAGATCAGTTTGGGTTCTAAAAAAGTATTACCTTTAACTTATGCAGCAAAGAGAGGGCATAATACGGGTGCTAACATCGATTTGGTTCTAAACGAACTTTACCGAAATGTAAAATTGAACTCTCTCCAAAAAATACCCGATGCAACACTCTTCTTCCTTGAAGACGACCTCAAACGACCCGGCACGCGCATGCACATCCAACTCACCAAAAGAACCACCGATTCCACGGCATTCCTCCCCCTAAAAGAGGCCAAATCCATACCCTTCTCCGCCGTCGACCTCCCTAACACCCTCTCTCGCTTCTCCATCAAACCCAACTCCAAACTGGCCCTCCTCATGCAGAAAACCCACCAACTATGCGAGGCCCCAGCCCTGAAGTCCGAGGTGAAGCACTGCGCGACCTCTCTCGAGTCCATGGTCGATTTCGCTGTGTCCGAGCTCGGGACAAACAAAGGGGTCCAAGCGATGGTGACGGTTTTGGAGGATCAAAAGGCGCCAGAGGAAAAAAATAGCCCATACAAGTGGTACACTGTGGCAGGGACGGCGAAGCTGGTATCAGACGCTAAGACGATGACGGTGAATTGCCACCCAGTGACGTACGTGTACCTGACCTATTATTGCCACTCGATCGCGGAGACGAGGACTTACGTGGTGCCCTTCGTCGGGGATGATGGAACCAAGGCGGAGGTGATGGCGGTGTGTCACACTGACACATCGGAGTGGGACCCGAAGCACATATCATTTAAGATGCTGCATGTGAAGCCGGGGAATGTGCCGATATGCCATACTTTGGTGGAGGACACCATCGTTTGGATGACGTCGTAGTCATGTTCTCTCCTCTTCCTATAAAAAAAAACTGGACTTTGGTTGTTCTGCATGTTTTCCTTTGATTTCACGTCTATATATGCTCTGTGTGCATCGATCTGTGGTAGTTGTTTATACGGGCTTGTGAACTCAACTCGCAATGCAATAAATAAAGTGTTGATCCAGTAATTCAATTTTAATATTTACATGAAATGTCATGAATGCGCTCAATGTTATCCTACCCATCCCATAGAGAAATCGATTTATCTCAAATCTAACTCACCCTACGAGTTCGACATATACAATGTCTTCTGTGTTTAAGATTGTTCGACATGAATCATGTCGATCGAAAACTAGAAACCCTATTTCCAGTTCGACATAGACGATGTCTTCTATATTTAAGGTGGTTCAACATGGATTATGTCGATCGTGAATGATAATGTACGTATAATATAATATTTTTTTTTTTGTTATACTTTAATACGCATGTATATGATAACCTATATTCATTTAAGTGTAGGGCGATTGTTTTTTGTATGATAACCTATATTCATTTATGATTGTTTTTTATGATAACCGACAAAAATATTGAAGGGCTGGAATGTGTTGAACGAATCATTGACCTTCATAAACAAAGTTAAGCAAAATGATATGTGGCCATTAGTTATAATATATCAATCACAAACAATATGTATCCCACTTTTATTTTCTAGATTCATGAGATAACCATATTGGTGATTGTATCAAAAACATTATAATTCAATAAGATTTGATTACATCAAATATTTTAACATTTTATTATCAAAGTAAATCTAAGTTGTCAATATAAGAGTCAACATGGTATCAATTTGTCAATGTAAACTACGTCGATCACATATCAGAAATTTCTGGTTTCTGTTCGACATGATCCATGTCGAACCAACTTAAACATATAAGACATCATTTATGTCGAACGAGAACGGATTAAGGTTTTTAGTTTCCGATCGACATGATCCATATCGAACCACCTTAAACAAAGAAGACATCGTCTATGTCGAATTGGATTTAAAATGTTACTAAGATTTCTGGTTTCCAATGACATGATCCATGTCAAACAATTTTAATAACAGAAGACATTGTCTATATCAAACTCGTGGGGTGGGTTAGATATAAGATTTTTATTTAAATAAATGGGGTGGGTAAGATAAGTAGTGGGGTGGCTATAACCGCGCCCTTATTTCATTAGGCCACTCAAGGATATGAGGTTCTCACCCATATAGGATTACCCTGAAATTAACTAGGAGAGACAGGCCTTTGGCGATGAAATGGACCCTCGAATGTATGCGAGTAACGTACAAGGAAAATGATTTTTCATCCCCCATTGTAGTGTGCAACCTTATCCGTAGTCCACGTCTTTTTGTTTTTTCCTTTTTTTTAATTATACATTATTCTATTGAATTACATACTGTTATATGAAATAAAATATATATTAAGATAGAATAGTATATTTATTTGTTAAAAAATATTTTTTTTTTTACTTCATACACTGTAATAGAACATCATATACTGTAATAACACAGTATATAGAGCATTATACCGATATCATAGTGTATTGAGTTGAAGATAGAGCTACAAAACAGACTGAGCTATAATCTCTCTAAGAGAGTAACAACACAAATCTTTTTGGATAATTTGTAATTTTAATCCTGAAATTAAAACATAAAAACAAAAAAGTGAATTAAAATAAAAAAAAAGAATTGAAAAATAACATGTACAAGTATTTTCTTTTAAAAAAAGGAACTAAAAAACCCTGAAATGCTGGGATAAAAAAAAACGAAAAGGAGGTGGCATTATTTTCCTCCCTGCTGTTTCTTATCTAAAAGAAGTAGAATTGTACTTTTACAACAACAAAAAAAAAAAAAAATTATGAAGAAACGAATTTTTTATAGGCTCATTTCCCAACTGTTTTTTAGGGCAACCCGACAAACATGATAGTGAAGCTACCCCGAAATGATATATAATACAAATGATTGCAACCTCGATTACAGCATCATACGTTATGATAGGACAATATATACTGCGATATCATAGTATATAGAGTTCTATTATAGTGTATGGCATAAAAAATAAATAAAAAATAAATAAATAAAGTGAAAATACAATATCGTATCTTATTATATATTTCATTTTATATAACAGCTTATACTTTATTAAGAGAGAGTGATTTTTTGTAAAAATAAAAATAAAAAAAATGGTATGGACTGCGATTGAGGCTACAAGAGGCTGGACATATCATTTTCCTAATGCAAATCATTTCAATCCGACAACTCTAGCTAACCCTCTGTATCACTATTACATCAAAGGGGCACCCCAAAACCTCAATCATCATACTTAATTTTAGGAAAATGATATGTCCAGTTCTTTGTAGAGCTCCATTTGCAGTTCACACTATTTTTCTTTTTTAAAAAAATTATACACTTTTTCATTTAAATATATATAATTATAAGAAATGATAAAGTTTTTTTTGTTCTATACATTGTGATAGAACCTCATACATTATTATATCGTCATCATATATACTACGTTATCATATATAGTATATGAGACTGTAAAATAAACTACAAAATAGACTGAGTGTATCATCACTCATGTATGCTAACTTTATTTACCGAAGTGAACGTCTAATGGAGATGAGGAAGGGAACACAAACATTATTGAATTTGCAAAAAGGGGTGTGAACCATGTGACAGAGATACATAATTAATGATAGAAATATTGATCGAAATATCTAATGTGAGCTAATGAGAGGGGGAATACAAACATAACTTGGGGGAGGAGGTTGCGAACCAAGAAATATCAGACCAAAATATCTGATAGAGATGAGGGTTAGAGGACCATATATTTTTCTTTCCAAGGTGTTCTCTCATTTTGAAACACATATTAGGGACACCTGGTGATAATAGTTGTGCAATAAAATATCAGCTGATAGACAAGCCGGAACCAAGAATTATAATAAGGGGAGCCAGAGCAGAGCAGGGTAGAGTAAGATTAAAAATAATAAATATATATAGTTAAGACAAAACTAAACAGTTGAATAATGATCGGGTCTTTAGACTAATGACAATTAAAATAAAAAGTTTTAGCAATCATTAAAAATTAAAATAAACAAAAATCGATAAAAGTCCAAATAAATGATTTTTCCATCCTTCAAAACCATATACCAATGTTCCATTGAAAAAAAACTTTTCAATTTTTTTTTTTTAAAAAAAAAAGATTCTAGAGTCCAAATATCAAAAAAATTTAATTGGCACTTATACTCTCAATTCACTTTTTACATCCTTATTTGCGTTTATCATGTATAACACAATATATAAAATTAGCAAACTCAGTATATATTTCACTATCTCCATATACATTGTTATAGAAAACATAAATTAATATAAGCAATTATTTTATATGAGCATATATTTTTTTTTCTATAAAAGATTGATATATATATTTATATTGACATACACTTCAAATTAAATCAATTATATGCATACTAACCGGGATGTAAATAGAATTGAATATAACATTTTCTAATTTTAAACACACTCATCAATTAAAGGACTTTTGATCCACACGGCTCTTTTTCTTTATTTCATTTTTAGCGGTCGGATCACATAGTAAAAACAAAAATTTTATACAAAATTCCAAAATTTCCACTTAGCAAACTCATCAATATAATTAAAAAAATAATAATAATAAATAAATAAAATAAACACCTACTCATCGATATAAATAAAATAATAATAACCACCTATATAATATGACGATGCCTTGGGTGAGACCGGGCCCAGCCTGCCCCCACCTTGGCTTAGCTCACTGCTGATAGAGATGATGTAGACCATATAGGACAGAGATACACAATCATATAAAAATATCAATTGAAATATTTGATGTAAGATAACGAGAGAGGAGAATACAGACACAATTTTTTTGTTTATGAATGAATCTATCACAACAATAAAATTGATTGTGGCATACTAAATCAATTGCCATAATGTTTTATGATGGACTATTGTAGTCAGAATGTCATCGTCAAAAGCATAGCAACCGACTAAAACTCAAATAAAGACCTGAGAAAATTAGATTTGAGTTGGCATCCTAAAACTTTGTATTGAGTTTGGGTTAAATTTCAATATGGACCAACCCGTCTGAAGTGAAACTCTACCTAGTTTTCTAAATAATTTACAAATACTTGAATTCTTATATTAATTTAGAAACTATATAATTACATCAAATCATTGTGTTATTATCTAATATTATTTGATAAATACTTAGCTATTTTATCAATTGCATAGAGAGAAAAGAAACATATGTGGTGTGGCCCAGTGTAATTTTTATAGTTGTTAATACCATCCAAGGACGAAAGTTTATCATTTTCAACCATTTGTCATCTTTCATTTTGATCCATTATTTTATTTTTAATACATTAATGTACGTGGATCATCAAGATTTAAGATAAACATTAATAAATTGTATTTTATAAATTTATCTGTCAACCACTGAATTACATGCTCAAATCTCATAAATCATATGTCCCCACACGCCTTAGCCTGATGATAAGGACACCCTCTCCCTTGGGAGAGCTCATGGGTTCAATCCCTACCGCACTTTGGGCTGATTGTTCAGAGTTTCATAACCCTTACTTCTAATGCTCTAGATACGTGGCCTTTTAAAATCACAAAAATAAATAAATAAAAATCTAAAAAATCTCCATATAGCAAATTCATCAAAAAAAACAAAAAAAAAAAGAACCCACTCACGAATTATTCATACCACCACCTATATACAATGACGATGCATGGCTTGGGGGCCCCAGCCCACCGCCCTTGCCTCCTCAACCACTGCAACCACTTGCCCAAATCACATAAATCATATGTTATCATGTTTTAAAATAAGTCGTGAATATATATTTATTTGATAAACAAAACAGAATGGGTTTCATGATGAATTTTACACTTGAAAATCAAATCCAACCAACATCATGGTTGATTAGATGTAAGTAAATATGCATGAAAACTCAAATATAAGTAAATATGTGATGTAGAATTCGTGGGCTAACGCATTCTTAGAGCAATGGGACCAACAAAAACAGTTCACTAAGTGAATTACAAAATTACCAGCCGGTAAAAATCAAGAGCACTAATTTTGGAATCTCCCAAAATATGCTATTAAAAATGCTTAATTTTAAAAAAAATCATTTCTTATGGCCTTCAAATCAAACATTTTCTATTTTGAATAATTTTTAAAAGAGTTAAAGGCATCTAAGTCCCTACAAACATGAGAAAACCCATATAAATCCCTAATAAAATTAGGAGAGACGCACGAGTCCCTGAAAACTCATAAAAACCTAATTATCATCCATGAGTTAAATTTCCATCCAAACTTAACAGGATATTCTTAGAATATTCCATCATATATAATTGTGTACACATTAAAGTCCTTATAAATAGTCATAAAGACAAAATTGCCCCTACAAGACTTTTACATTAAATTGTGTACACATTACAATCCATATAAATAATCATAAAGACAAATTAGTCCCCGTAAAAGATAAAATTGCCCTTGAAAGACTTTTACATTTAATTGAATAAACGTTACAATCCTTATAAACAATCGTAAAGACAAATTGGTCCCTGTAAAAGATAAAATACCCCTGAAGGATTTTTACATTTAATTGTGTAGATATTACAGTCCTTATAAACAATCATAAAGACAAATAATATAATTTATTTATTTATTTTTTCATCTTCTATCCTATCGCTCACACTCCACCTGAATATCTCAATTTGAATGTAAAAAATTATTTTAACCAGTAGAATCCATTCTTTTTACCTTTTTGTTTATAGGAAAGTAAAAAAAATGGCATGAGTTTATTAAAATTCTCTCTGCTAGGAATGTAAATAAACAAATTTTGTGAAAAATCATGTATAAGTATTTCAAAGCAAGCAAACACTTTAAAGAAAAGAGTATTATTCATTACTTGTTCAGGTGGAGTGTGAGCAATAGGATAAAAGATGAAAAAATAAATAAATAAATTATATTATTTGTTTATGATTGTTTATAAATAAATAAGGACTGCAATGTCTACACAATTAAATGTAAAAATCTTTTAGTGGCATTTTTCTTTTACAGTGACCAATTTGTCTTTACAATTATTTATAAGGACTCTAATGTCTATCCAATTAAATGTAAAAATCTTTCAGGGGCAATTTTATCTTTTGCAATGACTAATTTATCTTTATAATTGTTTATAGGGACTGCAATGTGTACACAATTTAATGTAAAAGTCTTTCAGGGGCAATTTTGTCTTTTGCAAGGACTAATTTGTCTTTATGACTATTTATAAGGACTTCAATATCTATACAATTATATGTGATAGAATATTCTATGAATATTCCGTTAAGTGTGGATTAAAATTTAACTCAAAGATGATAATTGGGTTTTTTTGAGTTTTTAGGGACTCGTACGTCTGTCCCAATTTTAGTAGAGACTTATATGGATTTTTCTATGTTTGTAGGGACTTAGATATCTTTAACCCTTTTCAGAATTGTGATTTCTCTTTCCTAAAAAAATGATCATCTAGGTCTCATAGAATTAGGATTGAGTGTTATCCTGATTTTGTTATTTTTTGTAATTTTCTGTAATTATTTTAAAAGGAGACATGTAATCAAAGGCTATACAAAAAAAAATTTATCAATAATATTTTCGAGTTTACTCTCTTTTTAGAATGGTGAGAATTGTGTTTATTGTTTTTCTTTCATGCTACATAAATATCCATGTCCCATGATCAGGGCAGGTTATCTGGATAAACTGAGTCATTGTTATCCTTATAGGTTAAGTGATGGTATGTCTTGGGGTTTCCCCCACAGGATGAGCAAGTGTATATGTGGAGAGATAGAGCCAGTTTGTTTTGCAGCAACTTGTGTAGTTTAGAAATGGTTTTCTAGTCACTAACACACTACTGTAATATAGTCATACACAGGCCCGGCCCTGGGTGTAGGCCCAGTAGGCAGGTGCCTAGGGCCCCACCCAGGGAAGGGCCCCAAATCATTTTATCTCACTAATACCATGCATAACCTATTTTATCATTTATGGACTTCCCTACGAATGAAGAATCTGTAAATATATAAGCCCACTACGAATGATGAATCTGCAAATATATAAGCTCACTACAAATGATGAATCTTGTTGTTTTAACTCTCATAATAAGCATATAGAGATTATTGTACGTCAAATAACATCAAAAGTGTTGGTTTCAGAAGATGGAATGTCTAATGTTTTTTCCCTTTTTGTTTGCGCCCCCATGTCCCTCCCGTGTGGCGACATGGGGGCGCAAAGTCCAAGGTTCCAAATGGCAATAAAAATTGCAATCAATCCCACTCATATATAATTAAAATTTTAAAATCTCTTTTTGAAATGTCAATAATCACACTCTTAAATTAGCTTAACTTTTAATTTTTCTCCCCAATCTCTCTCTCTCTCTCTATCTCAATCTCTCTTCCATAATCTCTCTCAAGTTTCAACCATTTCAAAATTTAAGAATCAAAATATAAAGATTTTATAACAAATTCATCTCTATTATAAGGTATGTAGCCCCTTTTTGGATCTAAGTTTTGTGAAATCCGTATTATTCGTAGAAAATTAGATTATATGTATGTGCTTGTAATTTATAATTGTTACAAGATGGATTATATATGATAGTTAAGTTGTGAAATAAAATTTGTGTATGGAGTATATATTTATCTTTTATACTCTTTTAGTAGATCAATGACAAATGATAATTTATTGTGTTATATTTAAATAAAATGAATTTTTTTTTTAGATGATAGGTCCCCATTTTAAAAGATCGCCTAGGGCCCCACCCAAATTTTCAAATCTCAGGGCCGGCCCTGGTCATACATCATTATTGTAGTGTATGAATTTTAAAAAAAATTATTTTTTTAAAAAATATATTAGTATATTTGATATTTCAATATATATATATCATGTACTTCAATAGTCTAGTGCCTAATTTTTTAGTAAATAGAAAAAGGATAATCTTACATCCAGCCTCATTTTCAGTCTCAATTCCAGTTTACATATGTTTTGAATTTTTAAAAAATAGTATATCTTATCTAATGAGGTATATATTTTTATAAAAAATGAAACATATACTCCAACGAATTGCATTGATGCATTTATAAAAAAATAAAAAAAAATTCTTTCAAAACATACGTCTTGTTAACGTGAACATAAGCGTCAATAGATTTCTATCGACATATATAAGACTGAAATTTGGACTGAAAATGGATATGGGTGTAACAGCTCCCATAGAAAAATGATGAAGGCTGTGGATGGAGCTGCACCTGGACACGGGGGCTGAGTATATCTTTGTTTTTCATTGGGATATTATCTTTCTAGAAAAGGACGGAGTGACCCAATTAGAGCTATCCAGAGCTAGAGACTAATGAAAAAGCCAACATTCACGTATAAATAGCAGTATATCTCGTGCTGTCCCTAAAGTCAACAGTACTGCTATCTAGAGCCAGAGAATATTAAAATAAATAAATAATAGAACCACATCTAGGCACTTGCCAACATTCTTGTAGATGAATCATCAAGAGAAACATTCACCTATAAATAGCACCAGCCGCTGCTTCTCAAAACCATAAACCAATACTACTACAAATAATTTGATTACTGTAAAACAATCTTGCTTAGTAGTTAATTGATAATGGATTCCAAGTTCATGGTGCCACTTATCCTGGTGAGCATAAATAGTTTTCCAAAAGTTAGGCGCTGCCACGATAGATCAGCCCCACTTTTTAGTCTAACTTTTAATCCTAGAACCATATACATATGTTTCGAAAATCTGTATAGGGTAATTTTTATTTTTTGTCTTAGTTTTAATTTCAAAATTGGTTCTCGATCAATTTTAAATACAAAACTGGTACAAGTCAATTTGATTACGTCATTGCTCCCACATAATTTTATTTTTATACTATTTGACGTGCATCCAAATCACATATCCTATATACAAAAAATCCAAGACAGTGCTCATCTAGTCAAACAGGCCTAGGACCAATTTTAAAATTAAAAAAATTACAGTTAAAAATAAAAATTGCCCTTACGTCTTTTTATGTAGAAGATACATGTACTTTGGGTTGACGAACAAAAAAAAACATTATCCTTTAAAATTAAAATTATTGTTCTAGTTCTTTGATTATTTTTCTTCTCTCCTTCCAATGTAGCTACTCTCGATAGGAGCAGCAAAGGTGGCCTTGTCTTCAAGCAATGGATTTTCTTTTGCTGCTAAAGCCCACTGGAAGACCGTCCTCCCCGACACTGCCATGCCCGTTGTCATCAATGAACTCCTCCATCCCGGTGAGTGAAAGACTTATTTTATAATGTTGATAAACCAAAGCAGCCGAAGCTTGGATACATTCAGTTCATTTTACAGTCCTATACACTGTGATGAAAAATAAAAAAAACACATATTTCTTTTCTTTTTTTTTAAATAAATTTTTTTTTTTTCAAAGAGATGAAAACACTATAGTATGTCTTTATATATTTCATTCTATATAGCAATATATATTTCAATAAAAAAAAGCATAAAATTAAAAAAAAAAGTGTGAAATGTAAATGAGACTGTAAGAGGATGGAAATCATTTTTCAAACAGGTGATTTTCTCCCATTAGTTTCTCTAATAGGTTATTTGAGTTTTATCGATTTTTTACATCTCATCGGGTTAAATAGAATCAGAATTCAAAGCAGATGAATGATTAACTGGTTCAACCGACAGGTCAGTTTGGGTTCTAAAACAATATTACCGTTAACTTATGCAGGAAAGAGAGGGCATAGTACGGGTGTTATCATCGATTTGGTTCTAAACCAACTCTACGGAAATGTAAAATTGAACTCTCTCCAAAAAATACCCGATGCAACACTCTACTTCCTTGAAGATGATCTCAAACGACCAGGCACGCGCATGCACATCCAACTCACCAAAAGAACCACCGATTCCACGGCCTTCCTCCCCCTAAAAGAGGCCAAATCCATACCCTTCTCCACCGTCGACCTCCCTAACACCCTCTCTCGCTTCTCCATCAAACCCAAATCCAAACTGGCCCTCCTCATGCAGAAAACCCACCAACTGTGCGAGGCCCCAGCCCTGAAGTCCGAGGTGAAGCACTGCGCGACCTCTCTCGAGTCCATGGTCGACTTTGCCGTGTCCGAGCTCGGGACAAACAAAGGGGTCCAAGCGATGGCGACGGTTTTGGAGGATCGAAAGGAGAAGGTGGCAGAGAAAAAAAATAGCCCATACAAGTGGTACACCGTGGCGGGGACGGCGAAGCAGGTATCAGACGCTAAGACGATGACGGTGAACTGCCACCCAGTGACGTACGCGTACCTGACCTATTATTGCCACTCGATCGCGGGGACGAGGACTTACATGGTGCCCTTCGTCGGGGATGATGGGACCAAGGCCGAGGTGGTGGCGGTGTGTCACACTGACACGTCGGAGTGGGACCCGAAGCACCTAGCGTTTCAGATGCTGCATGTGAAGCCAGGAACTGTACCGATATGCCATACTTTAGTTGCGGACACCATCGTCTGGATGACTATCTTAGTCATCTGATAATCGTTGTTAGTTTTAGCTATGTTTTAGCTTTCATATAGGTTGGTCGTTCCTTTGATTTCCCGTCTATATATGCTGTTTGTGCATCTGTGATAGTTGTTACGGGCTTGTGAACTCAGCTCGCAAATCGCAATGCAATAAATAAAGTGTTGATCCAGTAATTCAGTTTTAATATTTACATGAAATGTCGTGCACCGTGCACGCACTCAATGTTTTTATACCACCTGTGTGGCATTATTTCATTAGGCCAAACGGGGATATGAGGTTCTCACCCATATAGGATTACTCTGAAATTAACCGGGAGAGACGGGCCTTTGGCGATGAAATGAACCCTCGAATATATGAGAGTAACAGTAGGGCTAGTAAATAAATCAAGCCGCTCGGGCTCGACTCGGTTTGAGCTCTTTTAGGCTCGTTCAATTAGATAAACGAGCGAGCTTGAACAATTTTTAAAGCTCAGTTTGACTCGAGACCTGGATCGAACTTCATTTTGTGTTTAAACTCAGCTAGCTCGTTTATGTTATAAAAAACTTAGTTAAAGCTTAGTTCAACTCCTTTGTAAAATCAAAACATTAAACCAATACAAAGTTACGTTCGTTTAGGCTCATGAACTTCGCTCATTTAGGCTAAAATTTTGTTTTCAACCCCTAAAAATCCTAAATTAAAGAAGAACACTAGGCTCGTTAAGGCTAGTGAGCTTGGCTCAGCTCAGCTCGACTCACCTCGTTTATAAATGAGCCGAGTTTAAACATGTCAAAGTTCGACTTGTTCGGCTCGTTTACCACCCCTAAGTAGCAAACAAGGAAAATGAATTTCCACACCCCACTGTAGTGTGCATTCTTATATGCGGTCCACATTTTTTCTTTTTTCTTTTATACAATATTCTATTAAAATATATACTTTTATATAAAATAAAATATATACTGAAATATAATAGTATATTTTTTATTAAATTTTTTTCTTTTTACTTCATAAACTATGATGTACACCATACACTATAATAACGCAGTATATAGAGCATTATACCGATATCATAGTGTATTGGATTGCAAATGGGACTGTAAAACAGACTGAGCTATAATCTCTCTAAGTGAGTAATAACACAAAATCTTTTTGGATAATTTGATATTTTAATCCTAAAATTAAAACATAAAAACGAAAAAGCGAATAAAATAAAAAAAGAATTGAAAATAACATGTTCAAGTTTTTTCTTTAAAAAAAAAGGAACAAAAAAACCCTGAAATGGTGGGATAAAAAAAATAAAAAAAAAACTGAAAAGGAGGTTGCATTATTTTCCTCCCTGCTGTTTCTTGTTGGTGTCGTTTTTCCGGTTCTTTAACCATCAAATTCTTCTTTATTTCTTTCATCATTAAAAATTGATTCATCAATCACCTTTTTTTTATTGATTCAGAAATTTTTTTCATTTAATAAAAAAATTAAAGTAGCATGCCTACCAATTTTATTTTTATAAAACTCTACTAAAGGCATAAACAATTCAATTAGAATTAATTCTAAAATCCAAAATACACCCCACTAATAAAAATTATTAACTCTCCTTTGGGAAGTACATATATAAACCATTTAAGCACTGATAAATATTATTTCAATATAGATAAATATGCTAGCATAATAAGTCATTACAAAATTTTAGTTGTTTAGTTTATCTTTAAAAAATGGTGGATGAAATGTAATTAAGATGGGAATAAATATTTATGACTTTCTTATCAACAGTTTTGCCCCCGTAAGTTATGTTTTTAATTCATATTCATAAACTAAGTGAAAAGCAAAAATTTCCATTGTCAATACAAAGCTCTCTCGGATACTCTTTTCTTCTTACAATAATGATTCCTAGGCCTCAATTTTTCAGGCCCCATCACAGGCCCCATGATGTGGCAAGTGTACATTGTCTATGATACCATTTACTTAATAACTACCTAAACATGTATCCCTATGTTTGTGGAGTATCATTTAATTCTGAAAAATTCTGTATTTATTCATCATTAATGGATTCTTAAAATCTTGCAATAATATTTGAGAGAGACCGAAGAAACCATTGATGGTGAAACAATTGAAAATCTGTCTTGTATGCGAAATAAGGAGGTTTTGCATTACGGAATTGATTTTGTTTACGAAGAATACGTGGGAGCAAATCAAAAATTCTATTTTTGAAGAGAAGGCACGAAATCGTTTTTTTTTTCCGATTTGGATCTCACATCAATGTCTCTCGGATCAGGTTTGACATTATTAGATTTGTAAAAAAATTGTGTTTTGCTTTTTGTTTTAAATATTTAAACACAATTTTTTTTCATGTATTGAATGTCATTTATCACATTTTGATTTGTTTTTGTTTCAATATCTAAATGTAACACTCGATATCGTTACATTTTATATATGAGTAGTTTGTTTGATGTTACTGTTACATTGTTGACAATGTAATTTTTTAAATCTGTATTATTTTTGTTACATTCGTAAATGTAACAGTCAACCGCATGCATGTATTGATTTATATTTGTTACATTTATGAATGTAACATTTGTATTGCATTTGTTGCAATGTAAATAGTAATTTATATTTGTTACATTTATTACTATAACAGTCAAATACATATGTTTGTTAAATGTATCACACAATAAAAAAAGTGTTTGACATTTTCTATAAAATGTAACTGACTATTAAAAATATAATCTGTTTCTAAATTGTTTAAACATTGCATGGAATGTAAAATATTTAGGTAGGAAAATGAAATTGTTTGTTATATTTATGTAAATGTAACAATTCTGATGTAAATGTAACAAATCGTTGTGAGACATATAAATATTTAATAAAGGTATTTGATGTAACTAATTCATATAGTAACCATATGTATTTTTTTATTTAAATTTGAATACAATAAATATCCAACTTTTTTAGTGTAATTTAGGTTCAATTGTAATTTAGGTAAGGATTTTAAAATTCAAAATTTGAAATGGTTAAATGGATTTCAAGATTGACATGGAAAGATAATAACCGAATAGAGAAAAATGAGGGATTTGGGTTAATGAGAGAGATTTTTAATGAAGGACATATTTGTATTTTGTCATTTAACTATTTTTTAAAAAGTCAACAAACCAAAAAAAAATAACCAATGAGATGATGACACCTCATGGGGCTTGTGAGTGGGGCTTATATTTTGGGGCCTAGGTATCATGACTGTTTCTTCTTAACATCAACACCACCCGAACGACAGGTACTTTATAGTTCAGTGACATCACCGGGCGATCGCTATGACGTCAACCTTTGATGGGGAGGAGCAGTTGCTACCATCGATGACAGAGAGTGAGGCACGTGGTTAATAAGTGAAAAACTAAAATAAATAAGAATCTATATATATTATATTTAGTGGTATATGAATTTCAAACAATTTTTAAAATTAAGATGTTTTAGGTTATTCAATTCAAAAGAATATATAGGCTCATTATTAAACCTATTGTCATCCCTTCTTATAAATCAACTGTCAAATCAATTGGCATCATTTTTTTATTTTTTATAAATATTTAAAAGTATAATACCATCTAATTTTAGAATTGTAAATTAATAAACTCGTTAAAACAAGTAAATCAACAAAACTCGAATATTAAATTCTTAGAAAATTGAACTTTTGAAAGCTCAATAGAGAGGAATTTAAAAAATTGGAATTGACGGCCATGCAACACAGGTTGTCACCTAGGGTCCCCTAAATTTATTTCTTATTTTATACGATTTTTCTCTTTCTTTTAAATTTTTTATTTTAAACGTATCCATTTTTATGTATATGGTTTGTTATTTATTTAATTGATTTTTATTTTAATGAGATTTTATTTCATTTGTTATTTGATTTACAAAAACATTATCTCGATGGATTTGTGTTAGTTTTCTTATTTTCAGGTTTTTTTATGTTTTTTTATTTTTGTGTTTTTTTATATTGCGTGTGATATTTTTATGTATTTATTTTAAATTCTTATAAAATCATTAAATCTCTAAACAAATAAAAGTTTAGAACCATGCAATATAAATTTTTTATTGATTGTATACAAATTTTTCAATGGCATATATATTTTTAAATTTTAAATTATAAACACACACAAAATATCTATTTTGATATTTCACAATTTTGTCCATGGCTAATAAGAAAAATGCATATGAAGTTGAAAACTTAAAAAAATATGAAGAAGGAAAAGATCTGATTACTAAATAACATAGAATTGACTTAAAAATAAAAATCTAATTTCACAAACTATTGGTATTCAAACGAACATTCTTCACAAGGATTAATATAAAATAAGAATTTGAAGTTAGAGATTTAAAATAAATATGAAAAAGTGAGATATTTATCACTAAATAATATAGTTACGGTGACTTAAAAATAAAAATATCTTGTTCTTTATATTTTTTTCCTATTTTATTGAGATATTTTTTTATTTTATCTAAAAGAAGTAGAATTATAATTTTTTAAAAACACTATCAAGAAAAGAATTTTTTTTTTTTTTTTTGTGAAAATGGGCTCCTCAGTTGCTCGTCCAGTGCTCATTTCCCAACTGTTTTTTAGAGGTGACCCGACCAACATGATCGAGCTACCCCAAAATTTAGATATTATACAAATGAGCGTTATTATATTCAATCCATTTTACAGCTCTGCTTGCAGTCTCATACACTATAATAGTACGTACAGTATATACTGCACTATCATAGTATATGGGATTCTCCCATTGTGTATGGCGTAAGAAAAAAATTATATTTTTAAAGTGAAAAATACACTATCATATCTTAGTATATACTTCGTTTCATATAATAACATGTTCTTCATTAAGAGAGAGTGATTTAAAAAAATAAAATGGTGTGGACTACAGTTGAGGATACAAGAGGCTAGACGTTTCATTTTCCTAATATAAATCATTTCGATCCACCAACTCTAGCTAAGCATCGGTATCACAATTACATCATTGGCGGACCCCAAAACCTCAATCATCATATTTAATTTTAGGAAAATAATATATGTCCAACTTCTCGTGGAGCCTCATTTTCAGTCCACACTGTTTTTTTCAAAAAGAAAAAATTTTATACACTGTTTCATTAAAATACATATTATTATATGAAATGATAAAGTTTTTTTTTGTTCTATACACTGTAATAGAACCCCATACATTTTTATTTTTATTTTGAAAAATGTAGATGTTTGCTATCCAATTTCATTATTGAATTCGAATTACAAGATCTAAATGGAGGGAGAATAGAAGACTAAAACAAAGTAAAGCAAAGAAAAATACAAACAAGCACCGGCTTGGGTTAGAAGAGATATCAAACCGATTCGGCGGCGCACCCACCTCCGCGCTCAATCCACGATCCGCAACCCCCCCTCTCGAAATTGGATCTCGTTTATCTTGGCTATAAACCTTCCCCAATCCCGCATGGACCCACTGAACATCTCCCACATGTTCTTCTGATATGCTCGCGCCTCGTTGAAGATGCTGTCATTTCTTGTCCTCCAAATCGTACCCGCCCGATGGGACTATAGATCGCAAGATTATAGCTGTCAGACTGTTATCATTAGGTCTCCTCAGCGCTTTCTTTTTCTCTATGCTTTTTCTGTCATACATTATTATAACACAATATATATTATACTATCATAATATATAAGATTATAAAATAGATCAAGTGTATTAACGCTCATGTGTGCTTTCTTTATTGAACTAAGTGCCTAATGGAGATGAGGGAGAGAATACAAACCTTATTCAATTTGCAAAAAAAGGGTGTGAACCACGTGACAGAGATACATAAATAATGACAGGAATATTAATTCAAATATCTTATGTGAGCTGATGAGAGAGGAGAATACAAACACGAATTTAATTGGGGGAGCGGGTGCGAACCTCGAAATATCAAATAAAAATATCTGATAGAGATGAGAGTCGGGACCATATATTTTTCTTTTGAATTTTTTTCTTTCATTTTGAAACACATAATAGGGACACGTGAGATAATAATAGTGGAACAAAATATAAGCTGATAGACAGGAGCGTAATCAGGAATTATGAGAGGGTGAGCCAGAGAGCCACGAGCCGTAAAGTAGGATAAAAAAAAATAATAATTATAAGTGTGGGGGATGGAATCCGGTTCTTTCCTTTCAGACCGGATCTTTGATGATCCGGGCTCTGGATTGTAGATCCGAGATGGTGTGGGTTGGTTCTCCCTTTCGCGTCAATTCATCACAACATGCAGCCTCTTTGATCGTCCGGCTCCTCCTTCCTTCCCATGGGGCTTTGGACACCTGAAACTTATACCAGTGTGATACCAGCTAACGCCCCTCTGACGCTCAAGTCAGTAAATCTTTCCTTTCCGGGAATAAGAGGAATTTAGAGTCATTCCATTTTTCATAGGAGAGAGGGTCAGTGTTTGCATACCTCTAGAAGGAGGGGAAGTCTCCCCTTTTATACTCCATAAGGGCATGTTGAGCTCGGCCTTGCGGGGTGATCATATTACGATATGGAATCTCCACGTGGCCTCAGGATCCTTGAACACGTGGCTCCTAGGGATCATCATCATACTATAACCGTTTTTCTGACGAACTGTCCTTTTTCCAGTATTAGTGAATATTCCATCCGCTAACCGTTCTTCTGCATAGGAGGGCCCTATGGCCGACTTGCCTTCTACTCGGGTATTGCCCTCTAGTCGACTTAATCTTAAGGTCGGGCAACGTGTGATTCCCGTCCTACGACTTAACAGTGTATGGTTGCCTTTTTAGGTCGGGCTTAATCATCTGCCCGACTTTCAAAAGAAAACAGATTCATCTGAGCCGTTGGTGAAATTTCGGGCCCATGGGTTCTCCTCCCTCCGACCCATTTTTATCAACAGGGGCTCTGGCCCTTGTGTTTATTCGGCACTGACTAATTCAATTACTTACAAATGCCCCCTTCTTTTAGGCTCTCGATTTCTGGGGGGCCCGGAAAAACTGTTATGGGGAAGCCTGCCAGACTGAACGACTTGCTCACCAAGCCTTTCCTGTCGACTGGATTTGGGTGTTGGGCTCGATGGCTTGTGCCTACAACACTTGTCACTTTCTCGAGTTGCCCTCTTCATTTAGTACCATTTACTGGGGGAGGAAGTAACTCCTCGATTTTAATTTTTCCGCCTCGTCTTCCTGAATCGACAGTGGCGGTCAGGGTTCCGGTCCCGATCCCTTATTATGCTCTCTTGCTGTTGAGTTCTCAATTCAATAGGATTTTCTTTCTCATAGGTTTTGTCTAGTGCGTCCTTCCACTCTTGTTCCTTGCTTAAAAATGGCCAACTTTCCCGACAGCTTTGTCATTGAGGAATATACCGGGGATATGCCCCCTCAACTAGATCCTGAAACCCTCCTACTCTACTCCGGCCAGATCGAGGCTGGCATGATTACCTTCCCGTTATCTTTACTGATAATGGAATTTCTGAGCTTCTTCGGCCTTCACCCTCTCCAGCTCGTCCCGAGCGCCTATCTCATTTTGATGGTAGTTATTGCCCTCAATCGTGCTTGCGGCATCAACCTCGGCCTAAGCAAGGTGCGGAGCTTCTACGCACTGAAGTTCCTTAACGGAGAAGGCCGGATGTTCTACCTGACGCGGAGGTCGGCTTCGCGGGAGCTGATCAAGGATGCGCAAGAGTTCGTCTATGATTGACGGTCCAAACTCTTCAAGATTCAAGGCGCGTGGGCGCCCAAAGGTTGCATGTTTCGCGTTCCACTCCATTGGAGGGACTCTTCCCTGGGATCTGGTTGGTCTTCTTTCTTGGTGTCAACCGTTTTGCCCTCTCTTTCCTTTTTAAAACATCCTCTTTTTACAGGTGAATCGTCTCTCAATGCGTGTCCTCCTCAGGAGAGTCTCCACATGGGGGACATCGGTCGTGCCCTAAGTTTCCAGGAGAGGAGCTGAAAATCTTTATTAGGTCGCACCTCTGTCAACCCCGGCGCGACGCCTTCCCCGTCCCCTCTGCCATCTTCAAGCGGGGGTGTCTGTCCCGGAGTCTCTTCCTTGTCTCGGGGTGAGACGTCCAATCCTTCGTCCATCGGCGGGGGCGCGTTGAGGAGGTCGAATCGCCATCATAAGGTGGCGATTAGGTTGGCGGTGCCTTACAACCGCCCAATCCAGATTGAGGAGGACGAAGACGCTTTTCCCACAGATGGCGCCAATTTGTGGAGGATGGAATCCGATTCTCCCCTCTCGGTCCAGATCTTCGATGATCCGAGCTCTGGATTGTAGACCCAAGATGGCGTGGGCTGGTTCTCCCTTTCGCGTCAATTCATCACCGCCTGCAGCCTCCTTGATCGTCCGGCTCCTCCTTCCTTCCCCTGGGGCTTTGGGTACCTGAAACTCACACCAGTGTGGTGTCAGCTAACGCCCCTCTGACGCTCAAGTCAGTAAATCTCTCCCTTCCAGGAAGAAGAGGAATTTAGAGTCATTTTGTTTTTCATAGGAGAAAGGGTCAGTGCTTGCATACCTCTAGAAGGAGGGGAAGTCTCCTCTTTTATACTCTATAAAGGCGTGCCGAGCTTGGCCTTGCGGGGTGATCATATCACGATATGGAATCTCCACGTGGCCTCAGGATCCTTGAACACGTGGCTCCTAGGGATCATCATCATACTATAACCGTTCTTCTGACGAACTGTCCTTTTCCAGTGTCAGGGAATATTCCCTCCGCAACCATTCTTCCGCAGAGGAGGGCCCTATGGTCGACCTGCCTTCTACTCGGGTATTGCCCTCTAGTCGGCTTAATCTTAAAGTCGGGCAACGTGTGATTCCCGTCCTGCAACTTAACAGCGTATGGTTACCTTTTTAGGTCGGGCTTAATCATCTGCCCAACTTTCGAAGGAAAGCGTGGCTCCTAGGGATCATCATCATACTATAACCGTTCTTTTGACGAACTGTCCTTTTCCAATGTCAGGGAATATTCCCTCCGCTAACCGTTCTTCCGCAGAGGAGGGCCCTATGGCTGACCTGCCTTCTGTTCGGGTATTGCCCTCTAGTCGGCTTAATCTTAAGGTCAGGCAACATGTGATTCCCGTCCTACGACTTAGTAGTGTATGGTTACCTTTTTAGGTTGGGCTTAATTATCTGCCCGACTTTCGAAGGAAAGCGAATTCATCTGAGCCATTGGTGAAATTTTGAGCCCATGGGTTCTCCTCCCTCCGGCCCATTTTTATCAACAGGGGCTGCTCCTAGTCCGGCCCTTGTGTTTATTCTGCACTGACTAATTCGGTCACTTACAATAAGTATATAAAGTTAAGACAAAATTAAATAATTAAATAATGATAGAGTCTTTTAAGCAATGATGACTGAGATGGAAATTTTTTTTTCTTCTTTGCCTGTTTTTAAGTGATATGAAATTATTACATAGCAATCCTAAAAAATTAAAATAAACAAAAATCGCTAAAAATCAAATAAATGATTTTTCAATCCTTCAAAATCATATACCAATGTTCATTGAAAACAAAACTATTCAAAAAAAAAAAAAAAAACTCACGATTTCAAATCTCAAAAATTTTTGATTTGCACTTATACACTCAGTTCAATTTTACAGCCTTATTTACATTCGTTATGTCTAACACAATATATATATATATATATAATTAATCAACTCAGTATATATTTAACTATCTCCGTATATATAATTATAAAAAAACATAAATTAATATAACCATTTATTTCATATGAACATGTATTCATTTTTTATAAAAGATTAATATACTTCATTATATTAGTATACACTTAAAAAAATCAATTATATGCATACTAACTGGAATGCAAATAGAACCCACCTCATCATTTCAAAGACTTTGATCCACACGGCTCTTTTTCTTTATTTCATTTGTTGCGGTCAGGTCACATTCGAAAAACAAAATTTCTATACAAAATTCCAAAATTTCCATTTAGCAAACTCATCAATTGAAACAAAAAAAAAACACCAACTCATCAAATATTCATACCACCACATATATACAATCGTCCCCCCTTGGCTCCCGCTACTGCTGATAGACCATATAGGACAGAGATACATAGTTAATGATAGAAATATCAATAGAAATATCTGATGTAAGATAATGAGAGATTGAATAGATTCCTATATGAATGAATCTATCACAATAATTGAATCTATATAATGAGATATTAAAGTAGTTATGGAGCTAGGATTTTTATATGGAGAGCCTAATATAACTTATGTAAATATTTTTTAAAGTTATATCATTATATTTTTCAAATATTGTAAACTTTAAATAAATTAATAAAAATGACAATAAAGTAAAATGAAAAATTCTATATCATCAAAGTATTGATAGAGGAGAGGAGAGAATTGTCGATATCCGATTGTGGGACGATTAATTAAACAAAAAGAAAAAAATAGGGATTTCTTTTATAAATGATGATTGATATTAGGAACAGTTGAGATACAAAAAAGAAAAGAAAAAAAGAGAGATTCAAAATTTTAATTTTTTCAAGATCGATGCCCCTCACAGGAACGCCAAGGAGTGGGATTCATGCCTCTATGGTTATCTGTGAGATATGGATTTTGAAGGAAGCTTGGTGCGTGGACATGTGGAGCATTGCCATTAGGCTCAGAAAATGACTCTTACAGTTTATATTGATTTTTATTATGATTAAAAGATTTTATAGAGATATCATCTTCATATAAAAAGTGGGCTATTGTTGTTGATGTTGAGTTGTGGGGCAAATGATCTATGACCCATGGGCTATGAACCCTAATAAGAAGAGTTTAGGGGAAAAAAAAAGGAGGGGGGTGGTTCTCATGCCCCCCCTACTCCCAAGGTTGCTCCGCCACTGCGTGACGGACTAAATCCATTGCCATAATGTTTTGCAATGAACTCAGAATGTCTTCATCATTTCAGCTCTCGTCAAAGCATACAGACCAACTAAAACTCAAAGAAGAGTGAGAAAATTGAATTGGAGTTGACCTCCTAAAACTTTGGATTAGGTTTGGGTTAATCTTTCAACATGAACCAACCAGTCCGAAGTGAAACTCTATATACCCAGAATTTTTGTCTAAATAATTTACAAATATTTAAATTCTTATATTCATTTAGAAACTATGTAATTGTATCAAATCGTTGTGTTATCTAATATTAGTTGATAAATACTTAAGCTATTTTATCAATTGCATAAAGAAAAATGAAACATATATGGTGTGGCCCAGTGTAATTTTTAATTGTTAATGCCACCTAACGACCATTGTCTTATCATTTTCAACCACTTGTGATCTTTCATTTTGATCCATTACTTTGTCTCGTGCTGCCCCAGTAGTCACAGTACTACTACCTAGGGCTAGAGACTAATAAAATAAAAATAAATTTGAGAAGTATCTCGTGCTGCCCTAAAGGTCAACAGTACTACTGCCATCTAGAGCTAGAGACTAATAAAAAAAAATCACTTGCCAACAATATTCTTACATTCACCTATAAATAGCACCAGCCACTGCTTCTCAAAACCATAAACCAGTGCTACTACAAATAATTAGGTTACTCTCAAACAATTTTGATTAGGAGTTCATAATGGATTCTAAGTTCATGGTGTCACTTATCCTGGTGAGCATAAATAGTTTTCCAAAAGTTAGGCGATACTACAATCGATCAGCCCACATTTTAGTCAAACTTTTAATCCTAGAACCATGTACTTATGTTTTGAAAAGTATGTGGTATTATATTTAGGGCAATTTTTAATTTTGGTCCTATTTTTAATTTTAAAATTGGTTCTGGATCAATTTTATTGCAAAACTGGTTCAAATCAATTTGATTACGTCAACGTTGCCATCTAAATTTTTATTTTTTTTTATTTTAATTTTTTTTTTACATTTGATGTGATTCCAAATCACATCTCTTATTATAAAAAAAAAATCCAAGACACTGCTAATCTGTCAAACTGACCTAGGACCAATTTTAAAATAAAAAAAATTGGGGCTAAAAATAAAAATTGCCCTTATGTGTTTTTTTATTGTACAAGATACATGTACTTAAGATGAAAAATAACAAAAAAAAATTAAACACTATCCTTCAAAATTAAAATAATAGTTATATAGTTCTTTAACTGTTTTTTCTCTCTCCTTCCAATGTCATTGCAGCTACTCTCGATAGCAGCCGCAACAACAAAGGTGGCGTTGTCTTCAAGCAATGGATTTCAAGCCGCCGCTGAAGCCCACTGGAAGACCGTCCTCCCCGACACTGCCATGCCCGTTGTCATCAATGAGCTCCTTCACCCCGGTGAGTGAAAGACTTGCCCTGTGATGTTGATAGACCAAAGCAGTCAGAGCGATACACTCAATTTATTTTACACTCCTATATATGCAATATCATAACATAATATATGGGATTCTATTATAGTGTTTGGAGTAAAAAAAAAATTCTTTTTTTTAAAAAAAAAAAAAAAAAACACTATAGTATGTATCTCAGTATAATGTATATACTTTATTTTATATGACAATATATTTCAATAAGAGAGCATATAATTATAAAAAAAATGGTATGAACGATAAATGAGACTACAATAGAAGATGGACATATGATTTTTTCAAACAGTTGATCTTCTCCCATTAATTTTCTTAACAGGTTAATTGTGTTTTATTGATTTTTTTATACCATCGGGTTAAATAGAATATTATTGTTAACTTATGCAGCAAAGAAAGGTTATAGTACGACTGCTCTCATCGATCCTCCGGTTATCATGCTGGTAACTTATGCAGCAAAGAGAGGTTATGGAAATGTAAAATTGAACTCTCTCCACAAAATACCCGATGCAACACTCTTCTTCTTTGAAGACGATCTCAAACGACCGGGCACGCGCATGCACATCCGACTCACCAAAAGAACGACCGACTCCACATCGTTCCTCCCCTCAAACAAGGCCAAATCCATACCCTTCTCCACCGCCGACCTCCCCAACACCCTCTCTCGCTTCTCCATCAAACCCAAATCCAAACTAGCCTTTCTCATGCAGGAAACCCTCCAACAGTGCGAGGCCCCAGCCATGAAGTCCGAGGTGAAGCACTGCGCAACCTCTCTCGAGTCCATGGTCGATTTCGCCGTGTCCGATCTCGGAACAAACAAAGGGGTCCAAGCGATGGTGACGGTTTTGGAGGATCGAAAGGCGGCAGAGAAAAAAAATAGCGCATACAAGTGGTACACCGTGGCGGGAACGGCGAAGCAGGTATCGGACGCGAAGACGGTGAACTGTCACCCGGTGACGTACGCGTACCTGACCTATTACTGTCACTCGCTCAAAGCGACGAGGACTTACGTGGTGCCCTTCGTCGGGGATGACGGGACCAAGGCGGAGGTGGTGGCGGCGTGTCACACTGACACGTCAGAGTGGGACCCGAAGCACGTATCGTTTAAGATGCTTCATGTGAAACCGGGGACTGTGCCGATATGCCATACTCTAGCGGAGGACACCATCGTCTGGATGACATCATAGTCATCTTTTCTCCTCTTCCTATAAAAAAAAAAACTGGGCTTTGGTTGTACTGCATGTTTTCCTTTGATTTCATGTCTATATATGCCGTGTGCGCATCTGTGCGTGGTAGTTGTTACAGGCTTGTGAAATCAACTCGCAATGCAATGAATAAAGTGTTGATCCAGTAATTCAATTTTAATATTTACATGAAATGTCATGCATGCACTCAATGTTTTTATACCACCTGTGTGGCATTATTTCATTAAGCCAAACAGGGATACGAGGTTCTCACCCAAAACATCCCTATAGGATTACCTGAAATTAGCCGAGATAGACGAGCCTTAGGCGACAAGAAAATGAATTTCCAGCCCCCATTGTTTAATTCAGGGTAAAATTTACCTAATATTTGCCAAGATAAGTCATTATTTAATTCAGGGTAAAATTTACCTGAAATTAGCTGAGATGAGTCATTATTTATTTATTTTTATTAAAAAATATAATAATAAAATCTGTGTTGTTTAATTTATCTTAAAAGATGGTGGATAAAATGTAACTAAGATGGAGATAAATATATACAGCTATCTTATCAACAGTTTTGCCTCCCCGTAAGCCTTTTTTTTAATTCACATTCATATAAACTCAGTGACAAGTAAAACTTTCCATTGTTGATACACAATCAAGCTCTCGCTCGCGTGCTCTTTCCTCCTTCTTCTTCTTCTTCTTCTTTATCTTTTCTTTTAAAGGAAGTGGGAGGTACAGTGTTACTTTTACAGTTATTTTGTTAACTACACAAGGGAGTTACAACTTTCACCATGTTGTGGATTTAAAGGATGAATTAGATAGATCAGAGAAACCAACCAGATAGATGTCTCGAGAGATACTTGGGTGGTGGATCCATGGATTGTTTCATCTTCCGGTTAACGTGCAATTCTAATCGAGAACAAGAGATCCTGAAAGAATTAAATTGGAGACTTCTACATCTAGTTTTTATTTCGCAAATCTATTGATGTTCATATATTTGATTTATGATTCATATATAGCTTCCTATGGAAGACGACCTGTGGGAAGCTTCAGTAACACGAGGCAATGGAGTGGAAAAGAGCTTGATAAGACTTGTGGGCCTTACTTATACAGCTACCACGCATGTGACGCGTCGGCTTAGATTACTATTAATCTCAACAATACAAATGCAATTTTATTTTAGATATTTGTATTTATATTTATGTTTAAAATATTAAAATACTTTCAAAATCATCCAAACATTGTTTTCATTGACTTATAACAAAAAAACATTTAAAGTTGAGGATTTAGTATGAAGAAAGAAAAGATTGATCATTAAATAACATAGTTACATAGACTTAAAAAAATCTCATTTCTTAAACAAATGGTATTCAAGCATATGTTTAGCACAGAGACTAATAACAAAATAGGAATTTAAAATTGGAGGCTTAAAAAGAAAATATGAAGAAGGGAGGGATTGATCATTAAATAACATAGTTTACAAATACTTAAAAATAAAAATTCCTTGTTTTTTATATTTTTGTTATTATTTTATTGGGATATGTTTTTATCTTATCTAAAACTAGTAGAATTGTACTTTTTTAAAAAAAAATTATGAAAAAAAACAATTTTTTTGTGAAAATAGGCTCCATTTTAAGATCTCGTCTAGGGTTCATTTCCCAACTGTTTTTATGACCATCTCGACAAACAAGATATCGAGCTACCACCCCAAAATGATATATAATACAACTGATCGTTGTTATATTTGGTTCATTTTACAACCTCGTCTATAGCCTCATACATTATGATAGCACAATATATATTGCATTACCATAGTGTATCGTTCTATTATAATGTATGACTTAATCTTTTTTTTAAATAAAAAATATATTATCATATCTTAACATACAATTTATTTTGTATAGCAGCACGTCATTAATTAGGAGAGAATAATCTAAAAAAAATTGTGTGGACCACGGTTGGTACAAGAGACTGAACATATTTTATTAGAGAGTCTCTACACCGCCCCCTTAAATATTCACCTCATCCCTTTAAATATTAATAAAAAAAATTCACGTTTTTGAAAATGTGAAACCCCACCCCATAAAAAATAAAACTCATTTCACCCCTTTTTCTCTTCCGTGGTCACTCCTCTTTCCCGTCGGTGGCTTCCTTCTCGGGCATCCGTAGTTCCAACCATCATCGACATTTGATCCGGCAGCAACCCCTTCTTTGTAAATGTTGAACACACGATCCTCTGAACACACATTCACTCCTCTGAACCCACTTTTAGAACACGTCCTAAAAATAAACCACTTCAATCCATCACAATGAAACACAAAAAACGCATCTTAAATTGAGATACCCATGAAAGCATTTCGAATTCCCTCCCGAAGTATTGAGAGATTTCCTTCACAATCTACCAGATAAAAAGAGAACTCCAATAAAAACTCAATAAACAAAACCACTTTCATCAGTTTCAAGCCCCCCTACTTTGCCACTAGAACCAAACCATTATGTCAAACAATAACAGTGCTAACAAACCCCCATGAGAAAAACAAATTAGAGTTAGGGTTAGGAAGGATCTGAGTAGTATATGTATTTGAAGACAATATTTTTGTGGATGGCTGATGCGGACACGGTAACAGAGAGAGGCCGGTGACGATGACGACCGGAGGGAGACCGGACAGAGCCGGAGGGAGCAAAAATGGAGAGGAGGGAGAAAGAAAAGAGAGAGCAGACTCCTCAAATAGCTGGGGTGGGGTTGCAACATATAAAATATTGTTTGGGTGGGAAAGAGAACAGGGTGGGGTGAATATCTGTTGGGGGTGGAAATCACTACCCAACGATTTATTTCAATGCAATAACTTTGTTTCACCATTACATCAATAGGGGACCCCAAAATCTCAATCATCATACTTAATTTTTAAAAAATGATATGTTCAGTCTTTTGTAAAGCCTCAATTATAGTCTACATCATTTTAATTTTTTTTTTAAAATTATACATATTTTCATTTAAATATATATGAAATGATAAAACAAATTTATTCTATACACTATGATAGAATTTTATATATTATCATAACGCAATATAAATTATTCTATCATATGATAAGAGACGGTAAAACATACTACAAAATAAATCAAGTATATCAACGTTTATATATGCTTACTTTATTGACTGAAGTGTCTAATGGATACGAGGAAAAGAGAATACAAACCTTATTGAATTTGCAAAAAAGGGTGTGAACCACGTGTCAGAGATACATTATTATTAATGACAAAAATATTGATTAAAATATCTTATGTGAGTTAATGAGATGAGAAAGGAGAATGCAAACACTATTCGGTCTATAACAATATTGGTCCTCGAAACATCAAACAAAATATCTGATAGAGATGAGGGTGGGGGACCATATATTTTTCTTTCCAAGGTGTTCTCTCATTTTGAAATACAGATTAGGGACACCTTGGATAAGAAATATGGAACAAAATATCAGCTGAAAAAAATGACGTAGCCATATAGGACAAAGATCGATACATAGTCAATGATAGAAATATCGATTGAAATATATAATGTGAGGTAATGAGAGAGGAGAATACAAACACAATTTGTATATGAATGAATCTATCACAACAATAAAGTTAACAATGACAGACTAAATTCATTGTCATTATGTTTTGCGATGGACTATGGTCGTCAGAATGTCATAGTCGTTTCTCTTGTCGTCAAAAGTGTGGGTGATGCATGTACACTCAAATCTAAATCTAAATAAATATGTGATGCAGAACGGGTGGTCGACATGTTCTTCGAGTGATCACTAGAAGATATCCACTAAGTAAATTACAAAAATATCAGCCGTTAGAAATCAATGGCACTGATCTTGTAACCATACAAAATACGCCACTAAAAATGCTTAATTTTCAAAAATCCCTTTCTTTAGGCCTTCAAATCAACGATTTTGCTATTTTTAGTACATTTTATAATTGTGATTTCTCTTTCCTAATAAAGTCAAAATTATTTTATGTCAATTCCAATGGTCATCTAGGATTCCGTAGAATCAAGAATGACTATTATCCTGATTTTTCTATTTTTGATAAAAATATATATAATTATTTTAGAAGGAGAATTGTAATCAAAGGCAAAACAATTTTTTTATAAATATTATTTTCGAGTTTCCTCTTTTGAGAATTGTGACAATTGTGTATAAGGGTCTCAACACACTGCGTTAATATGCATGTCCCATGATCGATCAGCACAAGTTAACCAGATAAATCGAGCCATTGTTATCCTTATAGGTAAAGTCTATTTTGGGGAGCCATTGTTATTAACGCAGCGAAAAACTGATAAAAAGATCCAATCAGCGTTGAGATCTTATAAACTCCTTGAATCCACAAGGAAGAAAGCTCCAAAAGAGAGAAAATTCAAAATATTATTGATAAAAAACTTTTTTTTTTTACAAAATATGGTGGCACTCATTATATAGACCACAAACATCAAATACATATTCATAATGTGAATTATGGCTTTACTAAAAATAGTAAAGACAATGACAATAATTAAAATTTAATAAAATAAAACATAAGATCCTAAAAATCCTAAATTCCTAAATAAAATCTCATAAAAATTTATTTTAATAACAGATTTGAAATCAAATATTCTGCAATGATTTCTTTCCAAATCTGTCCTACATCAGTCTCCTCTTCTTAAAAAAAATTCGTCCTCGAATTTAAGAAGAAAAGATCTTAGATGATCAGGAGGATGATATTTAATGTAATCAAATACACCAATAGGAGAGATTAAAACCTTTTCTTCCATCTTATTTGATGCATCTTTGTATTTGACCTTTGGCAAGAGAAGAGACATCTTCTTGATTTTAAATTCCTTCTCAATCAAATCGACCATTGTGGTAGTCGCAATGTCCCCATTATTACTGTTGTCGACGATGGCATAAAAAACGCTCATGTTGATGTGGTATGTAGTCTGCAACACGAACGTTTGCAGGGGTTTTTCTATCTCTGGAGTCACCACTAAGGAATAAAAAATGACTTCTCTTGTTCTCCTCCGATTATCTTTTCGGATTCAACGGAGAGAACAACATCCTCCACTTCTTTATTTGTCTTGTCCTCATCAATTTCTGATTCAACTAGAGGTTGATCATCGGGGTCGGTCACTAGATTCTCCTGATTTTCTGGTGGACTTTCTTCGGTCTTCTCCATCGATCCATCAACCATATCTTAACTAGATGAATCATGTAGTGGGTTGATCATGGAAGAGCCTTTGGACATCACATGCACCCTTGATCTCTCCAGTTGTGATTCCACTTTTACAGCAGCAGAGATTGCTTCTATCAAGCTGTAAATCTCTTTTAAAGCAATACGATCTCGAACTGAAGACCTCAACCTATTAAGATAATGGGTCACTAGTCGCCATTTAGCTTCTGCGAGGTTATACCGACCAGAAAATTTTAAAAATTCAACGGTATAGTCGAATACGGAACGATTACCTTGGCAACAATTATGGTACAACTGGAGCAAATATTGTTCATAATCTAGAGGAAGGAAGCGATCCATGAGAAATTGTCTCATCCTCCTCCATGTTCGAATAGGTGCTCTTCCTTGTCGTTGTCTGGTCCTTTGAAAGTGGTCCCACCAATTAGCGGCACTACTCGTGAGTCGAAGCGCCACCAATCTGACCATCTCTTTTTCACGCACCTCCATTATCTCAAAGAATTTATCAATCTCTAAGATCCAATCAAGGAACTTATCGATTGGCAAATCACCGTTGAAATAGGAGATGTCCACCTTTGAAAAATAATTGTAGTAGTACGTGTGCAGCTTTCTCAGCTCATAGTCGTACAGTTCACCACCTTCATCATCCGAGTCATCCTCATAATCGGGTAGATAATGAGAATGTCGTCGAACAACGTTATAAGCAACAGGTTGGCCTCGGGCAAATCCCTCGGCGTGCATCCTGTCACTCCCAGGTCGTCTGTTGTCGGTGTTGAGATTCACGCCAGCCTTCACCTCACGAAGAGTCTGCCGCATTTGTTGACGAAACTCCTCCCGAAGTGACTTCTGGTCCTCCCGCAACGGCTGAAACAGCTCCTGCACCCCACGATCACCGTCAATGGGATGGTTGTTTCCCGCACGGCTATGTGTCATCGAAGCCAGGCAAATCCTCGCTCTGATACCACCTAACGCAGCGAAAAACTGATAAAAAGATCCAACCAGCATTAAGATCTCGTAAGCTCCTTGAATTCATAAGGAAGAAAGCAAAAAAATAGAAGAAATTCAAAATATTATTGATAAAAAATTATTTTTTTTACAAAATATGGTGGCACTCATTATATAGGCCACAAACATCAAATACATATTCATAATGTGAATTATGACTTTACTAAAAATAGTAAAGACACAATTACAATGACAATAATTAAAATTTAATAAAATAAACATAAGATCCTAAAAATCCTAAATTCCTAAATAAAATATCATAAAAATTTATTTTGATAACAGATTTGAAATCAAATATTCTGCAATGATTTCTTTCCAAATCTGTCATACATCAGTTATCCTTACAGGTAAAGTGATGGTCTATTTTGGGTGCAACCCACGGGATGAGAAAGTGTACCTGTAGAGATATTGAGATAGAGCCACTCTTTTTTTTTTTTACAGTTTCTTATGTTTTACAATTTTTGCATGCAGGCTATAAATGATTCCCTAGTCACCTATACACTACTATAATATAGTATACATGACATTATTCATAATGTATACATCACATCATAATCTATGAAAAATTTTTAAAAAATTATTTTTTTAAAAAAAATATATATTAATATATTTCAGTATATATATCATTTCATATAACAGTATGTATTTCAATAGTAGTGTCAAATTTTTTTAGTAAAAAAAAAAATCGATGAGCGCTGCCGACGGAGCTGCACGTGGACATGGGGGCTGAGCATATCTTCTTTTCATTGAGATATTATCTTCATCGAAAGGGACAGAGTGACCCAATTGGCCAGTAAGCCAGAAAACGTGTTGAACATTGGAGAATGGATTATCTTCATGGATGTGGAATATGCACTTGCCACAACTTTGAATTAGGCAGTGATCATTGTCTTAACAGTACTGCTATTTGTTCCTAACCGCCGTAGGTCTTAAGCAGTATCACTACAGTATGTTAGGGACAGGTAGCCATTTCAGTCCTTTCTAAGGAGCACAAAATAAATAAGTAAAATAAAATAAAATAAAATAGATTTGAGAAGTATCTCGTGCTGCCCCAAAGGTCAACAGTACTGCTGCTATCTAGAGCTAGAGACTAATAAAAAAAAATCACTAGCCAACATTCACCTATAAATAGCACCAGCCACTGCTTCTCAAAACCATAAACCAGTGCTACTATATACAAACAGTTAGATTACTCGCAAACAATCTTGATTAGGAGTTCATAATGGATTCCAAGTTCATGGTGTCACTTATCCTGGTGAGCATAGATAGTTTTCCAAAAGTTAGGCGCTGCTCGATCAGCCCCACTTTTTAGTCTAACTTTTAGTTCTAGAACCATATACTTATTATGTTTTGAAAAGTATATGGTATTCATTTTTGTCCTAGTTTTAATTTTAAATTGGTTATAAATCAATTTTAATTACAAAACTGGTCCACGATAATTTGATTACGTGAATGTTGTCACTTAATTTTATTTTTTTGCTACCTGACGTATTTACAAATCACATCTCCTATATAAAAAAAAAAAATTCAAGAAAATGTTAATTTGTTCAAATTGACCCAGGGCTGATTTTTAAATTAAAAAATTAGGGTTAAAAATAAATATTGCCCTTCTTTATTTTTTATGTAGAAGATACATGTACTTGAGATGAAAAATAAAACAAAAAAATAAACATTGTCCTTCAAAATTAAAATTACAGTTGTAGTTCTTTAACTGTTTTTTCTCTCTCATTCCAATGTCATTGTAGCTACTCTCGATAGCAAAAGCAACAGTGGCCTTGTCTTCAAGGGATGGATTTCCTACTGCCGCCGAAGCTCACTGGAAGACTGTCCTCCCGGACACTACCATGCCTGTTGTCATCAATGAACTCCTCCACCCCGGTGAGTAAAAGACTTGATTTATAGTGTTTGATAGACCAAAGCAGCCAAAGCATTAATTGATACATTCAGCTTATTTTATAGTCTTATACATTATGATAATATATTATATAGGGTTCTATCATAGTGTTTGGAGTAAAAAAGAGAAAAAAATATAATATCTTAGTATATATTTCATTTAATACAATAATATACTTCAATAGAAGAGCGTATAATAAAAAAAAATGATGTGAACTGCAAATGAGACTGCAATAGGTGATAGACATATCAATTTTTAAACAGTTGATTTTTTTATACCATCAAGTTAAACGACAGAACTAGAATTTAAAGTGGATGAATGATTAACCGGTTCAATCTTCCATATCAATTAGGGTTCTAAAACAACATTATTGTTCACTTATGCAGCAAAGAGAGGTCTTACTACGAGTACTATCATCCTTCCGATAATCATGCTGGTAACTTATGGACCAAAGAGAAGTCCTCGTACGGTTGACGGAAATGAAAAATTGAACACTCTCCCCAAAATACCAGATGCAACACTCTTCTTCTTTGAAGACGACCTCAAACGACCGGGTACGCGCATGCACATCCGACTCGCCAAAAGAACGACCGACTCCACATCGTTCCTCCCCTCAAACGACGCCAAATCCATACCCTTCTCCACTGCCGACCTCCCCAACACCCTCACCCGCTTCTCCATCAAACCCAAATCCAAACTCGCCCTCCTCATGCAGGAAACCCTCCGACAGTGCGAGGCCCCAGCCCTGAAGTCCGAGGAGAAGCACTGCGCGACCTCTCTCGAGTCCATGGTCGACTTCGCCGTGTCCGAGCTCGGAACAAACAAAGGGGTCAGTGCGATGACGACAGTTTTGGAGGATCAAAAGGCGGTAGGGAAAAAAAATAGCCCATACGAGTGGTACACAGTGGCGGGGAAGGCGAAGGAGGTATCAGACGCGAAGACGAAGATGGTGAACTGCCACCCAGTGTCGTACGCGTACCTGACCTATTACTGTCACTCGATCAAAGGGACGAGGACTTACGTGGTGCCCTTCGTCGGGGATGATGGGACTAAGGCGGAGGTGATGGCGGTGTGTCACACTGACACGTCGGAGTGGGACCCGAATCACATATCGTTTAAGATGCTGCATGTGAAGCCGGGGACTGTGCCGATATGCCATACTTTGGTGGAGGACAGCATCGTCTGGATGACATCATAGTCATCTTCCCTCCTCTTCCTATAAAGAAAACTGGACTTTGATTTCCCGTTTATATATGCTGTGTGTGCATCTGTGTTGGTTGTACACTTGTACGTATTGTGCTCCTTAATGGGTATGTATTACTAGCTTATGCAATAAATAAGTGTGATGTGGATTCTGTGACTAAATTTGTGATCAAAATTTTAATTAATTAATTAATAGAGATGGTTAATATGGGTGCAAAACATTTGATTATGCGTATGAGGAAAGTTCAAATTAATCTTCCACGTAAGTTACAAGGGAAACTCTTTGTCAGCCACTGAAAAGGCTGGGTGGTAGAAACCTGGTCCAGATCCTTTGCTATGCAATTTATCTTGTGATCATACTATTGTTTTTCTATGAACCCGCTACATCTCACCCAACACATCCAACGATGGAAATCCAAAGAGGATATTGTGCTATTGTTTTGCTTTTGCATTGATCTGACTACAAAATTAGGAGTTGTAAGCGAGCCGAGCTTTGACATGTTCAAACTCGGCTCATTTATAAACGAGCCAAGCCGAGCCGAGCTCACGAGCCTAAACGAGTCTAATATTCTTCTTCATTTCAAGGTTTTTAGGGTTGAAAATAAAATTTTAACCTAAATGAGTTAAGCTTATGAGTCTAAACAAGCATAACTTTGTATTGATTTAATGTTCTGATTTTATAAAGGAGTAGAGTCAAGCTTCACCTAAGTTTTTTATAACACAAACGAGTCGAGTTTGAACACAAAATGAATCTTGATCCAGATCCCGAGCTTAACCGGGTTTTAAAAATTATTTAAGCTCACTCATTTATCTAATTAAACGAGTCTGAACGAACTTAAACCTAGTCAAACCTGAGCCGAGCTCGAACGGCTTGGTTCCTTTACCAGCCGTATACGTAATTACATGTGGACACTTGCACGACTCTTTATTTCCTTCTCTATATGCATGCATTCATGTATGAATGTGTATCTGATATATTAGGTGGCCAATGCAATTCATGAAGACACCGTACTCAACTCAACAAACAAAACATATACAACAAAAATGGGTCACACCATCTAAATATGGAAAAGATTCTCTCTTGGTCCCCAGCGTCAGAGAAGACAGAAATTCAAGGTTTTCAGGACCAGTAAAGACAACCAAGACGTCAGTCAATCAAACAACAGCTCGCTGCACCCCACTCGACGTGGAGATATTTCATGCACCCGTGGGAAAATGATACTAAATCACGATCATCAATTAAAATTTAAAATTCACATGTTTTGTTTTTTTTAAATAGTAAACATCATTTAATAAGATATAGATTTTAATAAAAAGTATCGAATTAAATGAAATCATTTTTATTAAGTATAAAAGTCCTTTTCTAACCAGTGAGCCTCCTGTCCGTCAATTTAGTTTCTTTCTCTCCTTTTTTTTTATTTTTCTCTTATTCTTTTTTATTCCCCTATCTTATCATTCCGTTTTCAAACTTTGTAATTCAAATTTTCAATAATAAAATTCAGATAACAAAAATTACTTTTTTTTCAAACAAAAAAAAAACACATAATTCATTTGAATATTTAATTTGCATGCATTAGATTCATTCCAACATATATTTTATTTTAATAGTAAAAAATATACTCTATTAATCAAATATATGTTTAAAAAAATTTCAAACATTGTGCTATGGTAAAAATGATTGAATGAACAACTATGTATAACATTTTATTGCTTGGGAAAAAAATAGCCATCACGATAATCCACCCACCCCCCTCCAAGCACCACCTATATATTTAGACTATATATTTGTCTAAGAGTCATCATTTGATTTGATCTGAAACCCGAAACCCCGACCCACCGGTTCGAATCCATATGGCCTAAATCTGACCCAACTCCGTTGACGGGCTTCACTTTAAGGATCGAGTCTAGCCCAATGGCCAGTCTAAAATGGCCCCGATCCGTGGGCCTTTGCGTGCCCCAGTGGGGGGGGGGAAGACAAGCCCACAATAAGGCGGTGTTTGGTGCATCCACCAAACAGAGCTTATTTAGCTGAACCCGGTGAATTTCCTCTTTAATGACTATAAACATGTTTGGTTGATAGCACAAAATCTCTGATTATCATTCCTCCGTCCTTAAATAAGCTCGAATAATTTCCTCGACATCCCGTCCACTTAATAATCCGCAGTCGCCTTTCGTCGTTTTTAAACCGAGGTGAAATGACCTCTGTACCCCTACAACTTAACCCAAATTACCAGAGGTATAAAAGGGGAAAACCACACACACTCTCTCTCTCCACACTCTTTCTTCTTCGTCGAGTTCGACGAATGCCGCTGCTGCGGACGAGCTCTCCCAAACCCTAGACACAAAGGGGTGACTTCGTCCCTCTCTTTAGCCCCAAATAAGCCCGAAAATGTGTTCCTAATCGAAGATCCAAACCTCTTTCAAGCTTTAGCGACGTGAAGACCACCGAATGTACTTCCTGTTCTGGCCACCCCTGATCGCCGGATCTCCACCGATCCTCTCTGTTCTGGCCACCCCTGATCGCCGACCCTCCACCGATCCTCTCTGTTCTGGCCACCCCTGATCGCCGGACCTCCACCACCTTCGCGGACAGGCATCTCCATCTCCGTCTCTGTCTTCATCTCTCGACCAGGCCGAGCTCGTGCCTTCCCTTCGGATTTCCTCCACATCTAACTAGCAAGGTAATAAATAAAATCTGTGTGGTAGGGTTTCATTTTTAAAGGAATGTAAAACCCCATTTTCACCCAAGTTTTGTTTTTGATCTGCTTTGAAATATGTTTCCTACACTTATATGTTTGTATATATTGTTTGTATATATTTGTGTTTCCTACACTAGCTTGATAGACATGTTTAGGGATTGCTCATTGATAAGCACTGTTTGGTGCTAACACAAGCTTGCTACTATTGAAATTTCTGATATGGCCTGATTTATCTCATATTTTATCCGGTGTCATGTATGGATTCACTTTCAACAAGCATTTCAACAAGAATCCAGTCTTCAAAAAAAAAATAAAAGAAAAGAATCCAGTCAGTTAACGAGAAAAGATTAGAGAATAACATGAAAACAAGATTCTGGAAAGTCGCTCTACGAAGACAATAGAACCACTGTATAAACTACTAGTGATAGAACTATGTGTAAAACATACAAAGCAGAGTATTAACTTGTAACTCACATAGGAGAAGTAAATACCAAAATGGAGATGATATTCCCTGAAAGAAGTCAATCAATCTTAACATGTCAACAAACAAACAAAGCATGCATGAAGCATGAATTGAAGATTACATGGATTGATTTAGGACTTACCCACTAGTTGATGCTGGATATACAAACAAAACCGGATTTCTTGCACCTTACCGTAACGTGAGGTATTGGTTGGGAGATTATAGGGGGCGTTCAACGCCACAAAATAAAGAGGAGGTGTTCAATCAGTTGCACTCATCATTGAGGAACGTAATCGAACGAACCTTTGGTGTGTGGAAGGCACGGTTCCCCATCTTGAAGAAGATGGCATCCTATCCATTCGATATCCAAGTACGCATAGTTCCCGCAACTATGGCTATTCACAATTTCATTAGAAAGCAAAATCTAGTTGATAGCTTGTTCGAGCAGTTTCAGAATACCACTGTTGATGAGGATCGTGCAACTGAGCAGTTATACCCTACTGTCCGCCCCGACAACGATCAACTAGAAATGAATCAAACGCGGGATCAGATTGCCAATATGCTAATGTCTAGGCGTTGATGTTTATGTTTATGTCGTACTCTTGTATGTATGTACATTATAATGCTATATGTATAATGTGTAGACATTTTTGACAACATGTGTAGACATTTTTGACAGCATGAAGAACATCCAAGGTGACATTCACTGTGCTTGTGGCCGAGGACCAATGACTCTTCATATGGCACGGACAGATAAGAACTACGGCCGTTGGTTTTTGAGGTGCCCTGCTGGATTGGTGCGCGTACTAATAACTTCACTACAAGCATTCATATAATACCATTAAATTATTATATGTGTTTCTTAAATGATTTCTCATATTTCACTTGTATGCAGGACCACCGTAATTCTTTCATGTGGGTGGATACAATGCGTAGGATGGGAGGGGTCGAGGATAACCAACCACCAAACAGAAACAAGGTGGAGAAGGAAAGTTCAGGTCCACGGCCAATGGGGTTAATGATATTCGGATGTTGCGCATGCTTCTGTATCATGTTGTTGGTTTTTGTTATCTTTATCTTGCTTTTAATCTTAGCTATTAAGTGACTGTAGCACTTCCATTAATCTACGATTGTCATATATTCAAAGCCTATCAAAAATATATTAACAGCTGTAGGGATAATGATGTAACATTATTAGGACCTCTGGAGCAGTCAACATTGTAACGTATTCAGGATACGCGATGTTTCGAAGTGTTGAAATCCCCAAATCATGTTTTTTTTGCTCCTTATGTCGGACCAACTAATATATTAGCCTCTTTCTTGTCTATGTGGACTCTTCTTCTATGAGAAACTGGGTTATAATGTGTATATTCATGGTAGTTTATGCAATATACCTTGTCCTAGCAATGATGTAGTATATTTTTTTGCTCTCCCTGTTATTCAACAATGGCATTTGGAAATTTTTGTGTTCCATATTATTCTTTGCAATCTCCACAGATAGATGGAAATTTATAATTATCAAAGTTTAATGTACAGTTTGATAAAAAATTATTTGTTTTTCATGTGTAGCCCAATCGAGTTAAAAATATTTAATTGTATAATATAGAGCATTTGTGGTTCATGTATTAAATGGAAAAAAGCATTAATATTTAATATCTAAAAGCATGTTTTCAACCAAACATCAATAACATTCAGCACTTATGAAATGGACTGAAATACCCTCCTAATAAGCACATATGTTAAATCGTCAACCAAACACACTTATCTAAATAACTGCATAATATTTTCTGCTGAACCAAACACTTTTTTTTCTGAACTCTTAAAGATTATCAGCATAACCTCTTTCTGCACTTATTAATCAGTACTTAAAATCCGCATTCCGCTGCTGCCAAACACCGCCTAATTTTAAAGAGTGTTGTTACACTCAGTTTTTTTTTCAACCCAATTCCAGTCTTATACGCGTTGATAAAAAATCATTGAAGCATATATTTATATTAATGAGGTATATGCTTTGATAGAAATTTTTCACATTTTTTATTATTGTATTCATGCAATTCATTTGCTTCATTTTTTATAAAAGTGTATAGCTCATTCTCATTAGATAAAGTATACTATTTTAAAAAAAATCAAAACACGTGTAGACTGGAATTGGGGCTGAAAAAAGGGCTATATGTAACATTATCCAATTTTAAAAGGGTGTTGTTATACTCAGTTATTTTTACAATCCAAAATACAATCTTATATACCTCATTACAAATCCACTAGATCATATATCTCGTTAGACAATGTATATACCTCGTTAATTTTTTTCTTACATTTATTAAAAATGGATCCATTCAATTTGAAATGGAACGATATACATTTTTTATTAGGATTAAAAATATATACGTCCTTATAAACTTGGGTAATTTTATATAAATCCCTAGCAAAGGTGGGGTAGACATATAATACTTTGAAAACTCACAAAAATCCATATACATCCCTATCGTCAACAAATTTTAACTATGGTTCAACTTACGTTAGTTAACTCTAACTCATACCATGATACTACTAAATTACCCCTAATTTTCTAACCCATCCAAACAATGTCGAGGTAGAAGATGAAGAAATATAAAAGTTTTATAAATGTAATTTGGTATTTTGTATTGATTAATTTGTATTTATGAATGTTTATAGGAACTATAATGTTTACACAAGTATAATGTACTATTATAAGAATATTCCATTAAATTTCGATAAAAATTTCACTCAGGAATTATAATTGGGTTTTTGTGAATTTTTAGATATTTGTACGTGTGTCCCAACTTTAACAAAAACTTACATAGAATTACCCATGTTTGTGGAGACGCAAATGTTTTTAACCCTTTTTATTAAAGCATGTACCTTATTGAATAATGTTTATTATTTTTAAAAATGACTGAGTCTAACATTTTTCATTTTAAAATAAAAAGTTTTTAGCCATGCAGGCCCATCCACGGGCCCGGCCCTACAGGCCCGTTTAAGCCCGAGCCCGTGGGTAGGGCCTGGACCTGATAATTTAGCTGTGGGCTGGCCCAATTCGATTCCGCTGGCCAATCAGGCCTGTGGGCCGGACCTGGGCCCTGTTTTCACGGTCCGGGCTGGTCCTTTTTCGATTCCCAGGCTTGCCATCCCCAAATCCAACACACACCAAACACTCGGCCAACTTACATCCGCCGCATTTTCAAAAAGATTATCTTGCTGGATTTGCGTTAATCTTCGTATTTTTACGTGTTTTTTTTTTTGTGTGTGTTATTTATATTAAATTTTTAAAAACCGTGCGTTATTTTTATGCATTTATTTTAAATTCTGTTTCTTCTTTATATTTTTGTTCCTACTTTATTGTGACATATTTTTATCTTATCTAATAGAATTTTATTTTTTAAAAAAAAAATTATGAAGAAACTAAATTTTTTTGTGAAAATGGTACCGTTCTTTAGGATTTTACCCAACTGTTTTTTAAGTCCTGACAAAAGGATATCGAGCTAACCCCAAAATTATATATAATACAAATCAATGGTGGACCCCAAAACTTTAATCATCATACGTGAGGAAAATGATGTCCAACCCTATCTGTAATTCTCACTTTTAAAAAAAAATTATAGAATTTTTTTATTTTTATTTCATAATAGAATATTATCCATTATAATAACACAATATACTACTATCATAGTGTATGAAGTTACAAAATAAGTAATTTTCCCAACCCCCAAATAGAGACTTATAGTTAAAAGATGAAGTGTCAAATGGAGACATATAGTTATGTGAATAATGTAATTTTTTCAACCCCAATTCCAGTCTCATATGCATCGATAAAAAAATTTTACATTTTTTATTAATATAATACATTCATGCAATACATTAAAATACATACTTTATTTTTTTATAAAAACATGTATCTCATTAAATGAGATATATTATTTTAAAAAAATTCAAAACACTTCTAGATTGCAATTGGAGTTAGAAATTGATTTGTACGGAACATTGCATTTTTTTATACCCTTGATGTGATGTAATGAGGCCTTTACCACCCAAAGAAGAGTGAAGAAAAAAACAAAAAAAGGTTTTTATTTTTTTTCTTTAAGTTGTATCAATCAAATCTTTTGCACTAAGTTACGAATTTATTGACTGTACACCAAGGTGCAAACTTAAATTATTGCTCATTAATCACTCCACATAAAAAAAAAATATTCCAAAGCATCAAGGGACCCATGAAATGAAGAATCACCCACCTGAACGACCCACCTTTGATACCTTTCCTAACCACGTTCAATTATTCGCAGGTGGTCATAACACATCGATTCACGACTTATCTGTGTTAAAGATAAATCTTATATTCAAGTCCTGACGTTGATTTACTCATTTATTTGTTGACGATTATTCGAAAGAATTTTCCGTGAGATTAGGACAAACAGACAGAAATAGTCTTTCCAACTTGACCGTAAGATTAGCTGCGGGGGTCTCTTCAATATTAAAAAAAAAAAAAAAACTCATTCGATGAAACAAATTCTCCCATTTCAATATGCCATTATCAATCATTTTGAAGAGAATTCAACTTTAAAAATTGTTCTGTATTTAATCTCGTACAACGCCTTTTGTGACCTTCCGATTTTATCACTTTAAGATATGAATCCTAAAAAATTTCATAACCCTTCTTTTTTTAGAATTCAAATAAAATTATAAGATTTCTTTTTTTAGGATTCAATTAAATTGTGTACCTCAAATTAATAAGATTAGACAATCACGAACTTATTGAACAATCAAATTGTCCAACGCAAGTTAGACCTAACTCTATCCCCTCACAAAGTGCTCCAAATAAGGCAACTAGATACCTCTTGTACAATTATACTCATAGACCAAACAAATTTTTGTTCAACCATGCCATTTTTTAGTTTGGATAATTTAGCACATTCTTCATAATTTTTTTGTAAAAAAAAAAATTTCAATTTTAGTTCACATTCCTATTCAGACCCAACATAATACTTTCTACACGTATTTCTCCTACTAATGAACAAAATACACAAAAAAAAAACTCTATCAAATTGTCTCCATATTTCTATCCTATCTATCCTATACCTTACAAAAGAAAGCCTTCGTCAAACATTCACCATATACAAACTTTTTGGATATGGTCGTACATACACTGAATCACCATAGAAGCATGTATGCCTGGCTAATTAAGAAAAAAAACAAGCCTTGATTTGATAACCCAAACCCTAAAAGACTGAAAACATGCTGTCTCATGATTAAAACCTCCAAACAACCAACATTCACACCGAACTCCCCATCACCAAATCAAGAATCCCATCTTAAATAAAAAGTATGCAAGGGGGGACCCTCTTAAAACACTGAATACAGCAGTGTTTTTGAAGAAACAAAAAAAAAAAAACTAAAGCAATCCTCCAAAGACTAGAAGAACCCATTCTCCCCACTAACACAAAACACCCAACACTTTCTCCCCTCTCACATGGAAGAAAAAGAAAAGAAGAAACAAAAACACCACCACCACCACCACCAACCACCACAAAAACAGAATCCAAAGAAGTCAGACTTCAAACCAAACTCAGAAGTGAAAGGCCTCCGCTTCGGCGGCCAATTCATTGTAAAATCCTTCACCGTCCGCCGCTCCTCCCCTCTCGAGCTCTTGCGCCTCCTCTCCCTCCCCACCCCCTCCTCCCCCCAACATGACCACCTCCCCTTCCCCTCAACCGTCGCTTTCATGCCCACCAACTTCACCATCCTCGCGCACCACGCGTGGCACACGCTCACGCTCGGCCTGGGCACCAAGAAATCGAAGGTCCTCGTCTTCGTCTTCGAGAGCCAGGCGTTGAAGGCCTCGACCGTGGACCGGTCATGGCCGAATGTCATCCCGCTCGGGGACGTGAACCGGAAGCTCATCAGGGGGCTCACCGGGTGCGAGATGGCACGGTTCAAGTTCAGGAAGGGTTGCATCACTTTCTATGTTTACGCGGTCCGGAGAGTCAGCGTGAACGGGTTCGCGCGCGCCGAGGATCTCCGGACCGTGTTGGAGGCGGTGGTGGAGCTGAAGGACTTCTTGGACCACACGGCGATGCTCGCTCTCCCGAGCCAGAGGAGCATCGCCTTCTCTTCTCCGGCAGTTGCCGTGGCTCATTGAGTTTTGTTTGAAGGACTAATTTGATTTAGGATTTTATTTTTTTACACGTTTCTGGATTTTTCATGTTTGTCTTTCTTGTTCAATTTTTTTGTTTTTTTTTTTCAATTATGGAATAATAGGAGATGTGAGGATTGGATGTCTGGATTACATTTGGTCTGGTCAGTTAGTCTGGATACCTCCTAGCTAGCTATCTTGTGATAACCTCATGTACATATCATGTAAACTTTGATGGGTTTTTTTTATTATTTTTATTATGGGCATTGATACAATTTGGGTTTTTTTTTTTCAGTTACTTTTGCAGAGGCTAGATCACTAACTTAGTATATGACATCACCTAACATAATATATAGCACACTGTGTATCAAAAAGAATACCAACCCACAACAATTCAATTCAGTCTCAAGTTTCATCCTTGACTAACCATATCTCATTCTTCTGATACATCTGCTGCATTCATAATTGAACACTTCAGAGTAAGTTCATTTGAGGAAATTTTTTAATGAAAAAAAGGTGTAGTTATTCAATCAATTAGTAAGGTTGAATGTGCTCTCAGGAACAGTGTTTTGGTGGATGATTTATGATGGCCCCCAGATGGGGAAAGCTGGCTTGCATTATTCAAAAAGAATAGTAGATATATTTGGGTTGTGGGGTGGTCCAAACCTACCACCTGTTCTCACACTTTATGGTCTACTAAAGATGGGGACACTCTTTTTTTTCTCTGCCCCTTCTCTCTTCTTTTTCATCAGTATCTTTAGTTTCCCCTCTTTATCTTCTAGACTGCCCACATGCCAATATGTGTACTACTAATGCATGTGTACGAATCATTGCATTTTTTTTTTAAGTTGGGTTGAGTAGAATCTTGGGGTAAACAATCAATAAACAAATCTGATTGAGCTGTTAGCATCTCGATAATATTCTCAAAATTCTTTTCTAAGGTCCATTTAGATCCACCTGTCAAAAGACTCAAAACTGATTCTACTTTTTTAAATTAATTTTTTCAAAAAAAAATAAATGATTTTTTTTTTTTTAGCTTTTTATTTTATATTTTGGTTTTTAATGTGTTAAAAGAAAACAATGAAAAGGAACAGTTTCTATGAAAAAGAAATATTTGTTAAAAAAAAAAACTAAATCATAACCTTAATCCAAGATTCAAGGGATTATATATATAGGAAAAAAGTTTGGACAGATTGCTGTTTTTTTATTCACAGAAACTGCAGGACCCTGCTACGGCAGAACCCCTTCACAGTGCAAAAAAAAAAATCCTTCCCCTCAATTTATAATATCGATTGCACTAAAAAAAAGGCAACATTTAGTAATGACACTGTGGTGGACAAACAAATTATTTTTTTAAAGTCCATACCTGTAAAAAAATTGAAGGCCCCCCATTTCGTCGGTGAACCTGGATCAATGAATTCAATGTGTTTCAGTGGTCAATGGCCAGTTAGTGTGGAATTACATTTTTAATGTTACATGGCTCTAAAAAAAAAAAAACTAAACTTGAGTGCCTGCTGCAATGAACATTGGCGGAACATTACCACCTAGGTTTAGGTACGATCAAGCCATATCGCAGACTGGGCAAGACAGGTTTTACATCCATCAATGCAATAGGAGGACCAATGTAAATCAACTTTGGCCATATCATAAAAATTACAATAAGCAGGTCCTTTAAATGACACAGGTTGATGAATCACCTGCACATATGACACATTTACAAGAATGGTTCAAGGAGGCATATAAGTATTTAACAAAGTCAAAACATGTACCATAACCTTTCCTGGAGACATATATGAATCAACAAAAAAAATATTTTGAAAAAAAAAGGGGGGGGGGGTTTATACGTAGTGAGCACAATCTGCTCTGCAAGATCCACAACAATCTGGTTCTCTTCTTCCAAAACTTTTTTTTTTTTTTTTGGGTGGACACCTCTGAGATCATGAATTCCTAAACATTGTGGAATTCCATATCTTTATTGGAACAATAGTAAACCATAGCAAGCAAAACTTCATATTCCTCATGATTCATACCTCCCTCTAATCGCCTGATAGCCACTCATTCCCTCTTGGTCTAAACCACCTGCCAATCTGTACAATGGCAAACTCCTAATAACTCATCAGATTACTGCCTAAAAAAAAAAACATTCTTTTCTGACTAGAGTTCCAATAAAAATTTGCAGATCCACCTCCCAATATCATAAGATGTGGGTAGGAAAAAAAAAAAAAAATCCAATGTATTTAACGTGCTGCCAGGACGTGCGGCAAAATGGAAGGTTTTTTTTTTTTTTTTAGTGATGAGAAATAGGCGTGCAAGAATCCCCTGCGTATCTATATGAAAAGAACAATATTGCAGTTTTGATTTTAATTTTTTTTTTTTTTTTTTATTACTATTTGGGGAGGACTATATCGCAAAAAAAAGGTTCATTTTAAAAAAAAAAATATAAAAAATCAAAACCTTCAACACATACGAACACTACATTCTTTATGTAGTAACTAAGTTACAAGGTACTCCTTACAAGAAGTCTGTAAATCCTATTAGCGAACAAAAGTAGGATTTGTTCCTTTGGAAGGCTGTGTTTGGTTGCATGATTGCAAATTTGATTTTAGGCAAAAGCTAAGTTTAAAACTAATTTTGCAAAAAGCTGTATCTCCACAACCTAAAAAAAACTCGGGTTTTGAATTTTTTTTCACATAAATCTGTCTGTCTTTTTTTTTTAGCCTTTTTTTTTCTAGAAAAAAAAGGGGGGAAAAAAACTTTTTTCAAAAAAAAAAAAAAGCCACCCAAATTTTTTTTCAAAGCCAAATCAATAACAAACACAATTAAATCTAAGATTAGAGAGAAGTTTTTTTTTTTTTTTTCAAGCATACATTTTTTTTAGCTTAAATAAATAATTTATTACCAAAAAACCATTTTTTTTTTTTCCATATCAATTAATACTTAGATCTCCTATGGGGGGGAGAGAGAGAGAAAATCTATGGGGATGGGGAAATTGATGACATCATCACATAGAGAGAGAGAGAAAAAGAACTACTATATAAAAATAAAACCTCTTTTATTTGAATGATGATGAATGATGATAAGATAAGAGAAGAGGATATATATTATATATATAATATAGCGAATGAGAGGAAAAAAAAAAAAAAAGCCAAAATGAGAAAAAATGAAAGAAGAAAAAAAAGAACACAAGTCTTTTGAGTGTTCCACGCCACACCACACACACACACACTGTTATACAAGCAGCCATACACCTACTTCACTTTTGTTCCAAAAAAAAAAAAATCCCATGCCCCCCCATCCACTTACAACTTGTGCCACCAGATCCATATCTAGGGCGCAAGTGCCAGATAGGATCTATAGCTGACTTGGACTGGACCCCCCCTCCCCCCACCAAAAAAAAAAAGAGGAAAGAGAAGAACTGAAGTGAAAGATTATGTTTATGACAAGAAGCCCTAGTTTAGGGCTAAGAACTAATGAGGTATATAGACAGTGATAGGAAGTTTAATATAAGGGTGGTAAATTATGCCACCTATGCAAATAAACATCTAACATCCCACCAGATATACAGTGGATCATATACAATTCGCTAAGTAGAAGAGATGGCATCACTTTGTGTGGGCTTTAGTGAATAGGTCGGCACATTGAAGACTGGTGGGAACATCAGTGATTTTTTTTTGAAAAGAGGGAACATCAGTGAATTAGTGACCCGTAATGTAAGGGTATTTTTTTCTCCAAAAAATAAAAGGTAGGTGTTAAGGTTCCAAATGGGAACTGTTGCTTAAGGGGAAAAAATCACAGCATCAAAATCATTATGATGATTTGAATGTTTATTAGTGACTTTGTGGACGTTGTGAAAGGGAGGAGAAATAAAAGGGACCACATCTTCTCTGGATGTTTTTTCAGTGTTAATGTTTGGTCAAGAGTGAGCCTGACCATAGAGACTAGCTGTGTATTCTCAAAGGTGGTGGATTTGTGGAACTTCTTCAAGAAAAGGGTGAAGAGAGGAGATTGTAGCGAGGAGACAAAGCTTCTTGGAATTTTTCCACATCCAATATGTTGGAGTATATGGTCAACTAGGAATGAGCATAGGAAATGGGATCATGATCACCAGTTCATCATTAAATAGCAAGACTGCGGAACTAATTTTAAATGTTCAAATTCGCTCCACAAAAGCCAGCCCCATTTCAAGGGACTCAGATTGAGGTTATTATTTACATTTATGTACAGAACAGAAGCAACAAGCTTTATTCTATCAACACGGGGATACTTAAAAGGCTCCATGCAAGCTCATATTTATGTACAAAATCCAGAAATAAAATTCTTCCATCAAAAGTAATTATATACACAAACATATTTTTATACAATATAGTTACAAATTTAACTCTTAAAAAAAATATTACTCTAAAATCCCTATTATAGCCATTCGGATGATGAAATGTGTCTAGATTATTTCCTCCATATCAGATCATTCTTGAGTTTCTCATATCAACTTCTTTTTATGGTTTCATGCCAAACAGACAAATAATTCATCACCGGCACTACATAGATGAACTCAAGCAATCACAAAGTGTTACCACCTGTCAAAATCATCTTCAAAAACCTACCCACTAGGAATTAAAATATAAAATTGAACACCAAAAAAGAGTACACCAGACGAAATGAGAGATAACAACACCCAAACCACATTTAAAGTTTTGTTTTGTTCATACATCATTTCCAAGTCCCCACCTTTAACCCCAGATATATAACAAAAAAATTATTATATCAAAAAAATGCAGAAAAAAAAAAGAAAAGACTGGCAATTCTTATAGAGGCAAGCAAGTATCACATACACATCCCCATCATAAACCACAATTCCAAAACAACGAAAAATTACCACAATTACACTCACCCACTTCACCGACCCCCCTGCACTGCTTCTCCGACCGCTTCTTGTGCTTCCCAGTCCATGAATCCTCCTCCAAGCCACTCTCCGATCGCTGCTTCCTCCGCTTCTTCCACCTCCTCCTCCTTTCATCCTCGGATGACTCACTCTCATCATCCTGAACACTTTGAATTCCTCTTCTTCATCCTCCTCCTCTCTCTCCTCCTCTCATCTTCCTCAACATCATCATCATCATCTTGACATCGTACTTCTCGCCATCGCCGTGGTCATCGTCCTTGGTGAGGCGGCCGACTCGGCCGCACCTCTTGCAGGCGCAGCGAGTCTCGTCTGCGTTGGATCCCGTGATCCGGGCGAGGGCGAGGAGGCCCTGGAAGCTCGTGTGGGCGTTCTCGGCCTCGGCGTCCACGGAAGAGGAGGCGGCGGCATCTTTGCGGGATCCGATTCGCTCCCGGAACAGTTAGGGTTTCGATTGGGTAAAAATTAGGGTTTCCAGTGGTTAAAAGTTAGGGAATTTTTGGCTCTGGAGGCGATGAGCGAGAAATTTACGACCTGGTAAAATCAGTTTTACGGAATGTGAATAAGATGACGACGAAGACGAACGGACCGGTCTGGTCCTCGCTTCGCTGTTGGTGTTGGGGTTGGGCCTGTTATGGGTCATTTGATGGGCCGGGATTACATTTGGACCCCAACTATGCATAAAACTGAAAAATATATTTTTTAAAAAAAAAAAATACTATATCTCAATGTATATTATAATTTTATAAAATATATATTTTAATAAAAGACTACATATTTAAAATTAAAAAAAAAAAGGTGAGACCAGGATGAACATATCATTTTCCCTCGTCTTTGGCCCCAATTGTTTCAATTTTTTCTTAAACTATATATTGACTTATGTCTAGCTAAATCAAATACATTTTTTTCTACGAAAACTTTAATTTTTCTTATCTTGTATTATAATGGAGTATATATTGCATTAGGATGATATATATTTCAAAAACAGAGTGTACAGGCAACTACAAGACTGTTTACAAGCTACAGACAAGGCTACTTAAAAAACAGAGTGTATAGGCACCTACAAGACTGTTTTCAAACTACAGACGAGGCTACAAAACAATAAGTGTATTAAAAAAAATTTCACATTTCTAAAATATACTTGTACGATGAGGTATGCTATTGTTTTAAAAATAAAACAGAGCTGTAGAAAATTATATTATCAGTTTACAATCTACAGCCCTCTTTGATTTGTTTAAATATATACTTGGCTAATAAATCACATTCTTTCATTAGAAAATCATACTCACATAAGCTGTGTGTATACCTTTTTACATTTTTCATGATTTCATATACTACATTATTTTATATTTAGAAAAGTACAAGTATGTTTTGAAATAAGATGTATAGAAAGGGAAGAAGTCTTGATAAGTTAGAATCAATAAACCTGAGGATGCAGATATTGTTTATTCATATTAATCCATCAAAACTATAACTTTATTCTAACAAGAAAAAAAACAAAAGATAAAATTTTATCCAAATTGAGAAAAGGAATAACCAAACAATTTTTTTTTTTTTTTAAGAAACGATAGACATACGCCCGTAATTTTATTAAAAGAAAAAAGTTATCCAAAACATAAACACATACAAGAACACCTACTAAAGATATAAAAACGTAGAAACAATGTTTTAAAAATCCCGCATAAACCCCGATTAATCCCTCACCTAGACCTAAACGGTTTCAACCCGCAACGCTTAACGCCTAACCACTTTTTCAATTAATCCCCAATTGACTAAAAAACTATTAAGTCATCTTATATATTACATATCTATTAATTAATTTTTTATGCTATCCCTATTATGCTTATATTATTAATTTTATTTTAATGTTATTTTATTATTATTTTGTAATCTAAAATCATTACATATATATCATGTATATGTATTATATTTATTATTATAAAAAGTGATTGATTAATCTCCACCTAACCGATTAATCCCTAATCTCTTCTCAACCACCCGATTAGCGTCTAGCACTTTTTACAACATTGCGTATAAGAGATATCTAATCTATCTCCTAGTAACATTATACTCAAATAAGCTATACCCAAACCAAATGGGGCAACATGAATTATTCAGTAACCATTTACATGCAAATATACTTGCAAAAACAGAGGTTTGTTGTCGATATTCTTTATTTATAGAAGTTGCCACTTGACGAACCTTATAAAGACCACCCTGAATGTCTGGAACTCCTTAACACATTCAAAGCAAAAATTCATGCCTCCTAATTATCAGGCAAATTAACTTCTACCACATGAGATAAGTTGCTCAATGAACTGGAAACATGAGCAATCAGAATTCTCACCAAGTACAGAAAAAAAATTTAATCTGGAGTGGGAGCGCCTTGGTTCAACTCCGCAAACCTCATGCCAACCCTCATAGAATGCTTCAAAAATTTCTCGGCACACCTGCGAACGCAGGACTCCTCTTGCTTGTCCAACGTCTTGCGGCGAAAGGTATCCACACAGTCAGTAAAACATCTCTCCACCAGTGAGTTGTACATCCTCAAGCTGTTGGATGACCAGATAAGGCCCTATTGCAGATTATGCAAATGTATATTGACATGCTAATTCATGGTGATGAACATCATAGTTATTATTCCACTCAATAAAATTTAGAATGTAAAACATATATCACATGCCAGATACCTGACCTCATAAATCTTGTACACCATCATGTTTAAAGAGTTGGGTGTTTGAGATGAGGACATATCTCCTGTTTTAGAAGGGATTTTGAGGATCCTTTACCAGTATATCACATTTAATTATTAGTCCAACTCGTGCTGACAATGATAGCTTAACTACAAATTGAATGGCTAAAAAATGATTCCATCCAGGAGGAGGATTCTTCCTCTAAATCCAACTGTTCATCTATTAGAAGACATTTTTCAAGATTTAAAAACTTTCTTTAGCCACTGCTGATAAAAACATGACAAAAAAAAGGCCGAAAAAATTAAATTACCCCATTTCTATTTGATTTTCCGTTCCACAACAACGAGAAGGACCAGTTTTCATGTTAATTGAAATTATGTGAAGAATATTTTTAGAACATATTGCAGAACTGATCATGGATGGATTGGTCATATCATAAAGAGGAAAGATACAGAACACGGACGTAAAACCTAACATAAAAAAAAAATGAAATTAGGGCAGCTTTCTTCTTCCCAACCCCAACCACTCCACAAAAAAAAGAGAGAGAATTTGGAACTCTTTTCTGTATGACATTACCGTCGAAGAACATAACTGCTCTACCTACAATATTTAATGGGGAAAACCTTGCCATGCAATGTAATTACCATTCTAACTGATTTCGTTCATACGGTCCAAACTGAGGACTGCACATTTACCAAGTGATGAATACAGGTGTCCTCAATTATCATCCAACTTAGGAACCCAAAAAAGTGTTTTGTGAACACCAGGAATCTCATTATTTACATGCAACAGCAGAGTGCTTAGCCATCCGTTCTTCACTTTTCATATATATTTTATGCTTCTGCAGATGAGATTATCCTATCTAAAGGTTGCACTAGCATAAAAAGAACAATGGATGCAAAAGACAAAATATTAAAAAAAAGTGAAAAATATGACTAGCAAATCCACATGCATGATCTCAATAATGGCAAGTACAATGCAGGACAAAGGAGTCAGATGTAAAAATACAACTGAACCATCTCCACAAGAAATGGAGGCAGAACACATAACATCAAATAAAGAATGGAAAAAATACAATAAGCAAATGCACTTGCATGACAAAAAATATCTTATCAATGTCATACGTTGTGTCTTGCTTAAATATCAATTTAAATGCAATACTGATTATTAAATAACTCCAGTTGATGATAGTTTCTTCAAATATATGGATAATAGCATTAACCATCAAATACAACATGGAATCAGGCTATACATCACACAAAGAATAGATTGCTCACCCTTAATATGTCAAAAAAAAAGTGATCTTTAATTCGACTTTGAAGTATAGCTGAATCTCACTACCTTGCTAACACAGAACATGATGTCAACTGGGCAAACGCATTTCAGAAAACATGGAAGTGAATTAAGATCAAAGTCTAGACACTTTTGAGTGTTGCACTCCCTCAATGTCACCAAAGAATGCATTTAGTATATGGTCAAAATTTTCAAAAAAGTAACCACCAAGACCTCTAAACAATTCAATCAATGCACTTATCATTCTATAATGTGATTGATACTCATTTTAGTCGGATGGTTCATCTTTCAATTACACACAGGGATGAATCCCATTTGGAGATGTAAACTACAAACTATACCTCAACAAGGAATGCTTTGACTGCAAATGTAAAATATCATTTGCTGCATTAGTACAAAATCTTTCTTGCTATAGAGCACCTATGGCTCATAAGTGTGGCACAGGAACTAGAGATCCATAAATATCTTATTCCAGTAGGACTAGAAATTTTGATGACCGCAGATTCCATATTGATAGTATTTCAGATTACTAAATGCGTGCTTAAGATTACCCACCAACCCAAGATTCTGCTTAGAGGTGTACAACGGGCTGAGCACATGAGGAAGTTCATTCATGTGGGGCGAACATTCTATCATTGGATGCCTCCCTTGCGTTAATGTCTTAATGACGAGTTGATGACGAAGCAGAGGAGTTGACTACTCTTTTTGCGGCTCTTCAAGAGGTGGAATTGGACTTGGAAGAAGAGGATTCAGTGACAAGGAAGTCCCCCACAATGGTTTCTCCGTATAGAAAACTCAACAAGAACCCCTCCAATGACATTCTTACTACTCTAGTTGATTGTCCTATTTGCGGTGCTCTTGCAACTTTGAAGACCCAACGCTTCATGTGGTTAATAATTTAATATCACTAGATAAGGTTCTCACCAAGGTCAATCGATTGAAATGGGCGCGCTATGGTAAAGTGTATTCGAGCTTTGAGGTGCCAAAGAGGAATCGATAGACCATTTTTTCTTTGGTTGCTCGTTTAGCTCCAAGATTTGGGAAAAGGTGGGAGTTGCCCTCAGAATCCGGTGCTCATTCACTGACATGAATGGAATGTGGAGGTGGTTCTAGAAAATGCACAAGAGAGGTGATAGAAGCAACCTTTCCATCAGTTGATCCTTCCAGACATTTGTTGGGGTTTTTGGATAACTAGAAATGAAAACATATTCCAACAAAAAAAATTATACATTGAAAACACTTAGGCCGCAATTTCTTTGAATCTTGGGTGACCATGATTTTAGAAGTGGATACTCCTTCGACCATTATGGGTAATCTATGGTTCGAGAGGTAACACCCCGTGGTTTAGTGTTAGGTTTCCTTCCAAGAGTTTCCACCCAAGTTTTTTTAATCTTTCCTTTTAATATTTTGTACGGAGATCCTCCATCACCTTTATTCAGGGGATTCTTTCTTTAATAAGATTGCTCCTATATTTTCTTAAAAAAAAAAAAGGCCGACCAAGGCCTCATTCATTCAATGAATGGCCAAGTGCAAGCCATGTTGGGCACACCCCCTCGCACTCCATGCCATGTCAGCATGGCACATGTAAGGGCCATGCCAAAATCCTGCCTCAACTGTCGGGTTTGCCCCTCATGTGATCCAGCCTCTCCCTCCCTCTCTTTCCTTGTGGGGGATTTTATGTAGACATGACCTGGCTAGGCCCGCCAGGCGGCACAACACTGCCTAGGGCCCAGCCATGACAACTACAAAGCACTGACACTTCCCCAAAGACCCTGAACCCGTGTTGGACACGTGTCGAACATGAACATAGTGCGGACACAGCTCCAGCCGTGTCTACTTTCATTTTCTCTGGGACACGGCCCAAGACACGCCTGGGACACGGCCCAGGACATGGCCAAGCTAGTTTCAAACTAAAGTAAAAAAAGAAAAAGAAAAGAAAGGCCCAAACATAGGCCACAAGCATTCAACCCATTTAAAAGAGCCTAGAACAACTCATTTAAACAAAATCTCTTTCTTAAGGTTAAAAAAAAATAGTGATTTATTAGTTTAAAACAGTGATTTATAAAAACATTGATTTATTGGTTTAAAACAGTAATTTATAAAAACAGTAGTTTATTATTTTTTTATTTTTATATCAGAGGGACCCCCCATGGTTGACCTTACGGTCGAGCTGGAAAGGTTACCTCCGCCTGTTTGCCCCGGCCCCACGGAAAATTCTTTCGAATAATCGTCAGCAAACAGGTGGGTAAAGTCAACGCCAAGACTCAAACCCAGGACCTATCAGTAACACCGCTAAGCCCTGAACCGTTGTACTATGACCACTGGAAACATAGTGATTTATTAGTTTATACAATTGATTATAAATAGTGAATTAAATGAAATGTGTTTGTTTATATAAAATAGTGATATATATTTATTTATTATATTAATTTATTGCCGTGCCCGTGTCCTATTTTTTCAAAAATTGCTGTGTCGCCGTGTCCGTGTTGTTGTGTCCCGTTTCCATGCTTCATACCCAACAGACCATGTTGGGCGCCCCAACCACCCTGATGGACCAGCCCGGCACAGCACGCCATTTGACACCTCTACTTCTGATCCAGAAGCTCACTTCCTCAACCACTTCACCGCTCTCTAATCATTTATCTAACCAAATTTATTATCATTACACTAAAAGACTCTTTTCATAAATGTCTTTTCAATTTCCTAAACCCAAATAACAACAAGAAATCAATGTCAACCATTCAAAACATTCATCAAAAGCTACTCAGAATTTAGACAACGAAAGCCAATAATTCAAAAGATCAATCGAGACATGGCGAATTCAAACGAACCTAGGGCATAAAAGTTTACAGAACCAATAACAGCACTTCAAATAGGATCTATGGAGAGAGAGAGAGAGAGGAGGAGGAGGACCTATCGCGGATCTGGAGCTGATCGATCATGGAGGCCATCCTGGCCCTGTCCTCTTCGGGGAGGGTGTCAAGCTCAGCGAGCATGCTCTTGTCCATCTTCGATTTCTAGGGTTTCTCGGTTCAAACAGAGATTCCAAAGAACCCTAACAAACCCTAATCCACCCCCAATATATACAGCTGATCAAAGTCGGGCTTGGTTTTCCTTAAACGGGTCGGACATCGGGTTCCGTCTACGATGGGATTTTTTTGGGTTAATGTTACATTGTAAGTCTCATTTCTAAGCATAATTCTAATCTATATATGTTTTGACTTTTTGTAAAACCAGTATATCTCATCTAATAAGTTACATTAGGTAATTTTTTTTTTAAAATAAAGTATATATTATCAAGGACCATATTATTTAAACATGGATATTTAAATTGTAATATAAAGAAATGAGAGATCAATCACTTAATCATGTAATTTATAAAGAATTAAAAATAAAGAACCCTATAAAAAAGCGAAAAATGCATATACCCAAGTTCGCTAATATCCACATTACATGGTTAAATAAAAAACCCCATGAGTTAAATTACCATCAATTTAGAAAGAATATTACTGAAATATTTAATGTCACTTTAAAAATATATATTCATATGAACCCCTAACCCTCCGTATGCCTAGAGACATAAACTCAGAATAAGGAAGAATACAGGAGAATAGTAAAAAAAAGCTATTTGTTTTGACAGAATAAACCCCGATAGTTATGTCTGGATAAGTTAGGATAAGGCCTGATAACTATTCTAAGAAAATTGTGGAATTGCTTATCAAGGTTTATCTATACCAATGGATAAAAATACCCTTCTCTGTCATTTTAAAAAAATTATCTCACCTAACAGACTCACACAGATTTCAAAAACTGTCACATCTATCAAATCAATCATATATCTCTCACACTATTCCCAGGGATATAATTGTCATTTAAAAAATCATAAACTCTTATTCATCCCTTATCAACCATTTATCATCACTTTATCCAAGGTGAACCAAACAACAAAAAAATCATTTTTACGTTTCCCAATGAGAATAACAAAAAAAACAACCAAACAAAAAATTGCTTATTCAGCCTGGATTGTTATCTATCCCAGTATAGCTATCGGGAGCGAATAACTCAATTTCACACCCCATACAAGATTATATATATATATATATATATCGACCATTTATTTTTTAGAATATCCATATAACCCTTTAAAATTATGCATCTATTTTATATCACCCCCTATCATTATCCAATTAAAATTTGTGTGTGGTTAATCTAAAATAAACAGTAATTTATTCTTAACACATTGAGAAAGAAACACAGTTAAATTTGTTTTTAACGGATGACATTTATCATTTAGATGGGATTATTAAATCTTATGAGATTATTTAGATAAACGCGTTTGCAATACCTTTAGATGAAGAGAATATACCCAAAACATTTTTTAAAATTTGATAGAAAATAAATTTATCCAGAATATCCAATAAACATTAATAGAAAACAAACTGCCTAAATACGTGCCTGGACAGGTCCTTGTACCTTGTTCTCCGCACCTCGGTGAAGATGTTGTGAGACTGATCAAGAGTTATAGGTTCCTAATCCCATTTGCATGCACTGATTTATTCCTATGAACTTTGTTTCATGTTCTATTTGATTATAATAAAGTGAATACTTTTGGCCCCCTCTGGTTGTGATTGCGATCCAGTTTTTTTCCCCTATTGATTCATGATCACTAATGGTACTATGTGGTCATGGGTGACAATATGTTAAAAAGTTGCATCACTGTCTTACGTTCACTGATTCCTCGGCAGTCTCAATTTCGATCGATTGATATATCTATCATTCCCCATCTCTCTTCATGTTTTCATTAGTTTGGATTTCTTTTTGTATATAAGAGAACTTCAGTGATCCATTAACCTGTCAAATTTATCCAATGGGAGCCAGGTCATTTACTATTTCTAGGTAGCGTTTGGTTGCGCGATTGCGTAGAGTTTACGATTGCAGGAAGCTAGTTCTGCAATTGTACAACCAAACAGTTTTATTATTGCAATTTTAAACCCAGCAATTACAGGCAAATAGTGCCCAAAAACTACGATTTCAGAAATCTGAGGGAAGACAGCTTCCTGCAATCGCAGTTTTAAACCCAGCGATTGCAGAAAATCAGTTTTATAATTGCGTTACCAAACGCTACCTAATCACCTTACATCTTTTTTTTTATTTTTTAATCTTCTACTGTCCATGGAAGATTTCTCACATGTTAATGACATGAAAATGATTGATATATATATATATACATACAAAGTGTCTTGATAGGTTGTAAAATCTCTAACATGTTATAGGTCAAACTAGTACTAGTCTATAAGATGATATTAGATGATATAGGGGTGAGTTGAGGGGTCCGGTCAGATTGGAGCTTAATTCGAACCTAACCCAAGGATGAAGAAACCCAACCCTCGTGTTTGATAAACTCAATCTGAATCCAACCCGTCGAGTTTGTTCGGGTTCGGGTTCGACTCGAATTTGGTACATATTTAATTTGAACATATATATTATTATAAAAAAAATTAAAATTTTACAAAAGTAGATTTTCCACATAACAAAAATAAAACTGATGAAAATGAAGAATATTTTTATTTAGAGAATAAAGATATAGAAATTATAGAAGTGAAAGACTCTAGATAAAAATAAATTATACAATTCAAATGTTATCATACACATTAAAAAATTATAATTTTAATAAGAACAATTTATTTAGATATGAAAATTTTAAGTTCAGATTCAGGTTGAATCTGAATGCTAAGACCTCAATCCAAACCTGTTTAAATTTTGGGTTGGGTCAAATTCAACCCATTCAAGTTGCACCTCTAACCATAAGTTCACAAAAAATGGATACTTAGATCCATTTGGCATGGCGGTGTGAATCAAGTAATTCAACAAATGCAGCATTTGGGCAAGGCTGGCTTGATGTACCATGTTTTTTTTTTTAATATCAGAGGGACCCCCGTGACTGTACCATGTTATAAAATCATGTGTGGTCTTGTAAGCAAAATGGGATTGGGTAAACGGATTTTCCAATGCCATTGTGGGACTTGTTTGGTAAATTCGATGGGTTTGGATTGTAGAAAAAGATGGATTACAGAATTTCCCTTCCCACATGTTTAGGGTTTGTGGTAAATTCCAGATAAGTTCCATGGCATTTGTGTACTTTTAGCTAGGGGTTATGTGATATGCGTTTCGGTTGCTCAACACGGGTATGTTTTGTGGCATCAGCGAGATGGGTGAAAATACATATACGACAAGGCGATTGTGAGTGCTCGACACGAGAAAGGAAACCTGTTTGTTTACGCGGGTGTGTCGTTGGAGCCCACTAATGCCAACGCTGACCCACAGTAAATTTCAATTGTGAAACCTGGAGTTACAAACGCTCGATCCCGTATGGTAATGAGTTTGGTGTTTTGATTGCTTTCTAGCTACATAAACGAGTAAACTATGATGCCAAATGTGTGAAAATAGATCCCAAGGAAACATTTTTCTTTTCTCATCACTATAGTAGTGATCCAAGGGACCGTGATATTTGATGCTTTATAAGCTTTTGAAATTTTTTTATTATTTATTTAGGTGAAAGAATTGGGAGAAGAACCATGGAAGAAAGTAGGACATGCTGAAAGACTCCATTGACTCATTATATCTTGCAACAACATCTCTGTTCATGATGATCATCAACTTCACAGATCCCTTGCGCAGATGGTCCATACTGATCTTTGCAGGCCCCATCGCACTCCATCTCCTCGCACAAGCCGATGCACGATAGTGGTGATGGTGGTGTTGATTGACATTCAACATTCACTGCATCATCAAATCACGAAAGTTTCATTACACATAGTGCAAGCAAAATTATATATAATACATACTTGCAAACTTATTAATGAGGTTTATGAAGGAATTTCGTCAGTGGGTTTCAAATGTACCCTTTCCTTTTGTGCATGCATGTGTACGTACGGTAAAAATGATACTATATTATTGTGCAATATTGCAATTATCTAATTATACATTGTTCTATATTATAAAAAAGATACTACGTACGAAGCATAAGCGAAAGCAATGTAAACCAAAAGCAATATCGTATTCTTGGCATATATATGTCTAAGAAGAAATTAATAGATTAAAGAAAGAGACTTGCCAGCAGAGAAAATGACTACAAGCAAAATCACCAATATGAAACGTTTGTTGGCCATCACTTTTATTATTATGTATCTTAACTCATAAATTTCAAAAGAAACAATATGTATTTATAATGATTAAGGTATCTGTATCAAATAAATTTTAAAAGATTCTTCATTATCCATTTTTAAAATATTGAATTTTTTGATGATATCTCAATGAAGATCTACACGTGATAAAAAAATAGATTTTGATACTTTATTTGTTGTTTCTATTTTTTTCATGCAATTGAATTATAGAAAAACATAATCTAAAAATTGAAAGTGGCAAATAATAAAGAAAAAATTTTAAATTTCGAATTCAAATTTAAAATTTTCTATTTGAAAGAGGTTCCAAATTTGACCGTCACTTTCCCGCTTAAAAAGTGGGCCCTTCGTTGACCCCAGAAAGGAAATCAGAGCGGCCCATCTCTCGAGGCCCACTGTTCACGTGACACTCACGTGCGTACGCACGCGTGTGGTTGTGGGGAAAGCAAAAACTCTCATTTTTTAGGGTTTCGAGAGCTTTCTCGTCTTCAAACGGTGTCTGGAAATCCGAGCAGAGAGAGCCGAAAATGGTGAGTCTCTCTAAAATTCCCTCTTTTGATCCTACATTGGATCTGTTTTTTTGTTCTTATACATGTTGTTCTCGACCGCCATCGGCTTATCAATCCGATATATGGTTTCATTTGTATCTTTATATGACTTTTTGTTGATTTTTATGTGTATATCATATCAAGGCCTAATCTGGTGATCTGGGTTTAAAATGTTAGTATCCGTTGTATTTAATGTTTACAGTGCCACATTTTCGGTCCGTCGATTATTTTTTTGCAGTCACTGATTCTAATGCAATTTGGGGTTGCAAATTTTGAAATCTTGGGTCAATACCATTGATGGGTTTTGCTTGATTTTGGGTCGATTTGGTTTTCTGTATGACTGTGTCGGTGAAGATCACGGCTCTCCGTTTCCAGGCTTGATTGTCCATAGGCCCTAACAGATTTTCTGAAATTTTGTGATTACATGGATTAGATGTTCAACGTTTCTTCTGTCTGTGCATGGGTATACATTATTTCATAGAATGCGTGCATGCAGTGGTTGTGAGATTTGTCTGATGTGATTTCACATAATTTGGTTGATTGTGTACACACAATAACATCTTGAGATGCTTAAGGGGATATTGCTGGCTATTCTTGGAACATTATGTTTTTTGTATCACTGAACTTCCACCTTACTCTATCTGGAACACACAAGATACATTCATCATCAAAAAAGAAAAAGACGAGCACACACAAGCACCATGAAGAAAACTAACTTTGAAATGCGGAGTGATCTGTTTAGAGTTGCATGTGGAGATAATGGGGTTACACATTTTGGGCTAAAAGCTTAAAAGGTCAAGGTAAGGTTTCTTTTTCGAGATAAAATTAGATTTTGATCACTGCAAACTTTTGTCCATTTAAAGTTTAATGTGTTATGGTTTTAAGGTTCTAAGTCGTCAAGTTGAGTTTGAAAACAGAATTTGAGTCAGAATGGAGCTGTGTTCACATAATTCTTAGCTCTTGTTACTTGTTAGGAAGAAAGATGACAGCTGATGCATGACAATCTTTGTTGAAGTCTGTGCACCTCCTTGAGAGATTCTTTCTTTCTTTAGTGAAGCTTTATCAAGTCTGATCTTTACAAAAGTACCTCCATTTCCTCTACAAGGTGTCTGTTTGTCATTCTATATTTCTAGATTCGAAGTTTTGATAGGATTGTACTCGCACATCTGCAAATGGTGTCGGGTCCTGAAGTTGATCATGATGTATGAAATTTAAATTTGACAATCATGAAGAATGAAATATAATGCAAGCCCCCCTCCACATCACACACACAATGACAATCATAAAGAATATGTTCATCAATATATAACAGTACCATATATTCGTCTTTTTGCTTGGGAGATTTTTATAACATAGGGCAGTGCTGATGGATACAACTTGCATGTGTAATGCATTCATATGATTCACACCTTTAATCCTTAGATAAGTTAATGAGTTTATATCACATCAAATGCAACATAAATTAGACCATCTCCGATTTTATTTCGGGTATAATTTTAGACTTTGCTTGGATTATTTTCGAAGGCCTTGAAGTATGATAAAATTAGGGTCATCATTGCGGAAACAGAATGGTTGAAACTTGAAAGTGGTTGTGGAAGAACATGTGAAATAGCATTGTTGTTAAATAAAATTGCATTGTAAATCAGAAGTGAGAGGCATGGATTATAAGAATTTTTATGATGAATAAAACAAAAATAAAATGTAATACAAATTTCATGAGATGAAATTTTAGTATTGGCCAGTTTATATAGTGACACATTACCTGCTAGGCTGCTATCAAATTCGAGGGCACAAAATGTTGAAATTGCAACTTCATGGTGCATTGGGTAATCAGAAAGGAGTTTTAGTAGGTGACTTGTTTAATTTAATGGTAATATTCTTTGCCCAAAAGGGTGGTGTTAAGTGGTGGCAAGCTACACTATATCTATCTATCATCTCCAAGGCCCTGAGGACTTCAATTTTCAGTCCAGCAGTGGTTTGCAACTTTGCATAGTACTTCTAAAAAAATGTTCTGATTATTGGAGTGGGATCAGTGACCTCTGCTATAATTATGGATTCCAAATTCCAGCTTGTGAATCATTATTATTTGACAAAGATTGCTTCACTTATTGTTAATTTGAATGGTCCTATATATATATGTATGTATGTATGTATGTATGTATGTATATTGTAAAAAAGGAGTAAGGACAATGGATACAGTTATGTCGTGCTTGAAATGATTGATTTTTTTATCGACTGAGATCTGTTTGATTGACTAGCAATCTGCATGTATGTTATCGGTGAGCATGAAAGTGAACACTACAGATATACAATTTCTGACAGTGTTCAAACAACAAAGTTGAAAGAGTATTAAAAGAAAATATTTTGGTTAACAAGCTAATGTAGTGACTGGATGTTGATCGAGGACTTCAATTGACTTTTATGGGATTGTAGCTCGATATAGCATGACTTGGATTTAATGAATGAATTTTATGAATGTTATTATTTCAGAGAGTAATATTCCTGCAACAGGGCTTGTTACTCTTGAGCCAAATCTGATGCATGTTCAATCCATGTTTATTCTCAAGCTGACCTGTTAGTTATGAATGATTTTATTTTTACCTTAATATGATACTCTTCTTAAAGATTTTTCATATGCAATGATCCTGATGTTCAGTTCTTGATATATCCTTTCTCATGAAGTAGTGGAAAGTACGAACAGGATAAAAATCTTCCACAGCAGAAGCATTTAAGTTGAAGGGAACTATGTTTTAAATGAAAATTCAATTTGTCATTATAGTTTCTACATGGTGCCATTTTATCGCAGAAATAACGGTGAAAATATATATCTGCAATGCTAGCCATGAGACAATGAGTCTGTGTTGCTAAATGTAGACTAAACATTAATCGATGGCAGGAATTTATTAGAGACTGTTAATTATTCAAAAGATAATAATATGAAAGAGGTAACTAAATATCGGTTTTGATGGCAGGATGGACATGAACCAGAGGATGCCAAGCAAAGCACTGCTGACATGACTACTTTTGTGAGCATTTTTTCCAAGCTCTTTCGCCTACGCTTTTGCAACATGAATATAATGCTTGTAAAAAATTTGTGGAGAAAGGCCCTTAATGTTTGACCTTCCAATTATTTGATGATATTTGCATGTTGTTACTTAGGCTCAATTTGAGTTATAAACTGATGAATCCTTTGTTTTCCAGGTGCAAAACCTTCTCCAGCAGATGGTAAGTTTATTGCCATATCTTACCATGTAAATCCAAGCCAAGTTTTGAGAAATTTGATCATCATGGGCTTATTATCTTTACTGGTCCTTTTCTTTTGCAGCAAAGTAGGTTCCAAGGGATGTCTGAGAAGATTTTGACAAAGAATATCCTTTCTAACATACTTGCTGGTTTATCCATGATGAGCATAAAAGTAATGGCACTAGCACATTATTTTTTTTTGTGTTCTTTTAATCTACTGATCTTTGGAATGCTAAATATTGGCTACTAAGTTCTCTTTTTTTTTAAAGATCGGTAGGAACCCTACCACAGTAATTTATTAGACTCAAATGGAGTACAGTTTGAAAAGAACAAAAATGAAGTAAGATCAGTAAATGAATGTACTACTTTCTGGGCCCTGTGAAGGGAAGAAAACACAGAAAAGAACAGCTATTAAAAAAAGAAAAGGAAACAATTACAAAATAGTATCCGAAACAGCCTCAACCTAAACAGAAATATCGGCTCCAAAGTTGTTTTTTATCAACATTTGAATATTTTATAAGACGGAAGTTACTTCATGTTGATTTGATATGTTTCAACTTATTTGATGGTGACATGGATTGAACCAGACCCCAAAGAACTTGAGCTCAAAATTCTTGCATTATTTATTGATGTGAATATATTACTGATTTAGTGATTTATGGTTGGATCTGAAAGTTCATTTATTAAGAAGCCTAGGAAATACTTTATTCAATCCTCAGTCCTTATGCAATAAGTTGTTATCTTCTCAACAAGTTTGTAGAAGGTGATTTCTTTTTTTAATTTTTTTTTTGTTTAACATCAGTTACAATCAGGATCAAACTTGTATTTGGTATGAATTTATCTTTATAGGGTTGCTGGTTGTTGCTTCATCAGTACTTCAATAGGAGTTTATATCTGTGCTTGGTTTAATCATGGTCTTTTCATTTCTTATGTTTTACTCATGAAATTAGTTATTGTGTGCATGGAAGTTCTCTGTGTATTCATTAACTGAGCTCCACTAGATGAAATGGGAAGTCGTATAGACGAGTTGGAGCGAAGCATCAATGATCTCAAAGCAGAGGTAGGGCCGGAGAGCTCCCCCTCCCCTTTGGCCCCATCAAAGGTTGTTGCAACTGATGAATCCAAAGCCGAAGGATCAGCATAACTTGACAGATGGTCCGCGAACAGTTAGGATGTGGGGATCTTATCATTTTATATATGGATGTATGAGACCATTGGTTTCCCCATCTGCTATATTTGTTTGAGAACTTTTGATGCTCCAATTAATACAGTTTACTTGGTTATTATGTTGAGATCTGGTTGGATTTTTTTGCATGTGAACAGCCAATCCTTGATGTCTGTTGTGTTTTCTTTTCCTGAGTTGGTAGAATGAGATTATAACAGCTCATTCCATGGTCTTTTTTTTTCCTGATTTCTTGACAGCTTAGATGGTGTTATTAATCTTATTGAAATCTACTGACTTATGAAGATGATGCATGTGAAACCAAATTATTGTTATTAATCTTAATGAATTCTACTGCTCACATACTCAGCTCATGCAAAAGCACACATCAGCACATGTAATTTACTCCTGGTTTGGTAACAGATGAACTCCAATATTAATTGGGAAACCCCTGGATGGTGGTTACATCTGGAACAAAGTTGTGTCTTTGATTTATAGATAGAGCAAACTATAGAACGGAATAGTTACTCAAAACATAGAACAAACTATAGAAAGTATAGTTATTCAAAACACACCAAAGAAACCAAAGCAGAAAAAAAACCTAGCACAAATGGTTTTTACATTGTCCCGCGACAAGCTTTGAGAGAGACAAACCCCTGCACTAACCAAGATTTTGAAATGATAGGCATAGATTAGATCAACATCAGTGAATATCTTGCTTTAAGTATCATAAGAAACCAATGTTTTTAGCTCAGATTGCTTGGAAACGCGCTCAACACCTTCATCAGATAACCCACCACCCCGAGACCTGGAAGATCATACTTTTGCCTTCACAGTCCTTGCATAAATTCAGGAATTATGGCACACTTTCTTATCCAAACACTCCCGACAACACAATATGGACACTCAGAATGCCATTGCAGGTGTAAATAGGATCCTGCACTGGTAATGATTTCCTGTGTTAAGTTGTGCAACTAACAAATTTAGCACCAAATGGGTCAAATTGGTCCATGGTCAGAAATTGCGGAGAGCATTTAGAGAAAACTGGTGGTACTTCCAAAGAGTAGGGAATGCTATCCGACCGTCCCAATGTAGAAGTAAATATATTGCTTGAACGCAGAGGTACATAAACCACTTTAAATTACCTCGTAGAGGGAGCGTACCTGAATCCATGAAAGATGGAGGGGCTTTAGGCAGCTTCACTTCTTCTCCCATGATTTGATAGCAAACACAGATGTATCTGTCCGACAATATGGAGCAGCACACTGAGTGTTGTATCTATAAAGTTCACTGTTGGGTTTGATGATCTTTTCAAGTTTCATTTTCGGTGAGTACTTACCAGAGAATGTGAAAAGGTAACATGGAGGCTGCTTGGATTGAGTGCTGATGTTCATGAAACTGTGGATTGTCGATGATGTCATGTCCAGGCTTGAACACACTCCTGAAAACACGCCACAGAGGTAATGTGGAGGGCTGTAGGCTAGATAACATTTCAAATTTCATATTGTGGGGACACTTTTTTCTCTGTATTCCTTTGCCCGCAATTTCTTTGCAAGTTAAAGAAACTTCTGAAGTGACCTTGACTCTGCAGCCTTGTTTGTGGGATGGCAGTTCATCCCCCCATCACAACCTCCTCGGGATATATCATAGCTGAAGAAAGCATGCAGATTTCAGAATTATTCTTCCATGCACTTGAACATAAATTCTGCTCTGCTGAGGATTGATCGCACACACAAAATCTTGTTAGAAAAAATATTCTGGGTTTGTAAAGGATGTCTTTATTTTCCATATACTCATTCAGCTTTGGGAATTTTATATGGTATATGGTAGTTCATAAATTACAATAGCTAGAGAGCAATTGATTGAGTCTTGATGAACACCCTCTTCTGGAAGCCTCTGGTTCCGCGGTTTAATTAGTTACATGTTTTGTGCAGCATACAATCCTAAAGGAATTAAAAAAATCATGGATTTTAAATGATGCAAAGATTCTGCTTTTGCCTTTTGTCTTGTTTGGTTAATCAAGCATCAATAGGTGAGACATTTGAGTCATATACATACATTTGCATGACAAGCTGAAAGTTTTTGGAAGGAAATCACAATATCACTGAAATGTATTCCTACGTTGTCCAATTCCCAGTTCAAATACATATATGACTTTTCGACATCAAAACTACTGTACAAGGCATGGACATACCGATGAGTAGAATATTAGTTACTGAATATCGTGAAGTTTTGATCTTTTGCAGACTATCACTGAAAATAGCACAGCACAATAAACAGTAATGACTCAAGCAAGTAGATCCGGATATATTGTTTTCACTGAAATAATTAGAACTGCAGTTTCTGAAATTGAGGCATTCAATTTTTAATGCACAACTCAAAAGTCAAAACTAATGTGCTCACCAAGAGAAAAAACAATCCACGTCAAGGACGAAATACCCACCAACTGAATGTGTTGAAAAGCTCCCCCATATAGCCAATGTATAAGGAAGACCTCGATACACTGGATTGATGTGTTTATCTCATGAATCAATGATTATCTTATCTAAATTAAGCCTCCGCAACTCCCTGCCATCCATGAGTGCTCTAAGGCCAGCTTTCAACTCAGCTATCCCCTCCTCCAAAACTGCACAAACGGGATATATGGGGACGTCATGTACCCTTCTTTTCAGCTCTTCAAACACATCCTCTGCATCTTCTTCATCGATCTTGTTAGCTACAACCAAAGAAGGTCGATCTGATAAGCCTCTCCGGTGATGTTCAAGCTCCAATATCAAATCCCTCAACTGCTCCCAAGGGGGAATACCCTTCCTACCATCCAGTGCCGCTGCCAGGTCCACCACATAGGCCAACACCTTTGTCCGTTCGATATGTCTCAGGAAAGCATGTCCCAGTCCCCGGTTCTCGTGTGCTCCCTTGATGAGGCCGGGAATGTCAGCCACTGTGATGGAGAAGTCATTGTAATTCAGGTTCCCAATATTCGGCCTCAGAGTGGTAAATGCATAGTGACCCACGGTGGGATTGGCCCTCGAAATGGCACCCAACAGGGTGCTTTTACCAGCATTTGGCATCCCCACGAGACCAACATCAGCAATGCTCTTCAGTTCTAATATAAGAACAGTCTCTGAGCCAGGCAAACCACGGGTGAGTGACAAAGTATTCTCATCATCGGAGTCAAGACCATACTTATGAGTTCTGGAAGACTTCTGTAGAGCAATATTACCCAAACCACCTTCTCCTCCTCGAGCAATAAGTAGTCGTTGCCCTGGCTCTGTTAACTCTGCAACAGAATATTGTATCTCTTCTTCTTCTTCTTCTTCTTCTTCAAAATCTTCATCATCAAATTCTTCTTCATTCCCTTCTCCTATTCCTCTGATGACCTTGTCCTTCGCCTTGGCTACCTCTTCGAGTTCCAATTCAGATGTCTGCTCATCATAATCAAGGCATTCAATCTCACCTTCCACATAGACTTCAGATTTTGCATTGCTTATATGAAATGACGGAAGTGTAGATTCTGAATCGTCCATGTATGGATCATTAGAACCACTGCGAGAAGTGTGTTTTTTCCTTTTTGTCAAAGACGACAAATTGTGTGTGTTGAGTTTTTGCAATGTCCCCCGATTGACCTCCTTTGGGGAATCCAATTGCTGAGTAGACAGTGAGGTATCGGATTCAGCATTATCCGGGATATCCCAAGGCTGCAGCGAAACAACAGAATTGTCGACCACATCTAAAGGAGCTTCACCTATAACTAGATGGATTACAGTGCCAACCGGTACATGGGCAACCTATCCAACACGTTCAACATAAATGAATACAACAATATAAACAAAATTACACAGAGTGAAAATTTTGTGAGCACTAAAAGAATGCTTATGAAAAATAACCTTATCTGCCCCTCGACTCCCAATCATGTTCTTCGAAGCTCCGTGCCCCCCTCGTTTCGCATTCTGAATAAAGAACATATACATCCATCATTCAAGGATTTCTTCATATATTGATCGATCAAACACATTAACAGCATCGAACGCAAAAGACATGAATTCAAAGTGAACAAATTCAAGAGACTTATTGCAACATACCAGATGATGCTGCAGACCGCTGAAGTCCCATATATCTGAAGAGCATTCCAAAATCACATCACCACCCCTTCCACCATTACCACCTACACGATCACGTATAGAAATGCGTGAGAAAAGACTATGATTGTTGATGTCATTGTATAACATGAAATTTCTATTATCCATGAAGAACAATATAGACATGCATGTTCAAAAACAAGTTTGAATTCCAATAAAACTCAAACCCACCATCGGGTCGACCACGACGATCATGGCGGCTGCGTTGGTAGCTGAAACACCCATTGCCACCTTCCCCTCCTTTCGCCCAAAGCCTGGACCTATCCACCATCCTCCTCTCCTAAGGAAATTAAAAAAAAAAAAAAAAACACCAATGAAAAATAATGGCTGAACATAGAATGAACAAATGAACACCCAATAAAAAAACCTTCAGAAAACCTACATTTTAAAAAACACAACCATACTAATAACAAGAGAAAAGATAGAAGGAGAGACCTGTAAAGGAGCAATCTTGCCTTTCTTGTGTGAACTATAGAGAGAGGAAGGGACCCTGGTATAAGAAAGGTTGCAAAGGCTCAGCTTTTGATAACATGGAAGTACTCGGCGTAGCCACCAAACCATATCTCTATCTGTCTCCTCTGTCATTTGATAACATGTTATAAAGATAAGTGAATTTCAGTCATTCTACAAGAAGTTCATTGAAATCTAGTCCATCATATTAACAAATAACATGAGTGAACCCGGATACATATTCATTGACAAGCTCAGAAATTTTAAAAAGGGATAATCAAATTGTGTTCTTCTACAATGTCCAGTTCCCAATTCGCACATACGTACAAATATTGATTGATAGGATAACTGAATCATGAAGTTGATGACTTTCGATAACAAACCATAACGAATTGTGATGGTCAATCAAAACAGACCCTAATAGACGATCGGACCCACGAAAACAACTCGAACAAATGCGCGTACCTTCCTGGTCTGGTAGAAGAACCGGGTGAGGTCGTCCCCTGCCGTTTCAAGACTTCAGGGGAAGGGGGGAAGGGAGAAGAGGCAGATAGAGGTGGAGGAGAGCCCGCCTCGGGATTCGGGGAGGCGGGCGCGAGGCAGAGCTGGGTCTTGCCGCAACCGCTCAACGAGGCGAGCTCGGTCACCGAGGATTTTTAAGATGGTGAAGATGGAGGAGTAGGTGTTGGGGAAGCTGGGGCCTGCAAGAACTCAAATAGGAGGTTGGAGAAGAGAGAGGAAGAAGGGGTGGGTTTGCAGGGTGTTGTTCAATCATTTTATTGTGGGGGTGGGTTCGCAGTTTTAAAAAAACTGAAAGAGTGGATAAAGATAATGATGGGGTGGATTAGTTAAGTATCGGGGTGGAAATAATGGACCCTAGTCCTTAATTTGGACAGAGTATTGGGTGCCTGGATTGGGATTGAGAATCCCAATCCAGGTCAATAATTTGTTTGGATAATTTTTAAAAGGGGGATTGTGATTGGAAGAAAGGGATTGAGAATCCTTTATTAGGGGGATTGAGAATCTCACTCAAGAGGTGGTATTCCTCCAATCCCTATCTAGGTGGATTGAAAAAAAAGACTTTTTTACCCAAATTTTTCATCTCCCTTTTTTAATAATTGATTTTTCTCTTCCTTGTCAATCCCAAACCATTCTCGCCGCAGGAACAATTTTTCCATCTCCACCGGCCAATAATATATATAAAAAACAAAGACCTCCTTTTATAGCCCCTCTGTAAGACCAAAGAAACTTCTTCTTCGTTTAATTTTTTTTTTTGTGCTTATGTGTCATCATAGCATTGGATTTCATTCGTTTTTAAATATTGTTTTTACGTTTATTAGTTATTCATTTTGTTTTTATATTGATTTTTTTTTTGTGCTTACGTGTCATCAACGCATGGATTTCATCTGTATTTAATTATTTTTTTTATGTTTGTTAGTTTATAGACCCTCTGTAAGACAAACCTTTTCCACATTATGATGATCTTGCACTTGTGTTTGAAAAAGACCGAGCTAATGGGAGAGGATGTTTCACACCTACAGAACTCATAGAAGATGTAGAACAAAATATTAATCCACACAATCAGGATGAAGGCTTGGAGAACATTGTTAATGAGGATATTTCAGTGACCCAACCACGGCGGACAACACCGACTGGGGAAGAGGGAACACAGAGTCTTAGGAAGAGAAGGAAAAGCTTTAATTCTTTCACGACAGAATTTTCTAACTTGGTAGAGGCTTTTAAACTTTCAGCCAATACAATTGCAGATAGTCTTAACAAGCCTGATGAAGTCACAGTTAGAATGGATAAAGTTTTTTCTGACGTGTTCAACATATTGGGTAGGGATGATGGGCCTCGTTGTTTGCGAGTAACTGAAATTATAATGCGTGATCCTGTGAAAGTTAATTTGCTCTCAAACATGCCTGAAGAACTGAAGAAGGATTGTCTTTCATCTTTACTTCTATCAGAATAATTAATCAGGCGAATGGCTTTTGAATTGAGGTTGTGAACTCCCGTGTTAATTTGTTTATGTGTGTCAACTCTAGTGTTGATTTACTTATGTGTTTAGAGTAAGAAAACTTATCTGATTATTTTTCACTAATTTTTTAGTATTTCCTATTAAGAATTTATTTTATTTTACTTTGTTGTCAACATATTGGTTGTTGATGTTACAACATTGAAGAAAAGTTTTTTTTCAAAAAATCATGAATTTCGATGCTTAACATTGTAAAGAAAGAATGTTTGTTAAAATTTTATTAAATAAAGGATAATTTTGGAAGATGTGTGTGTATTAGATGATGTAAAATTGACTATGAGTTAACATATATTTGATTTTGTAGAAAGGGTATTTTTAGAAATATATATTTTTTATATTGTAATCCAGGCAATACTAAACACATGATTGGGATTGGGAATCTCAATCATGTTTTCTGAATCATGTTTCTTACCAAACAGGTTGATAGGATTCTCAATCCCAATCCACCTGGATTTGGAATCCTAGGATTCACATAATCCCAATCCCACTTGTCAACCAAACAGGCCATAGGGTCTTAGTTTGAGAGTCTCTAGGGTTGGCCATGGGCCGGGTGCATTCGGGCCTAAGGGGCTTCAGGCTTAGGTCAGAGTCAGGCATCAAGCCCAAAACCAGGCCTGGGCCCGCTCATAGGCCCAACGTTGAGCATGCCAAGTCCGGGCAGGGTTTGTTGTCCAAACTATTTTTTATTATATTTTATTTTTTTTGTTTAGTTTAATCTAAAACATACAAAAATAAATAAATAAAAGATTTGAGCAACTTGAGTTGGAAAAACTTTGACCAATAAAAATTCTTTGAATTGAATATTAGCTTATTGGTGATGACTGTATCACAATAAAATGTGTAGATCCTATCTAGTTGACACCTATTCATTTTCTATATCATTTTCACAACTCTATATAAAACTATCTTTTAAAACATTACAATGAATCCTCCATAATGATTTTATATTTCAAAACGAAAAAAAAGTTGTTAGGTCCTAGGTCTAAGCCGGGCCATGGGCCAGGCTTTTGGTTTTTTCCCAAACCTCGGGCACGGGCCTGGCTTAGACCATGAATTTTTGGGTCAGGTCCAAGTTTCTAACAGATTTCACATATATATCTAGGGGTGAATTTAGTTATTAGTAAAAAGGAATGGGGTGTGTGAGACAATGGGGTGAGTTTGTCATTGTAGGGTGTGGGTTTAACCACTCTCTTTAAGCCTAGTTTGGAAAGGGGGTTAGTGGTGAGATAAGGGCTAAATTTTGGGGATAAGTGCAAGGGAGGACAACTTGTCATGTTTAGTGTAAAAAATAATCGGGATAAAATGCAGTTATTTCTCCCAATTTTGACATGAAAATTATGATTTTTTGTTTCACCTAAATGCTAGAATAATATTTATCTACACCTTTTGTTTCAATTTTGACAAAATTTGAATATAGACAAAAGTGATGGTCTTTTTCTCCTCTACAATTAAGATAATTTATTCTCAAAACTTTAATCCCTTTCCAAACCAGGACAATGGGATAAGGGGTGGGATAAATGGTAATTATGAGGATAAAGTGAGTGAAAAGACAACTTATCATTGTTTGGTATAAAAAAATAATCGGGATAAATTATGGATAATTATCCCAATTTTGAAATGAAAATAGTGATATTTTGTTTCACTGTAAAGCATTTATTCTAACTTTTTATCTCAATTTTTTACAAATATAAATATAGACAAAATTAATAGAATTTTTATCCAATAAAAATAGGACAACTTATCCACAAAACCTTAACATCGTGCCAATCTATCCTTTATAGGGTTTTAATTTGGGAGCATCCATCATCATTAACTAAATTGTTAATCCCCTAACCAAAAATTCTATCTCACTAACCATTTATATTTTTACCCTTTTAATAAAAGAAATATTACTTCTTTTTGTTGGCGGGAACGGTGAGGGAGAAGAGAGCGAAAAAAGTGGGAGAGTAAAAAAAGTAAAGGAGAGAATGACTCCACAGAGGCGGATGGCTGGGAGCGAATGCTAAGAGAGAGAAAGGGAGAGGCTGGAAAGGGGCGGCGAAGGGTTGGGTGGAGGAGGCTTACCCCCTCTTTGCCCCCCTCTCCCCCTGCCCCTACCCTCCACCCCGCTTAGCCTCTCTCTCTCTCTCTCTCCCTCTTCTTCTCTCTGACCTCCTTTGATGTTCACATGTTATCCTCACCCACCGTCCCATCCGCTAGCCACTCACCACGTTTGTCGTCTTTCTTCGCCACTTGCCACAAAACTCTCTGTTTCTCTCTCTCCATGTTTGGTTTACGAAAACCCTATTAGAGTAAAAAAATGCACATGAATTTCAATGTGAAATCAGACTTTTAGCAATGGACTATAAATTCTCTTAACTATACTGGATAACTCACTATTAATACTAAGAAAACTGGGATCAACACAAACTCAAATTAATAGTTGTTCCCCACAAAAACCAAATTATAGGAGCATACATCGCTTTTTCTTTTGAAAAAATTAAATTTTAGATCTTTAAAAAAGAGTTCAGTATTGACCCTACTAGTCATTCTTGACATCTAGAAGAAAAATAGTGATATTTATTAGTTCTTCATTGGATACTGAAAAAAAATGATATAAAAGGTGTCCTTTTAACATAACTATCAAACGGGGGCATTTCGTTATATATATATAAAACTTGCTCTCGTGCCATCTTCATTTTGTCCATTTCCAACGGATGAAAAAAATCTTCCCAAAATATAATGCATTTTGAAAAAAAAAAAAAAACACACAGAGTACCTACTAAAGAGTCCCCCCCCCTTCACAAGAATTATATGTTGATTGCGAAAGCGAAAGACTATCCTTTCAACGGTCCAGACGACCCGATCACAAAAAAAGATTCATCGGTCCCACGATCACCCGATCACGGACAAACGTCCAACAGTTGATCCCGACCCCACCCATTCACTTTCACCGTACACGTGTCCCTCCACCTGCATCGCTGACGCGAATCCCTAAAAACAAACACTCCTCTTCACACTCTCATTCTATAAAAAGAGCACGAGCTCTCAAGAGGGTAATGGCGGATCTCGCATTCATTCATTGATTCGATCGACAGTGAGAAAATCGTCGCAGGAGGAGATGACGTACAGCAGAATCTCGGCCTCGCTTTCGTCTCCGAATGTCGACGTCATCATCGACATGGGCAATCCCTTCCTCAATCGCACCGTCGACGGCTTCCTGAAGATCGGAACCGTAAAAACCCTCCCACCTCTCTGTAGATTTCGGTGTCTCGTTCGATCTCGGCCGTTGATTTGTTGTGTTTTTTCGCAGGTGAGTGCGTCGAGAGTCGCTGCAGAGGAGACCTATCACTGCCTCCGAAAAGGTCGCTTTTTTTTAATGACTGGATTGTGTGAAATTGGTTTTGTGTTGTACAAAATACGTGATTTGTCTTGATTTTCTGAGGTTTCATTGGATTTTTATTTATTTTATTTGCAGGGAGTGTTTCTTCTCACAAGATGAAGGAAACTGTAAGTTTGATCATATCTGTCTATGAAATGAGTTGGGGGAACGATTGGATTTATTTTTAGGTCCCCAAACCCCATCGTGTATTATTTCTGGGTCCATTTGACTAACCGAAGTTTGGTACACAGTTAACTATTTCATTTTTACCCCCCTGACTCTTTCCCTGTACACCGTTAAACATTTTGTGTACACTGTTAAATTATGTCGTACACTGTTACATGCTACATGTACACTGTTATATATAGGGCTGGTAAACGATCCAAGCTGCTCGGGCTCTGCTCGGGCTCGGCTCGGTTTGAGCTCGTTTAGACTCGTTCAAATAGATAAACGAGCGAGCTTGATCAATTTTTAAATCTCGGTTAGGCTCGGGAACTAGATTGAGTTTCGTTTTCTGTTCAAATTCGACTCATTTGTATTATAAAAAGCTTCGTTGAAGTTTAGCTCAATTCCTTTATAAAATTAAAATAGTAAACCAATACAAAGTTATACTCGTTTAGGCTCATGAATTTGACTCATTTAGGTTAAAATTTTGTTTTTAACCCTTAAAAACCCTAAAATAAAGAAGACCAATAGGCTCATTAAGACTCGTAAGCTCGGCTCAGCTCGTTTATAAACGAGCCGAGCTTGAACATGTCAAAGCTCAGCTTGTTCTGCTCGTTTACCACCCCTAGTTATATACGCTGCACAAATAATTTACAAGATAAGACTTGAGGAAAAAAAATTCAAACCCACATAATATGTACATCATTCCTATCAAGACAAAGCACATCATTCGACGGGAGGGACAATATGATTGGGGGAGGAGGTGAGGGGACGGTGCGCACGGAGGGGGAGGACGGTTTGGGTGGATGGTTGGGGGGTGGGGGTGACAAAGAGGAGATGAAAAGAGGGACAAAAGTGAAAGGGGGGGGGGGTGTAAAAGATAACCCCCATTGGATGGAAGGACCCGGAAATGAGTCCTGAACCAATCTAGGGACCTAAAGATAGATTCAAGTGTTATAGGGACTTAAAAATAAATCATAGATTCCCCGGAGGACCCAGAATTAATTTCCTCAAGTAAGTTCTGTTCTTATAGGATTAGATGCAACCCAAAAAAAAGTTTTTTTTTCTAAAAGTATATTTGGTGGTGATTCATCAAAAAAATTAATTACCTAACCATTATTTGATTTAATAATTTTTTTTTTAGCTTGGTAGATTGATTTAAAAGCTACCAAACTAATTATTTCGATGGGTGAACAACATGAACTTTCTTTTTTAAATATGGTATTCAAAAATGTCACTGGAAATGATGTTTTCTGTTCAGCTTAATACGCTTTTGTACAGGCGCCATTCTCACTAGCGTTTCACAAGAAACAAAAAATGATGTTCTTTACCAATGATGAATTGAAAATATCATTTTCAATGTCATTTTTAGATAAATAATTAAAAACAATTAAAAAGTAACATGGCGTGGCTACAGTCAAAATAACTAATTTGTTAATTTTTTTATTCAAACAATAGTTTAATTTCTTTTGCTCAGTTAGAGTTTGTTTTTCACTTACCTCATCTGGGAGATAATGCTAGCATGGGAATTATGAAACCGATTGTTGCCGTGTTGGTTATGAAAGATTGCTGAAAGATTAGATATTAACTTACTCCTAAAGGGATAAAAGTGCTAGATGAGACACCTGACTATAAGTCTTCTTGAAATCTCTTATGTTTGTTTTAGATAATGGATGTACATCAATTTAGTTTTGAGATTTGGTGCTTGAAACAACAAAGAAGACTAGCAATTGCTCATAGAATTGAAGCTAGAATGTAACAATTTTCCACATGAGTACGTTTTGGGAATGTGGTTTTTTATGTTTTATATACCCATAATTGTGTTATATTATCAAGTTTAAAAGGCAGTTGCATACCATAGAGGGGAAACAATGAAAATGACATTTTTTCAAATTTTGTTTGCCCTGCTTTTTTGTTTTTGCAGTTAAAGAAGATGTGCAAAGAAGGCGTTTACTGGGGTGAGCCACAATCTATCTATGTTAAAACTGCCTATTTAATTAGTTATTGTTATTGAATGATTCCATATCATCTCTTCTTTTTGCTAAATGCAAAAGGGCCTACCATGTTAATGCTTATATTTCACATAATGATTGCAGGATCTATAGCTGGAGTTTACGTGGGAATGGAATATGGAATGGAAAGAATCCGCGGATCACGTGATTGGGTAATTCTATTTCCCAATGCTTTATTTTTTTAACCGTAATTGGCTTGTTTATTTTGATGACTGCTGCTAATTAGTGTTCTTCCTTTTATCCAATATGTTTATAGAGAAACCCCAGATTGCATGCCACTTGAATAACACTTTATTTCTCCTCATCCATTGTGGACAAATGGTTTTAGAACATGTGCATGCAGTCTCATGTGTTCATATTGGTCTACAAAATCTCATCCATTGGTTTTAATTTCTTGGTCATTTATTGAAATATAGCAAAATGGTGATGCAAAAGCAAAGGTATCGCTACATTGAGTAAGGATACAGTTACGACCCACGTGTAGTTCTCACATTCTTTTGATTTTTTTTATAAAGGTGTATGTTTCTGTAATGAAGAGTATGTTTTCACAAAATAAGGTATATACTCTAATGATCATAAACTCATTTATAGAAAAAGTAAAAAACTACATGCCTTGTTTAACAAGCTGTACCACTCATTGGACGTATGTGAAACTGCACGCGGACCTGTAAAGAAGACTGTGTAATAGGCTAATATGCACCATAATTTGGTAATTTTAGCATCTGACCTGCCATTCTCATTGGCATTTTTTTTTTGCAGAAAAATGCGTTGCTTGGTGGTGCGATAACTGGCGCTTTAGTGTCTGTTGCCGACAAAAAGAGTGGAGACAAGGTGGTTATAGAGGCCATCAAAGGCGGTGCTGTGGCCACTGCCGTAGAGTTTCTCAACTATCTCACCTGAAACTAATTATCAACATAGGAAGAAAAACCTGCTGTGTATCTGGTTTTCTATATTGAGAGGACTCCCCTTTTGTTTCTCCATGTCTGTAGTCAAAGGACTGAACTCCCTAAATAAAAACTAGAGATGTGTGGTTGTTTTAGTTGGTTGCATTGTTAGAATAGAATCACTTGTGTTGGATTTTTAGAGCCTCATATTAGGATGGGTCAGGTTTTGGCTCGATATGACCCAGCCGATGAGCTGATGTTTTACTTCTCTTGACAAGGGGGAGCTTCGCCTCGGCCCGGTAAAATATTCGGGCCAACTCTGTTTTCATGAGCTATCCATTATGAAAATGCATCTGATATCGATGTATATATATCATATATATATATATAATAGGTATGTTGGTATTATGTACTTTTTTAAATTATATTTCTTCTATGATTAATTAAAGGGAAAAATCCTGTTCCATGTTGGTATAACCCCTTGAAAGCATCTATGTATAACTAAATAATCACTCGAGTTAAATTTTTGTTGACATATGAAGAATATTATGTTTGATTAACACTCACAAAAAAATTGTATAAAAAAAAAAACTCTATATAATATGTTAAAAATGTAAAAAATTATTTGTAAATGATAATTTTATCCATCCGAATAAGATTTTATAATCTATTTAAAGGAGTAAAATCGTTATTTGGAGAGTTTTTAAAATTTTTTTACAAATTGTAAGGGTTTTTTTAATATGCTGTGTTTTCAAGCATGGTTAATCAAACAGAATATTCGTAAAATATTTTGCTTAACTAGGGCATTATTTGTATTTATATAGATGTTTTTAAGGAATCATATGGATCTCAAGAAAAGAGAAGGGTTATGTGGATCTCTGACAGTTTGCATAAGGTTATTTGGATTTTTTCTTAATTAAAATATCTATAACACGAATTATAATTGCATCTTTTTGGGAATTGAAAAATGTGAGCAGATTCCAAGTTTAGATTTGAACACTTCATTTTTAAGGGCCCATTTCCTGCGTTGGAGCGAGAATCTAGAGGAAAAACCCGCAGTGTGGGAAGCATACTTTAAATGCGACTAAAACCCTTGATTTGATGAAAACGACGCAGAAACAAGTTTGGGTTTTGTGTTAACGTTTTTTCTGCGTTCCTTCCGTAGAATTGGTGCTATCGCCGATCCAAACGGGCCTTAATCCATCATTTTGTCAACTTAATCCATTTTTCATGAATTCAAGTATTAATAATTCATATTTAAAAGTATAAGAACAAATACAAATATGGTATTTGCACCTCTCTATTCATTTTACACACCTATCTAATCAAATAATTGGAAATACAAGAAAATCATGCTAGGATTCCAAATAAAGACACCCTCCGTGTATTAATGTATCCGCTCAATTCGTTTGAGTTTTCAAGTCATTTTGAAATCTATGTGAGGAATATGATTTATGGAGGGACAAAAATTGACAAACCGGATGTGGTTTGTAAGATCCATTCGCTTCGCTATCATCTGGTTGGTTCTATTTGGTTGTCGATGATTCGAGATCTTGAACGAACGATGTGGAGATGGAGAGGGGATGAGTTGTAAAAAGTTTCTCCGACGTTTAAGTTAGTCAATTGTGTTTTAGGATTTGTTGTAAAAAAAAAAAAAATTCACCTACCTCAATAAAGAGAGTTGGCTCTCTATTTATAAAGCTAGTTAGGGTTGCTCTAGGATCAATAGTGAATCTATCCCCATCAAATGAGTGAGAAAGAAATCTTTCGATTTGGGAGATTTATGTGATTTGTATGGGATTATTTATAAATTACGTGCAAATCACATAATAATATGAAAACCATATATTTTATTAGGATTTGATACCACATTTGACTTGATATGTTTTGGTCATCAAGTGTGAATGGATCGACGGGTCAAATTTACGTACGGTAAGCAATTCAAGTTGTGAGCCTTCATTAATCGAGTCATCGATTGCGGACATGTGGAATTAAAAAAAAATGACTACAATTTCACAATAGGTTAATAAAATTAGATTACAAGAAATCCTTTCTTTGATTTTTAATATTAAAACTTGAAACAAAAATTTAATTAATTAATTTTTTTTTCAAAATTGTTTAAAAACACATTTAATTTTTTTTTAAAAATAAAATTATGTATAAACTAGTTTACAAATGGTCTCAAAATCACTAGCAGCTAAGCCTGTCAATTATCCAAAAAAATACCCGTATCCGATCCGAATCTGTATCTGAAAATGCAGAAAATATCCGATATCCGAAAATTTGTATCCGTATCCGAACCAAATTATTCGTATCCGAAAATTTTCGGATTGGATCGGATATAGCTTATATCTGATCTGAATAATATCTGTATCCGAACTGTTATTTTATTTATATATGTTAGAATTAGTTTCAACCCTTAGATGAAAATCCAATGGTTTATGATCTAGGACAAAACACAAACATATTTAACCATGTTGGATACTTGTTTAACTATATTAGGATTTGTGTTTTTATGTCTTTGGTGGATACTTATTTAACCATGTTAGGACTTAAAATTTTATAAATTCTTTATATTTTAATTTGGTTTCGATATTTCAGACATTATCTAAATCTGTATCCGAAATTTTAGATCGGATATGGATAAATGTTTTGAAATATCTATTGAATATCGGATATGGATATTTTTTCAGATATCCAATTTAGACACAGATACGAATATGTAATTATCTGATCCGTATCCGTCCGATTGACAATCTATCAGCAGCCTAGCTTGCATTTAATAAGTTCAGCTTTCATTCGGGCCAGCCCGTACGGAGCCCGAACTCCAACCACGGCATCGGATTTTGAACGATCGGAGGGGCCTCACTTTGGGGGGGCAATTCAAATTTTAAAACTAAAGAAACCTCTTTTAATAACGGCCATCTCTGCAACTCCAACGGTCCATAATTTTTAAATCCCCTTTTTTTGTCTCTCTTTATCGAACTTCCTCTTCACCACCACCAAAACACTTTCAAAATTTCTTCCATCGATGGCTTCCTCAAGACAACTCAAGACCCCCTCCAAGAACCAACACTCGCATCTGAAGATGTCCAAGGTCAGGGTCGTGGTGAGGATCCGGCCGTTCCTTCCTTCGGAGGTCGATCCGGAAGGACGCGATCCGGTTCCGTGTGTTTCGGTTCTTGATCAGGCGGACGAGACCAGCGAAGAAGTCGCTGTTCATATCAAGGATCATTGGAGCAGGTACTTAGTTCCCCGCTTTTGTTGTTTCCTTGCATTCTGAATGAACTGATTTTTGAAATTCCTTTGTGGGTTTTTTAGGTTTTGCTATATTTCTCTGATATATGTTGTAGAATGTGTTGGGTTTGTGTCAAAAACGGATTTTCCTGTGTATTTATGGTGACCTATGATTTTATTTTATGAGTTTTGAAGGGAAAAATAAGATATTTTTGTTTACAGAGAAATTGGTACCTCAAAATTGGTTCCATAGGGCGAAATTCAGAGAACCTGTTCCATTTTTTTTTTTGTGTTCGTGTGGTTCAGATTTTATTGCTCTGGTTTCACTTCACATGAATGTCATGGGTTTCTTTAGGATTTCAAGCTAGCATTAATTTCTTGTGATCTATTTGTATCTGAACACGTACCCATTTTTTAAACTCTTTTTTTTTTTTTTGTAACTGGTTTTTTGGGATTTAGGTTTGATTCTTAAAGGGAGGATTTTTTTTTCTGGTTTAGAGAGAATTGTTTCTGAGTTATGTTGGGTTTTCTTGTGTAGCTCATCAGGTCATGATCTTGTGTCTTCACTCCCCAGTTGACGTGAGTGCCATGTTTTCGAAACTTTGGATTACTTCTTGACCGCTATATATTGTATTTAAATCGCATTCAAAGTTTTAATATCTACTTCTAGAATGTCATATGTTTTCCAGTAATCTTGTGTCTTTAATTCTCAATTGTTATGAATGTCATGTTTCTGGGAATTTTGGAGTTCTTCTCTACACCCTTGTATTTCCAAGTTTCAATATTCCTTGCTCGCGGTGGCATCTGGGAAGCCGATGCTCTGCCGCTCACTTGAGGAGCTGTGGGAGGTGGCTCGGCGAATGCGAACGAAGAACGATAGGAGCATAGCAGGTAGGGTGTGGCTATCGCTGCTTCCAGCCGATACATGGGCTATTTGGCGGGCAAGAAACGATGTAATCTTTAAGGGTGCGACGTTCTATTTCGAGAACCTTTGGGAGTCTACGATCCATTTCATTAAGGAATGGGGCACATGTTTGGGCGGAGCTTCGAGTATTCGAGGAGAACGCGTTACACATTCTGGAGTAGTATGGGTCGTTCAGAGGAGGTGGGTTAGAAACCTTTTCTACCCGCCGATGGTAGGGTATGCATTACTGCCCTCGGAATGAGGGGCATGGAGCCTAGAGAGTTAATTTTCAGTGGTTTTTTCTGTTTTATTGGCTTTCTTTCGAGCTATGTTATTCTTCTTCTTTCCTTACCTCATTCGGTCATGTTCTTTCTTACTACAGGAATAGAAAATGACTACATTTGGCTCAAAAAAAAAATGTACTTTTATAATGTTGTGGGCTTTCAACTGATATTCGCTTCATGGGTATAAATTTTATGAGTCTATAACTGGGTTAAGTTGACACGGTCTTTTGCTTGATATCTGAGAATTTTATAGCAGAGACCCTTTATGTGTGTTTTGGTTTTATCTTATTTGTTTATTTTTTTGGAGCAGCCGCAATGAGTGTTACAAGTTGGATTCATTCTTCGATCAAGGAAACAATGTGTGTCAGGTCTTCCAGAGGGAAGTTAGTTCCCTAATTCCAGGAATCTTTCAAGGTCTTAATACTACTGTGTTCGCTTATGGAGCTACGGGCAGTGGGAAAACCTATACAATGCAGGTCCTGCAAATGATTATCAGTGACTATATGCTCTGTTTTCTATTAATTCCCTCTGCTTATTGATATGAATTTGTTGTGCAGGGAGTAGTAGAGCAACCAGGACTCATGCCTTTATCCATGTCAGCCATTCTCTCTCTTTGCGATGACACCACCTCTGTGGAAATCTCATATTATGAGGTTTATATGGATCGCTGTTATGATTTATTGGAGCCCAAAGCAAAAGAAATCCCAGTTTTGGATGACAAGGATGGTAGAGTTCAACTAAAGGGACTTTCAAGGGTAAGAAATTGTTTACTACTCCTTATCATTCATCAACTAATGAAAAGATAATGAATTCTCATTTTATGTATGCAAAACTCAGGTACGTGTTCAGTCCATGTCTGAGTTCAATGAAACTTTGGCAAGTGGGACACAAAGGAGGAAAGTTGCACACACTGGATTGAATGACAAGTCTAGTAGAAGCCATGGAATGCTTACGATTTACATCTTTAAACATGATGGTTCCAATAGTACTCTTTCAGGGAAAATGAATCTCATAGATTTGGCAGGTGATTTAATTAGAACTTTTTTTCGGGTTGCATGGAATTATTGGATTTACATGTTGTTCACTGTTATATCCGTGTCCATATCAGGTAATGAAGATAACAGGAGGTCATGCAATGAAGGGACTCGACTCATCGAAAGCGCGAAGATCAATCAGTCTTTATTTGCCCTATCAAATGTTATATATGCCCTCAACAACAACCAACCTCGAGTTCCTTATCGAGAGAGCAAACTGACTCGAATCTTGCAGGACTCTTTAGGTGGAAACAGTCGAGCATTGATGATTGCTTGTTTGAATCCAATGTTTTACCGAGAAGCTGTTCACACGGTCAGCTTAGCTGCTCGATCTCGCCAGATTGTGAATTTTGTTTCGCCCATCCAGAAGTATATCAAGCCAGCAATGGAAACCGACATGGAGGAAAAATTACGTGTTTGGCTTGAATCAAAAGGCAAAACAAAGAGCATACAAAAAAGGGATGGACCTTGTTCTTCATACAGGGGCAAAACACCAATTCATGCAAGCTCTCAAAAGAAGCTCGATATGCCTGGGTCATCCATGAAGACATCTGATTGTGGAGTATCTAGAGCAAAAGGAAGGTAACAATCCTTTAGTGCTTCTTGTCATAGAAGGTTATCTTCATTGATGGTATCTCTTACTGTGGCAAGTTTGTGTTTGCAGAAAACTGTTTGGCTGTGAACTTCCTGCGCAGTCTACTTTTGTGGTATGATTTATTAGTACTTTACTCTGAAGAGATCATAAAACATAGAATTTTGCCTTTTTCAGCTTGACTGAATTGGATTAAAACAACTATTGAAACTTTTAATCTGGTTTCATACAACTAGGTCAGTAACCAAAGACAGTGGACGCAGTTATACTCCTGATTGGTGTCTTAATGGATGATTAAAGCATACAAGAATGTACACAAACATGAGGAACTAGAAAAAAAATGATATAGAGCAAAGAACGCTCTTATTTTATAAGAGCAAAGATAGTCCCATAATAATATAGAAGAGCAGATGTAGGATGCAAGTTTGTGAGATTCTGTACAGGAAAAGTGCCTTAACAAGTTTATGAAGGTTTTAAATCCATCTAATTAGTAGAGAGAAAACTAATACATTGTTGAACATTAAATTAGTAAATGTTTATTGATTTGGACTTGTTTGTCAGGGCAACTTCCCTTGTGAAGCAGAGAATCCTAGTGAACAAACTGAAAATGTCATGGGGGGCCCTTCATGCCTCTCTAAAGATATGGAATCCAAGGAACCCACCAGTACTCCGGATGGAAATGATCAACTTAAACACTCTACGGTTGGTTTTACTTGAATAAGTCTGATCCATTGAAATTACACAATGCTTTGTTTTCTGAAATAATATTTCTTGCAGACACCGCCTCATTGTGGAGATTGTGATGATAAAGAACAGAAGAATACTGCAGAGGAATTTAAATTCTTTGACCAACAGAAAATCCCTCATGGTATCAAGTCGTCAATTAAATGAAATTATCCATATTATCTGGTGCTTAATTGTGTAAGTTGTACATTTTTTATTGTGTTAAAGCAGAATCATCAGATGGTCAAGAAGATGATAATCGGTTTTGCGAGCTTGTTGGAGCACCATCAATAAGTGAAAGGATATATTCTCTGCAAAATTCTTTGAAGAAGGGCTTGCATGGAAATGATGATCAAGGAACTCCTTTGGTTGGTTCTTAATCACACTATTTTCTTGAAAACTAACTCCAAAGCAAAGTCTAAATAAGGTATTTCCTTGTAGATTATATACCAACATGGAGATGGAGGTGATGCTGATGTCAACTTTTCAACACAACCAGCATATCCACTTGGTGGGATGACCTTTAACTATTTATTTGTTAACTTGCTGTCAAGCTTCTCATTGTAAGCTATCTTAGTAGCACCTTCTTTTTTACAGACTCCACCTTGAACAAGGAAAATAAGGCGGTCCACTGTACTGAACTCGCAGAATCACCAACTATTAGTGAAAGGATAATGGCATTGCAAAATTCCTTGAGAAAAGTTCTTTCTCCCATTAATTCTAACATAAAGCCAGGCAATCATCCATCATCTCATGGCAAAATCTGCCTGCTTCTATTAGAACCAAAGACCCCAAAAGCACCTTGTTTATTGACGTGTGACGATGATAATTTTCAAATGACTAACACCCCACTTGATACCCCGCTTGATGAATCAAGCGTGCAGAGCTCCAACCTGAAGGTTTGAAATTTTTTTTGTTGTTTATGTAAAATCATTTCATTGTGAGGTACTCTCCTGATATATGCTGTATTGACAGGAAACATTTGTCCAGAAATATCTCGAATTCTTGAACAACGCCAACAAGTAAGTATATTTCTTTTTAACCGTTGCAATTGAAAATACTTTTTCACCTTTTTAAACTTGACATACATATCATGCTCATGAACGAATTGTGAATATACAGTCAATTTCTAAGAAGTCATTTGTATGCTGATTTAAATATCATGCTAATGAGTCTGGATTATGCAGTCAAAGTTATTGGATCTCTTTGGTTGGCTATTGTTTGATCAATCTCACACATGAAACACAAAGAAAATTAGAAACTCACCAGCCAATATCTGTTGTACAGTCATCATGAAAATTACCTGCATCTTTGGAAATCTTGAGACCCCGTCCTTTATTTTCATTCCATTTTAATTCTTCATGTGTTTAATCTGACGACAAAAGTCGTCTAATCTTTCCACTTTCATTGTTGTCATTTGCTACAACTGTTGGTATGATTATGAATGTGAAGAAGAACTAAATTAAATACAAAAGAATTCTCTTCATATTTCTGTGTTCTTATTTAACTTATAGATGGTTGCTTATAAAACTATATTGTTAGATATCATATTGACATGGATACTTTATTTGGAGGCAATTGGCATAAAATTCATCAAGGAGATGATGTGTTTGTTTCTTAGAAGTAGCAATTGATGTAAATAATTTATAGAGGGTTTCGTATATCTCTTGTTGGATGATGAAGAAGCATATTTATGTTTGTTGACTGCTATTTAGATGAACTTTCTTTGAAAAGAGGGTAATTATCATATCCATCTACAATTCTTGTTACTTGGCTTTTTACACTCAAATGCATCGTCTTTCATATCTCATTCTCATCCGATGCGCTGATTCTTATTCTTTGTTTTTCCTTGACATAGAGAGGAGCTACTGAAGCTGAAGGTAATATGAAAACCACATCCAAAAACATGAAAGAATTTATCGCATTTTCTTCTCGTTATATATTGGTTTCCTTCTCTTTTTATACAGGGAATTGGCCAGAAAAGAGCAGATTACATACTTGAACTGAGAGAAGAAACTCCTCAGCCATTCATATCAGTAAGCAAATCACAAACCCAACAGCCGATGAATTTGATGATAAAAATAATAATCACACAAATATTAAAAATCCTTGGAATACTCGATTTTTTCGCAGCTATCTGATTTAGAGAAGATAGGCCTCTCCAGCAAACAGGTAATGTTCAAGTTCCTTTTTGTCCTTAAGCCTCGTTAGCTTTGGCAAAATCAGTTTTTCAGATAATCAACCTTCAGCTTATGGTTCAGTTTTTGTTAATTGTTATAGTCAACAAAACAACTTTGATGAAAAAGCTGGTGAAAAATAGTGTTCTCTTTTCAATTATTTTAACCAATTTAGAGCATTAGCCGTTTTTGGAAATTGGTTTAAATCAATCACCCAGAAGAGTTTTTATCTTATGAAATTGTATTTATGCAGGTGCATGACATGATCAGGAGAGCAGCTAGAGGAATCTTTGCTTAAGGACTTAGCTTTTGTTTTCTCCAACATTTGTTTCTTAATTATGTTCACTGCCATTCTCTGTATTTCATCTGTTTGTCGAACTAACTATATGTGCAAGGATTGATTGGGGTGGGCAACCTAACAGTTGCCTAGTGGAACATGTTCAACATTTTCTTCTTTTTTCAATAGAGGGATCTTGGCTTTGCAGAGGATTGTTAAAAGAAAGAAAATGATATTGAAAAATAAACTTATGATGTGCAACTGAAAACTATTATAAAACTTTTGATGTATAACATCTGTCATCCACCAAATTAAGAGTTTTGATAGTTATAAAACTTGATTTTTTTTCATAGATGATGTATGCACTTGTAACTTTTCATTGTTTAATGAAACATATATGTAATTTGATATTATTATTATTCTTCATGCAGGGTCATTGATATATCAATATTTCAATGACCCCAATTCATGTTTTTGCATGTCATTATGCTTTTATCTTCATGTAAATCATTGTGGAGGGGTCATGGAAGATCCGATGCTTCAGTCTACCTAGTAAAAAAAAAAAAATGTTACGTTCAGTGCCAACATCACACATTTTTAATTTTTTTTAAATTAAAAAACATTTTTAACAAGATATGTATTTTATAAATAGTATAAATTAAAGATAGTGTGAATAAAGAAAACAATATATATATTTTGTTACAGTAAATATCCAAGACTAATGAAATATATATGACTCTATTTGAGATTAAAAATAAATGAGTATAACAACGCATTGTTTGATATGTAAAAGAGACATGTTATATATAATTAAACCACACTTATTTTTTTATGTTTTTTTCTATTTGAGTTTTATTTATTTATTTATTTGAAAGAAAAAGAGGGGATGGAAACATATTTAATATTAGGTTGCTGAAATATTATCAGTGGATAATGAAAATAATAACTAAATATTCTAATAGTCTTTCGTGCAAAACAATCATCAGATCGACGAATCCGGACTGATTACCACCTTCTTGTGGAGCTTCGCCTCGGGATTCACAAACCCTCAAATTCAAAAAAACCCATTAAAGAAAGACAAATAGACACATTGTTTTCCATTCGACTAAATCAAAAGAGCAAAAAAAAAAAAAAATCGATTTTTAAAAACGAAAACAGATTCAGAAAGTATTTTAGATCGATTCGATCAAACGGGGTAACAAAAAATCGATTTTTTTTTTTTTAATTGAATAGATGCGAGGGAGATCGAATCAGATGTATAGATGTCGATCACCACCTCGCGCGATCTTGTGATGCGCGAGTAAGACTGGGGCGACATGTAAAAACATCATGAATTTCAGAACCCAAAAAAAAAATGGAACACCAAATGAAACCCTAGCTTACACTGACGCATTGGATCAATCGATCTATTGAGAGAGGACGAGAGGATGTTAGGGTTTCGGGGTTCGATTGAAAGGGTCATATTTATAAGGGAAAATTTAGGGTTTATTGGGGTTTTGTACTTTTGTTACGTGTGAGTACTGACTAACATGAACGTTCGGGGTGTGGATCAAGCAACTAAACAAAGTTTCGATAAGTTTAAACAATGGTAAAACGCATTTAGACCCTTATCTAACGTAGATTGAAGAATTGAGTTATTATAAATAGATAACTATACCAGTATAAATAATAATTCTACAAAAATAAGAGATTTTCTGTTTGGTTGTGTTTTTTATTATTCTCATTAAAAAACGTAAGAGTAAAGGTTGAGTTGTTTGATTGATAAAGAATAAAATATAAATAAAGTGTAAAAAAATTGATTTTGACATATGGGCCCTTTGATGTATAAGAGATGTTGATAGGTGATTTGATGTGATAAGGTGTAAAAAGTTAATTTGACATGTGAACCCATAGAAATAGATAAACTGAGTATAGCTTATTCTAGGGGTTACTTAAAATTGTTATACTCTCTTACACTCATTTAAACTGACTTAGTAATATCAAGTTATACTCTGCAAACAAACAACTATTTTCCCTATCCATTCTTATACCACCCTTATATCCCTTTTATACTCGCTTAACCCGTAATCCAAAGGGGAGGCTAGAGTTTTTAAAATCTGTAAACACACCCCCTTTAATTTAAAAACGTGCACTTACAAAATAAATGCACAATTTTACTTTTTCAATTAAATCATTATCAAGTTTTTATTTTTTAATTAACTGTTGTGTGAGTTATTTCTTAAAAAATACATCCACATATATTTGAAGAGTTGATTATATTAATTTTGTTCACAAAGAATAATATATCTAAAGTTAATTCATGACTTTTTGTTTTGGATATTTAAAAAATTACTTAAAGGGTAAAATAATAGTTTTAAAATAATTTTATCCCATTTTAACAAAAAAAAAAGATAACGATAAAGAATGTGTAAGTACATGTTTTTCCAAAAACTTTATGGGTCTTACACTTTAAAACAAACATGTACACAATATTTTCAGTTAATATAGAATAAAAGTACGATTTTACCTTTTCAATGAAATCATTATTAAGTTTTCACTTTTTAATTAACTATTGAGTGAGTTATTTCTTACAAAAATACATCCAGATATATTTGAAGAGTTGATTATTGTATTAATTAATGTTCACAAAAAATATATCTAAAGTTAATTCATGACTTTGTTTTGGATATTTAAAAATTACTTAAAGGGTAAAATAATAGTTTTAAAATAATTTTATCCCATCCTAACTAAAAAAAAATATAACGACAAATAATGTGTAAGTACATGTTTTTTCAAAAACTTTATGGTCTAATTTGACATGGGGATGAAGAGTTAGGATAAGAAAAAAATTGAGTTAAATCACTTGTTATCCCATATGACATAAAAAAAAATAGGGATAAAGTATGGACAATTGTTCACATTTTGAGATAAAAAATGGGGATAGTTTGTTCTGGGTAAAAGGTGGAACAGACTTTGTCCCAATTTTATAAAATTGGGATAACATTTATTACTACCATTTCCAAGAAAATATAACGACAAATAATGTGTAAGTACATGTTTTTTCAAAAACTTTATGGTCTAATTTGACATGGGGATGAAGAGTTAGAATAAAGAAAAAATTAAGTTAAATCACTTGTTATCCCATATGACATAAAAAAAAAATGGGGATAAAGTATGGACAATTGTCCACATTTTGAGATAAAAAAATGAGGATAGTTTGTTCTGGGTAAAAGGTGGAACAGACTTTGTCCCAATTTTATAAAATTGGGATAACATTTATTACTACAATTTCCAAGAAAATATAACGACAAATAATGTGTAAGTACATGTTTTTTCAAAAACTTTATGGTCTAATTTGACATGGGGATGAAGAGTTAGAATAAAGAAAAAATTAAGTTAAATCACTTGTTATCCCATATAACATAAAAAAAAATAGGGATAAAGTATGGACAATTGTTCACATTTTGAGATAAAAAATGGGGATAGTTTGTTCTGGGTAAAAGGTGAAACAGACTTTGTCCCAATTTTATAAAATTGGGATAACATTTATTACTACAATTTCCAAGAAAATAAATGAAAAAAAAAAGAAAACAATATTAATGTCCCATTAATAGGAAGGATAAATTTGATATTTTTTAAAAAAATTTGAAGTTATCCCATATTTGATCCAAATGCAAGATTGAGGATAAGAAAATAAAAAATGAGGATAATAAAAAGCATTACCAAATATAAATTTGAATAAAAATAATAATTTTTTTATTCTCATAAATTAGAGTAATTTATCTTAAAAATTTATTCCTTTACCAAACTAACCTATGATTTTAGGTTTTAAAACAAACATGGACACAAGATTTAGAAAAAAAAAAAATAATAGTCGCCCACCGTGGGGCTCGAACCCACGACCACAAGGTTAAGAGCCTTGCGCTCTACCAACTGAGCTAGACGGGCATTTTGTGATTAGCGAAAACATTTTAAATATTTATAAATTTATTTATGTTTTTAAGTCCCGCACTCCATAGAATTTAGTAATCAATCCCTAACTTCTTTATATTTTGATTTAAGTCTCCAGATTTAAAGAATATATTAATTTTTAGTCAGTAAGAGGGTCCTATTTGTAAATATGAAGAAGTGAGAGATCGATCACTAGATCCTATAGCTTATGGAAACTTAAAAATAAAAAACCCTTATAAATTAGCTGTAATTTTTTATTAAAAACAAAAAAACATATGCATTAAATTCATACAAATATGTACTTAAGCTACCAAATAACTCGATATAAATGTTGTATGCAATTACTATAGAGTCTAACATTATAGATTAATTGCGTTTAAATTGATGAAAATTGTGAGATACATGGAAACATTTCAATTGTGGCGTGGAAGTCATTGAAGGAGGAGAATGGTTTCATCATCTTTTTTTATGATTATATGTACAAGATATTTATCAAATGTTTTTCATTTAAATATAAGTATAAAATTGCAACATTCATGTTCACCATTTCATATTATATAAAAAAAATTGACACATTTTAATAGTAAATTGATATAATTTCTTTTTTATTATCAATGAAATAAAGCATCATGTTAACATTTTTTATTTAAAAAAAATATATATTTTAACAGTTAAATGTAAATATTTTCTTTTGCAACACCATAGATTTAAACAAAGTGATATAACATATATTTGATGCATATATATACAAAAATTATTTGATACACTCGTATATTTATGCAATTCTTCCATATAAAAGATGAATCACATTTGTTGTTTTGACAAAAAAACCTTTTTTTTTTTTTTAAATGAGTAAACAATTGATCACCCTATATGAAACACACTATTTTCTCAAAAAACTGTATGAACAAATGGCTCTATCCCTCCTAATTACATGAACTAAACAAAAAACACATATCTATAACAAACCAAAATTCAGCAAGCACATCATGCAACAATTGCAAGTGTCTCTTCATCTAATAAATCATCCAACATCCACTCCTCCAATTCAAGTACTAAACTCTCAATATCTGATCGAAGATTCTTCCATCCATCGTTTCTCTTAAGATCCCGTGAGACGATGCAATCCAACGAGGGAACCAACTCTGGCTGGAAACTGAAGCACTGACTGATGTTCTTCCAAACCTCCTCAAGAACATGGTATCCAACAGGCATTGGTCGCACGTAGGAATTGGAAAACAATGATGGAGAATAACCACACGAGTTCTTGGATATCTCTAACAAGACTTCATTTATAAGATCAAAAAGAAGTTGGTGATCAGAATTGCTGTAATCTTCATGTCGAGATGAGTTCTTCTCTTCCTCCTCAAACAAAATGCGGTCCAGAGGCTGGTCAGGAGAGTTCCATGTACATTTCTTCAGAATGTCTCTCACATAATCAAAGTTGGCCCTGTCTTTCATGTCCACTTGAAAGCATGGATACTCATTGTCATATTTCGTGATTTGAGACTTGTCATTAGGCACGTCCAAGGCAATCCCATGCTCTTCAAACTCTGAAAGAGATAGAATCAAGTTGAGAACACAATTTGCAAATAATATGGGTAAAAAGACTACCCACACATTCCTCATAAAAACAAAAACAAAAACAAAAAAGGAAATGGAAGAAGAGTTGATTGCATGGGTGAACTGTACCTTCATGTAAAGGAGGGCCATCTAGACCATCACAACTTCCACTCCTTTCAGAATTCACATGGTTTTCATCACTAAATATGGGTGGATATGCATGCTCATCTGATGTATCAGTAACATTTATTCGTAAATTGTACTCCATATTTTCCACACTGACAAATGTTTTTGAAGTATTTTCGTCTGACTTCTGATAATTGGGATGAGTTTCAACACCCACTCTACTGTCCATGCAAATCAATGATGATGGATGTGAACCAAGTGTGTCATGAGGTACCTTGGTGTCGCCATCTTGGCTTGGAAAATATGATTCAAGATCAGGCAGATATAGAATTCTCCCAAAGGAATTTGAGAAATAATTCTCATGTGAACTTCTATCTTCTTTGACTGACTTTGATCTATATTCCCTGCTAAAAGTGGATTCAATCAACTGAGAATACCTATCCATGGATTCAGTGAGGGATCGACTCCTCCTAATATGGTTAACAGAATTCTTTCTATTCACATCATTGCCACTCAGTTTGTCTTCATCACATCTATGCATGAGAGACTCCACCTCCTTAAGAGAAGTTGAACGACCATAAGGAATTTTATCGATGATCCCATCCATTGAAATCCTATGTTGCGCCTTTCCACTCTCCTTGATTACCTGTCTTAATTTTTCTTTCAGATCCTTGAAATGATTTACAACTGATGACTTGCCTCTCTGGATTTCAAATTCATGACGAAAATTACATGAAGGCAAATGATCCACACCTTCCTCAATTGCAGTTGGTACCACATTTGGCTCACATTCATCCCTTTTTTGTTTATTTTTAAACCCAATGTTCACATCATTTTTTCCGCTTGATAATCCAGCTCCGGGGAATGATCCAGACTTGGTTAAAACTGAGTTTTGATCATTTAAAATTTGCAAGAATAACTTCCTTTTTGCACTGAATAACTCCAAAGCACTCAAAAGATCTTTTGTCTGATTAATTGTGGGACTCCCCAGCTCCTTTGCATCTGAGTTTTTCTGCTTTAACAACACATCCTCTGTCTCATCTAACTTTTCCTGATCATGTATTTGTTTCTCAAGAATCTGCCTCCCAATTTCATCGATTTGATGGCATCCCTTTTGGGTTGCTTTTTTTGAGGTCTCATAGGCTTGATAACAGTTGCCATGAATAGCATATTCAGAAGATATTGTCAAGGGAGGATCATGAAGGGGGCTTATAAAAGAACTACTGTCAAATGGATGGATGTCCACTGGAACCTCACTGTCTGCCGGCCATTCTTCTGGAAGGACATAGTCGTTACACTCCAAATGATGGATGGAATAGGTCCGCTGTAATCGTGGTGACAATGGAGGAGCTTTGCCATGTTGCTTTATCTTGGATAATTCTTTAGCAGCTGGAGCTTTCATGCGTGCCTTGTCAACTTTCCTACCACCTGGTTTAATTTTATCTTCAACCTGTACAATCCAGATGTACATTGTCAAGCAGGAAAATAATGCACGTCGTGCGAAAAAAATATTAAGACAGAAATTAAGATAGCTTTTTCGCATTATCAGTCCAATTCATGGCTGCATAAACTCATTTGAAATTTGTTACTTTAGGTGAGATTATAAATTATGATTTCTTTACAGGATATCTACTCATTTGAAATTTGTTACTTTAGGTGAGATTATAAATTATGATTTCTTTACAGGATATCTATTTATGGTTCTCTCCAAAGGTTTTTTTTTTATAAAACAAACAACATGGTTCAGGTACAAACAGATAAAACCAAGGGCAGAGTTATTATTGATAGACCAGGTAATTATAAACTATGATCATCCATGAACTTGCAGGATCAATAAACCGAGTTATCCCATAGTATAAGACTGAATACTGAACTTACCACTCTGTCCACTTCTGCATCGATAAGACCAAGTTCCTCACTAAATTTCATTTTACCATACTTAACACCTACAAACAAGAGATAAACACAGTTATAGCCACAAGTTTATCACATTAAACTGATAAATTGACATAGGGGGCTTGTCATAAACAAAAGTGATAAAGGGACTAGAAAATTAACATTCAACTCTTATATATTCACAATCACCAAGGCTATAAAATAGGAACTTAAAATAATGTAGTCACTGTCTGAAGCATTATCACAATGTTTGTTAAGTTTCTTTCCCCTTTTATTCATTATAAAATATAAGTATGTATGAATTCTCAAGGTGCCCATAGAACTTTTTAATAAGATACTTTTGATTGTTCCAAAGAAATTATAAAAAAAGTTTTGGGCTTACAAAAAAATTTCTCCGTGACCAGGTGCAAAAGATGAATGCCAGAAGGATCAGGTTGTTTAATGCAGATTTCTACTCAACATCTCAAACATGAGAGAATGTTTTTAGTCGATGGTTGTTGGAAGATGATTTCTTTGATCTTCTGATCGCGTAAGAAATCATCACCAAACTAGTCATCCCTTTTTTCACACTCAAGAGTTAATTTATAAGGATCTTTGGATTCTCAACTAAGCTGAATTCCTGAACTCTTCCCCAATCCCCACAAGCCAAAAATCCTATGTTGTAGCTTTGCTGCTGCTACAATTATATCAATTAACTTCTTCAACAACATATTTTATCAACCAAGTGTAAAGAACTGTTATAAAGAGAATTCTCAAATAAAACCATAATTAGAGGATGCATAATGGAAAAATAAGTCTACCAGCCACATGGAGGATAATCAATGGGCTATTCTTATATTGGATAGCCTCCAAGACTATGTCATTGCATAATTTCACTGAGACAGTTATACTAAATTTGGATAATGTTAGGGACAGTCCTGTGAGTAGTCCTAAGTCCCTATATGCTTTGATGACATGAAGCATGCACATTAATTTAAAAAACTGATGCACATATTCCAACAAATTATACACATCAATTTAGCAAAGAAAACAAAAAAAAAAAGGTTTACATGCTTCATCTTTCGAAACATATACCTCATTTGTGAAATGAGACTGCACTACAACCCACTAAATTTACATACATAAATTCATGAAATTAGCAACCTACAGAGCCATCAGAATCACAATTGACCGATTTTATGTTATATTGTGATCTCCCAAACAATCAAGAACCAAAAAAACTAAGAGAGATCCTACATGAAAAAAAATGTTTAACAAAACATATTTTATAAAATTACCTCCAGTATCCCTCCCATATCGCCGTCTCCTATTCGGGAACATCTTCCTCGGACGGATGCGCTGGTGGGAGTCAAACAAGTGTATAATCCCCCACAGGCATCCTGGGTGATTGTTCTCATAGTTCCCGCTCGAATGCTTCCGGTGCAACTCTTTCGCCATTTTGAACAACACCCAGACAAGCTTCCTCTGCCCCAATCAAACAAACAACTGGGAAACCCAAAACAGTGAAAAAAGGATTCCTTCAACAGTTGGATCAATGAAATTCACCTGATAAAAAAAAATCAAGAAAATTCACCAACACAGGATTGCAATACAATACATGGATAAAAATCACACACAAAAAAACCCAATCTTTTCTAAAAAATTCGCATAAAAGACAAATCTTTCTCAAAAAATTCAAGATGGGTTATCGATGTAAGTGAATAATTCGATCCCATGTGTGTTAAAAAACAAATTTTCGCCCAAAAAGCAGCAAGAAAAGAAATTACAAGAGATGGGTAAGCATAATCAACAAAAACTTGAACAAAAAAACAAACCTTTTTTACTAGAGGATTCGATCAACCATGAAATCTGGAGCTACGAAGAACAGACAGTGATGGATATCAGGGTCTACCTATTTTTCCGCGGTTAGCAATTCAGACCCCGGAAATAGAGGCTGAGTGTCCTCAGTTTTTTCAAAAAGACTTTTATTCTCTGTGTATCTGTTGGCGCGAGTACTCAATTTGGTCCACGTTTTGAAACTTCCACTGGAGCCAGTCTTCTTGGATAGATTTTTTTTGTTATTTTATTTTTAAGAAAAATTAAAATAACGTTTGACTTTTTAATATAGTCCATATAATCCCCATGGGTAAATCAAAATAACTATTTGAATTAAACTTTCATTTACAAATGATAAATATTATGTAAAAATTCCGTATAACTAACCCTAACTGAAGACATAACATATCAAAAATTTCTTACAATTAGTTAAAAATGTAGAAAACCCACAATAAATAATGGTTTTACCCTTCCAATAAATTATAAGCTTTTATCTAGAGGGAAAAATTTATTATTTACCGAGGATTTTATGCATTTTTAACACATTGTAAAGATTTTTTGATATACTATGTTTTCAGTTAGGTTAACCAAAACAGAATATTCAGAATATTCCTTATCTCTCAATAAAGATTTAACTCAAATGGTTATTTAAATTTTATATCAATGTTTTCAAAGAATTATGAATTTTGAATGGTTCACAGGAGCTATATAGATTTTTCCTTTTATTTTAAAAGATCTCTTCATCGTTTTGAACTAAACTCATCTTGAAACGACTACAACCATACTTAATTTTTAAAATTATTGAAAAATTAGATTCTCAAGAATCTCATGTAACTTTGTTTTCCTGAAAAACCTATTTTAAAAATTCGTTGAAATAAAAATTTATTTACAAAAAGTAAAAAAACCACTGTATATCACATGATGTCACATAATTCAATTAAAAAAAAACTAAACACAAAGTCAAATAAATAGGCGCTGTTACATTGTTTAATTTACTGTCATAAATACACCATATATCTCTAGTGTTTTTCGTATAATTCATTATAATATATTTTTTATTTTCATGAGGTTAAATAATTAAAACATGCAAGTATTTGGAATTGTCATCGAGGTGTTCAAATTGACTCATACAACATGAGTCAATATTCAAAGGAATCGTTTGAAAAATAGCGTCCGTGTAGACCAGGTTTTGATTAACGGATCTCTACGTGGGTCAATGACTGAGTGTCACACAATATTAAACTATTATTGATAGAAATAATATTATGTTAATTAAAAATTACATAAAATTCAAGCAGTCATAATCAGTTATATGAGCGGACCACTTTAGCTGGCTAAATTGGATATGAAAAAAAACTAATCTTCAATATTTGTAGACTTGGACTTATAACAATCTAGAAGAACAAATAAACATTATTTTAAGAATCATTTTAAATCAGAGCAGCCTAAGCTAAAATATTTAATAGATGATGATTAAAACTGCTTTTAATAAGTTCATGTAGAAAAGTCATACACTCCACGATTCGAAGGCAGTGGGTCACGCGCATTATCAGCTATCTACATGTCACATAATGGGAAATGATGAGACAACCTTTACAAATTGAACTCCCACAGAATATATTCTTTACCCAAGACATGAAATATCTATATTTCAGTGAAAAAACCTGTTCATGTAACAATCAGCCCATTAAATAATTCACACCCATTGAAAAATGCATGTAAAGGAGAGGACATTTTTTCAGCACCAAACTGTGAGTGGACCTTAGTATTTTTTAACCTTTTTTGACAATGATTTATTGGTTGGATATAAATTTGAAGGGTGCTATTAACAACTCTAACAGGGGATTTTATATAGCTACTGGATGATTGTCTAACAATGTAAATGTCTCATTAATATTGATATAAACTTAACAATTTTTCATGTGAGTGTTTATTTGAGTAAAAAGATAGATGTGGAATATAAGTGGATAAATTCAGAAAAAACATATTTGTTTATAAAGAATAAATGAATTAATATAACTGTATCGAAATATGTAAAAATAAGTTGACATTAGTATAATCTTTAAAATCGTTTTGTTCCCTAAATCTATTCTTTGACATAAATGATAACATATGTTAAATCATAAGTTATTATATTTGATTTTTATATAAATTATTATCTATATTTTATTTATAAATCATTTATGAGTAACTAAATAATAATTTTTTTTAATAAAAAAAAACTAAGAATACAATCAAATAAAAAAGTGATATATTTCATCACTAATAAAATATTTTTCTTATAGCCTACGTTGGGCTGAATGTATGAGCACCCAACGTTGTAGTGATGCCCCCGTCGGTGTCACAGACTTGCCTTATAATGTTTTATTATTTTAGAGAAAAATCCAATAACCCCCATTAAACTGTGCCAAATTCATATAACCCCCTGCTTTTCCTTAAGTTCAGATAACTAGGGCTGGTAAACGAATCGAACGGCTAGGGCTAGGTTCTATTGGAGCTCATTCAGGCTCGTTTAATTACACAAATAAGCGAGCTTGAAGAATTTTTAAAGCTCGGTTAGACTCGAACCTGGATCGAGCTTCATTTTGTGTTTAAACTCAACTCAATTTGTGTTATGAAAAACTTGGTTGAAACTTGACTCAACTCTTTTATAAAATCAAAACACAAAACCAACATAAAGTTGTGTTTGTTTGGGCTTGTGAGTTGTCTCATTTAGATTAACATTTGGTTTTCAACCCTTAAAAATCATAAAATAAAAAGAACACAGGACTTATTTAAGCTTGTGAGTTCGATTTGATTCGATTAGGCTCATTTATAAATGAGTCGAGTTTGAACATATCAAAGCTCGACTCGTTTGACTCATTTACCACCCATACATGTACCTCTCTAAAACACATATGTAAATCCAAATATTCCCCTGAGTTAAATTTTCATTGACAGATGAAGAATAATATGCAGATATTCTATTTAGTTAACTTTAACTTAAAACACAATATTTTAAAAATGTAAAAAAATCATATATAAATGATTTTACTCATATAGATAGGATTTTATTATCTATTTAGATGAGTAAAATCATCATTTATTGAGTAAAATTATCATTTATTTTCAATAATAATTAATTAAATAAAATATTCCTCATCAGACAACGAAAATTTAACTCAGACGTTTAATTGATTTTACATAGGTGTTTTTAAAGAATTATATGAATTTCTAGAAAAATTAAAGGGTTATATGGATCTGAGACCTTTTCTGCAAGGGGTTATTTGGATATTTCCCTCTATTTCAAACACCCTCTTGGGCCCCACCCACCCAAAGGACATCGATCGCTACGCTGACGTCATTTTCAAAAGTTTCGAAAAAATAACACTAAAACCCCAATCACTAAAATACCCCCAATCACCTACTTAATTACCCTACTAACCTCGCCTTGAATAACGAGCGGGACACAGTGATTGCAAGGTGGCATCCCCCGTAAATCCAACACGAAACCCGTCCCAAATTTCCTTCCCCAAAAATCCACGTGGCATCTTAGTCACACGCGTCGTCACACCATTCGTCACCCCCCATCCCTAACTGTGCTCTTGTACCTACACCTCACGTGTCACTGCCCCCCCCCCCCCGAATTTAACAACTGCGAATAATAAATAAACCGTACCTCTTCGTTAAACCACTCCTCTTTTGCTCCTCCCATCCTTCCCGCTCATCTCATCCATCAACGGATCATATTCGACACATTACGCTGCGCAAATTCACCGCGGTTGACCGTATCATTTTATGAAAAATACAAACAAAACGGAAACCAAAATTTTTTTTTTTTTTCTTTTTCTTCACCTCCTTCACTCCCACGGTGAGGCGACCTCTTCGAGCAGCTTCGATGGCTTTCGTTGCATTTTTTATTTCCAAATTTACCCTTCCCATTCATCTGATATTACTCTCATTGTCCATCTCCTCCTCCGCCTTAAACGTGACGGAGATCCTCTCCGCCCACCCCGACCTCTCCGACTTCGCCCGCCTCCTCTCCTCCTCCCCCGTCGCCGCCGACCTCGCCGGCCGCTCCTCCGTCACCCTCCTCGCCGTCCCCAACGCCGAGCTCCGCCGCTCCTCCGCCGGGATCCCCCTCTCCTCCGCCTCCGTCGTCGCCGACGTCCTCCGCTACCACATCCTCCTCCGCTACCTCTCCTGGCCGGAGCTCCGCCGCCTCCCCTCCTCTGGCGAGCTCGTCACCACCCTCTACCAGACCACCGGCCGCGCCGCCGACGGTCTCGGCGCCGTCAACCTCACGATCTCAACCTCCACCGGCGCCGTCACCGTCAAAACCCCCGCCCCCTTCTCCCCCTCCCCGAACGCCACCGTCCTCGCCCCCATCGCCGCCGTCCCCTACAACCTCTCGATCCTCGCCGTCGACTCCCTCCTCGTCCCGTACGGCGCGGATCTGGCCGCCTCCGAGGGCGGCGTCGCCGCCCCCCCGCAATCGGAGGCGGTGAACGTGACGAGGATCCTCGCCGAGATCGGGAAGGGGTTCAATGTGGTGGCGTCGATGCTGGCGGCGTCGGGGGTGGCGGAGGAGTTCGGGGAGGACGAAAGGGGGGCGGGGATCACGGTGTTCGCTCCGGCTGATGCGGCGTTCGCAGGGCTACCACCGGCGACGGACGGGCTGCAGTCGCTTCCGGCGGAGGAGAAGGCGGCGGTGCTCCGGTTTCACGTGCTCCACTCCTACTACCCGCTCGGATCGCTCGAGTCGATCGTGAACCCGGTCCAGCCCACGTTGCAGACCGAGCGGGCCGGGGCGGGCCGGTTCACGCTCAACATCACACGTGTCAACGGATCCGTCGCGATCGACACCGGGATCGTCCAGGCGACCATCACTCAGACCGTCTTCGATGAGAACCCCGTCGCCATTTTCGGGGTCTCGAATGTTCTCCTTCCGAAGGAGTTCTTCGGGTCGCCGTCTGTGGCGGCGAAGCCCGCCGCGAATGTGGAGGTGGAGGCGCCGATGGCGCCGGTGATGTCGCCAGAGGATGGGTCGGTGGAGATTCCGCCGTCGCCGGGGTTAGGTGGGGTTGGATCGGACGGTAGTGATGGACGGAGAGGGAGATGGACGGATGCGATCATCTGTATAGGGTTGTGTTTGTTGGTATGAGATCTATCTTTAATTAATTCTTTTATTTTATTATGAGTTTTTGTTTATTTTTGTATACCGAGATTTTTGAAATTTTTGGCTGCAAAGCAGCGCTTCTTATGTTTTTTTTTATTTTTTATAATGTTTATTGAGTATATATTTGAAATAATTTGGCCTCTTTTTTTTTTCAATTCTGCTTTTGTTGGAAAGACGGGAAAAAAAAAGGTGCAAAAGAAAATAATTCCTTTCTTCATCAATGCGTAAATTTTAGTTCTAAAAAGGTCTTTTGATTCTCTTTTTTGGCTTTTTCTTATTTAAATGAAATATATATACACACAAAATATTGGTTTTATTCTATGGCCCAAAAATGTCACTTTTGTTTATTTGGATCATTTTAAAGAGACTGTTTTTGCCGTGAAAAGCCGAAAGCGTTGAGAAGGCGAACTTCCATTATAGAGAAGGAATGAAATGCAATGACGAAAGTGCCCTTCTAAGAGTGATAATCTGACCTCTCGTATCCTAATTTTGGATTTTCTTGTTGGATCTTTTTGCCTGCTTTTTTCAGTGCGTTTAAGATGGCTTTTAAAGTGGAGAAAATTTTTGACCGTTGGTATCAGTTGGGCCTCTCTTTATGGGCTGGCCCATAAAATATATCATTTGTCCCCTCAGGAAATATATTAGAGTGCTGTTACACTCAGTTTTTTTTTTAAATTTTTTTTTTTCCAGTTTAAAACATAGTCATATATATCACATTAGAAATTCAGTGAATCATATGCCTCATTAGATGCTGTATATACCACATTAAATATTTTCTTATACTCACTAAAAATGAGTTAATTCAACTTGAAATGGAGCAATGTGCGCTTTTTATCAAAGCATATACCTCATTAGATGATATTTACTATTTAAAAAAAAATGAAAACATGTGAGGTCTGAGTTTTGGTTGGTAAATGTGACTGAGTTTAACATTTTTCCAATATATTATGGAAAAAAATCCATGTAACTCCAATTACAGTCCATCTTGTTTATATATAATTATACACTCATCATTTGAAATACATGCTATTATATGAAATGAATTATATATTGAGACACATTAGTGTATTTTTTTTCATGGTGAGAAAATGAAAAAATTGGACTGCAGTATATACTATGATAGTGTAGTATACACTATAATAGTGCAATATATACTACGTTATCATAGCGTATGAGGTTGCAAAATGGACTGTAAAACGGATTGCGTGTACCATCACTCATATAATATATTTCATGGACGCTATGCTGTTACACTCAGTTTTTTTTTATAATCTAAATTAAAGTCCTATATACCTTATTAAAAATCCAATGACATATATTCCTTATTAGATTATGTATATACATTGTTAAATAATTTTTCATACTTATTAAAATTGGATTAATTCATCTTGAAATGGAGCTATATATATTTTTTATATCAAGTATATATTTAATTAGATGATGTTTATTATTTTTTAAAAAAATAAAAATATATGTGATCTGATTTTTTATTGATAAAAATGACTTAATCTAAATTTTTTTATATTTTATTAATGAAATATTTTTATTTATAAATTAAATACATATGTTTTTTACGTTTTTCTAAAGATATGTAATGAGACAGTGAAATGTATGTTGCTTTAAACTATTTCATAAACCGCGTTAGTGACATTATAACTGCGAAACATATTAAGTGTATCACTGTATCAGTGCCCTTACCCCTCCGGTTGGAGTATATGAAATCTATAATAAAATATATATTGTAAATGTATGGTATGTACATTATGACACATTTTTTGAAAATTCAAATCCAATTTGTTCTACAGTTTTCCTTGCCCCTCTCTAGTGAAATGCATTTGCATCACCAGGATATGTGGAGTGGGCTCCAAAGAAAAGTACCAGAGTTTTTGTTGTTGTTGTTGGTGGTGGTGATAGTTTAGGGGGCAGTTATTATTATCCCATCGGCTCTTTCACCCACCCCATATTAAATTATTTTTGTGTATTCGGAACAAACCAATCCCACCCTTCAAAACCCACCCCTTCACATCCTAACCCACCCCCAACACCTCATGTACTTCCTCCCAAAGATCCTCTCAACCATCCCCACCACCGCAACGTGACCTCGGCCTCTTCCGTCGCACCACCATCTCCTCCTCCAACATCTCTTGGACCACCTTTTCGACGGTCACGACCATTATAATGTTTTATGTCCACACAAACCCAATCATGCCTGTTGTGGAGAGGTGGAAGGTGGTGATGCGGGAGTCGAGCCCGTGCGCGGAGACGCACGCGATGGAGGAGAGCTCATAGAGGAGAGGGAGGAGGTCGAAGGCTTCGACGAGGCAATCCACGACGATAGACTCCACGCGCTGAAGGAGGAGACCGAGAAAATGGAGGGCGTCAACGAGGTTATGGAGGGGGATGGGTAGGTGGTGGTGGGTCGACACTTGTTGGGGTGGTTCTTGTGTTCTCGGTGGAGGAGGAGTGGGAGGGGGAGATCTGGTGGCATTTGGGTTCGTAAAGGAGAAAGAGGTGGTGGGAGGCGGAGCTTAGTGGAGGAGATGGACGAATGAGTGAAAGAGAGAGATGAAGAAGGAGAAAAGAGAAATTAGTGGATGAGGGGGAGGAGGAAGGAGAAGAAGAGAGGAGGAAGAAAGGGTGGGTTAGAAAGGGTGTAAACCAAAGTTTTTTTTATATAGGGGTGGGTTAGAAATATATGAAAAAACAGCTGGGTGAGTTAGCAAAAAGGATTGGATGAATAACTTATGGGGTGGAAATAAATGCACCCGATAATTTAATAGGTGGAAAATGATACGTCTAGCCCTTTGAGTATAGTGACAAAGCCATTTGGACCAGGGGTCCATGCCTCTCTTGAATTTTTTTTTCTTTCGAAATCTTTTTTTTTTCCTGTGATAAATTGATTTTAATTAGGATAATATTACGTACAGTTCTATTTTCAACCTTAATTTCAGTGTACGTGTGTTTTGATTTTTTTTAAAAATAATATACTTCATTTAATAAGGTACATGCTTTTATAAAAAAATAAAACATATATTTTAATTAATTGCATTGATACATCTATAGAAAATGTAAATTTTTTTTATCAAAGCATATACTTCATTAATATGAGTATACGCGCCATTAATTTTCTATTGACGCATATGAGACTGAAATTGGGGCTGAAAAAAAATTATGTGTAACAACACTCTTTTAATTAGGACCCATATGTCATGGGCCCCATCTACATACGAAATTTCTAAACAGCAAGAGCCCACCACTAAAAAAAAAAGGAAAAAGATACACTCTGTCACATTTACCAACAAAAACTCAGACCTCACATGTTTTTATTTATTTTTAAATAGTAAACATTATCTAATGAGGTATATGCTTTGATAAAAAGTACATATCGCTCTATTTCAAATTGAATGAACCCATTTTTAGCAAGTGTAATAAAAAATTCAATTAGGTATATACATCATCTAACGAGGTATATGCTTAATTAAATCTGTAACGAGGTATATAAGGCCTATGTTTTAGACTGATAATAAAACTTAGTGTAGTAGCACTCAAAAAATAAAACTATCATATTTATGTTTTGACATTTTTTTTTTGTGAATAATCGATTTGAAATTTGACATATTATTTTAAAATATGATAATTATCTTTTATAACTATTCAATATTATTTTTTTATGTGAATGTCTTTATTTCATTTTATACATATTTATTTATTTAAAATGCTAGGTTCCGCCACTGCCTGAGTGTAGTTCGGTCCGCGGTCCTCATCGATTTTTTTAAAAAAGATATACACTAAAATGCACCATTATTTTTTTTTTTGAAAAAATAAGAAATAATTTTTCATACGATACCGCAATATACACTGTTTTATCATAGCACAAGCGGAGATCGTTTTTGGGTTATAAATGGAGCTGTAAAATTAACCAAGTGTCTAGGTCATTATCATTCTTGACGAATCTACAGCGGTCTTGTTATCATCGCTTTGCTAGCTGTTGATCACAGTGAAGAAAACTCAGCGACATGGAATTGGTGTTTTTCTCATTGATTGTGTGAATGGGATGTGAAATTGGTTGTTGGCCTCTTGTTCAGATCTAAGAAGCCATCGTCCGTCCCGTTGTCTCCATCTCTATGTCAATGACTCATGTGGTTTTTAGGGTTTTCCTTTCTTTGAAAGATTGAATGAATGGACTACAGAAATCCCTCTTTAAAAATGTCTTTATTGTTATAGTCAATGCCTCGTGAGGACCGCAGAACTTTCCAAATGAAATGTCCTTTTCAGTGTGGTCAAGCTCTAATTCATTCTAGTTTTGAAGTGGGTTTTCAATAACCCAATTGCATTAAGTTCTCGATAGAGCATTCTAAATTGTGGAGTCTTTTGACATTATGATGATGACTTTGTGGTTGATTCATTATTCAATTCATATGATTCTTTTCCATTTCAAACTCTATATAGGTTTTTTTATGTTTTTGTGGGGTGTGGAAAGTTGGGGGAGGAGTTTTGTGGGTCAAGCAATACATTTTTTTTTGTCCCCCACTTATAAACTTCAACTTGTGTGTCTTTTTTTTCTTGGCATTTGTAGATACCTGAAGAGGAGATTTGGTCTGCTGGTTTGCTGGTCTCTTCTTAGTGCACATCTGTGTGTGGCCACCATTATAAAAAAAACACCCCCCCCCCCTCTCTCTCTCTCTCATATTCTTATCGAACGATCATGACCATCCGATCATTGTGGTTTGCTTCAGGAGAACTATTATTCTGGTTGCCCCTCCAACTGCAAGCTTGGAAAAAGGTTTTGCCTACTTTTTGTGATCCATCATTTATTGAATGAATAACATTTTGATGGGCGTTGATGGGCTTCAGTAATGAAACTGGTGTATACTGTAATTGGGACTGCACAAAGAGCTGGACATATAATCTTTCTTTCTGTTTATGGTCCCTGTCTGTGGTCCTCAACAAATATTATTTTTTTAAAAGTGTATATTTTTCTAACGAAATATATATTATCATAAAAATTAATGATGTATATATTTTAATAAATTAGTATATATTTTATATTTTTTAAAAATAATGTTATTTATCAAATATACAGTGCGCTATTAAAATATAATCGACTGAGAGTGTATAATCAATTGGGGATTTTTTTTAGACTATAGATAGATTGCAAACAATACTGAGTGTATTAGCACTCAAACACACCATTAGAATATGAATAATTTTTCTCTTGGAACAACTTTTGAAAATAACTTAAATTCTGACAAACATGCTTTTGTTATGTTTTTGAAAAGTTATATTATTAACTATATTTTCTTTTGAAACTCAAGGCAATTATTTATTTCAGGTTAAGAAGATGTTGAATGAAAGCCTGTTTCTTTTAACAAGAACAATGTGGTGCGAAAAAGCGATATAAAAATCAGCTTTTCACTAAATTTTTTTTTAAAAAAAACAGTCAACTCACTTTTGTTGAATTTTAAAACAAATGTTTTTTTTTTTCTGATTAAAAGTGGTTTTTGCGTTTTTCAAAAATTAAGTTTCATAAGGCTCCTTTGAAATCAGTTTCTTCTATAAACTTTATACAAGTTTTTGAAACACCAATTTTTAGTTTTCAAAAGTTTCAAATGAGCTTTAAAATTTTAAAATGTTTTGAAGGAAAAATGTGTTTCCTCTGTTTGTTTTCTTAGCTGACCGGCACTCCATAAGCATAGTCCCACATTGTTTATTTTAAAAATTTATATCTTCCATATAAGTTGGAGTGTTGGTACTTTGGCAAGGTCTCAAAGAGAGCAAGGGCTTGTGGATGCATTTTGGTTCCAGTTTAGATTTAGAGGTAGAAATAGAGATAGTCTTTCCACTCAGTGAGGATTGTTTAATCGCCGCAGGGATGTCGATGAAACTGACACTTAGTACAAATCAACTATCATTATTTTTTCACCTTTTATAAATCATTATCCACACTTTATTCACATTTTATCCAAACAACACAAATTTTATTCTTACGTTTCCCAACGAGAATAACTCAAAACACAACCAAACATAAAATCACTTTATCTTTATTTATACTCATTTATATCAGAATAATTGTATATTCAAGAATAAATCTTATTCTGTATTCAAACAGGGCCAGTCTTCCTCCGGAAGAACCGTGTAAGCAGGGCCGGGCTGTAGCCCCCCCCCCCTCCAAATTTTTTTTAAAAAAAACTTTAATGATTGTGATTATTCCCACCATCATTCAGCCATAATTATCCCTAATTATTACCCCTAATCATGACTGATTATCATCTATCACACCAGCTTGTACACGACTACACAATTAATTATTACCTTGCATAGGCTAATTAATCCAAACATGATTTTCTCGTAGATTCTATGATTGTTTACATTGAAATTTTTTTTACTAAAAATATCGATTCAGATTTGATAATAGATGATTTATATTATCTAAAGGATCGTAAACACAGCTTCAATAACGTATTTTCTGGAAGAAGAAAAAAACTTAATATTTTACTTATTTTTGTATTTTTTTGCATATCTATAATAAAATTTATTAAAAATGAATTATAAAATCGTTTGATTTATATAAAATTTAAATTATTAATTAGATTTTAAGTTTATGTCAGTACTCGGCGTGTAAGAGAGTTCATTTGAGAAGGGGAGAAGACTTTCACGTGGATGATCGCGTGGACCCGCGTGTTTGTGTGGGTGACCTGATCCACATATTAAATGTGTTTCGTAAATTGTCAACGGTGTGATCCATGCATGCATTGCTATGGTTGTTGGGGGAGGTGTTAACATATTTATTCTGGCTTCTTTAAATTGTGTATCTGTCACCCTTGTTGACCATCCGTTTCTGGAACTATTTCTCTGTCAAGTATTGATTATATTTCTTTTTATATTTACAAAATAAGTTATTCAACGTCTAATAAGTATTGTATATTAAAAAAAGGAAAAAAATCCATGTAACCCCGTCTGAGTTGTTTGAAATTTATAAAACCCCTTGATTTTTTCTGAAATTCATATAACTCTGTGAAAACACTTATACAAATTTAACTAACCCTTGAAATTAAATTTTCGTTGACTCTATGAGGAATATTTTATTTGATTAACTCTCAAAGAAGACACAATAGACTAAAAAAAAAAACTATAATATGTTAAAAAATACGAAAAAATCATCTATAAATGACAATCTTACTCCTCCGCATAGGGTTTTAGAATCTATTCGGAGGAAAAAAATTGTCACTTATAGAGTATTTTCGTATTTTTTATGCATTGTACGGGGTTTTTTTTGATATACTGTGTTTTTATCCAAGCTAGGGTAAACCAAACGAAATTTTCACATAATATTCTTCGTCTATCAATAGAAGTTTAATTTAAGGGGTTCTTTGGATTTACATATGTATTTTCTGGAAGTTTAGAAAAAATCAGGGGATTTTATAGATTCCACAGTTTAAAGGGTATTTTAATTTTTCCAAGAAAAAAAAGGAAGAAGCATGCAACATGTATGAATTATTTTTTAAATAATTTCTCACAAGTTTTAGCCATGGCCGAGTCACACTAGACACATTGGAGGCAGCTGCCCCCACTCATCCAATGTGATCTTTTTATTTTAAAAGATAATGATCATTTTCATTTTTATGCATATTGATCAGAATTTCACATATTATGTACAGCAATTATCATTTTCTTATATAATATTAGCGGTTTTTTGTTTAATATTAATATATGAAGTTGAGCCACATCACAATATTGTGTTTAAAAAGTTTAAGTTCAATTTCTTAACCATATATGAGAATAACATCATTATTGTAGACAGGAAAAGAAATATAAAAATTGAATTAATATACCCTCTGGTTCATTTAATCAACTAGTTGAATTTAAATTAAATCAATGGAACTTTTATTTCCTTTTTTACTTACTAAAGTTCAATGTTGCAAATGTTATGTTGATTTCAAATTTGATAAATCATTTTTTGTTAATTAATTTTTTATTTACATCTATTGAATTGTTCAACTCCAAGTTCTGATATTATTTTTGCTACATTTGCCAACATGTTAAATAATCCCATAACTGGACTGCACACCAATCACATGTGTGCTTTGAATTATCACAAACTGTTTATAAGGATATATGTGGCTTTGAATTATTACAAATTCTTGTAGTTTTAAAGGGTCAAACACTAGAGAATGAATTTTTGTATACAATGAATGGGGATTCTGATCTTCATTTATTATTGTTTTTTAATGAACTTGGTTCATTGTAGACTGACTTTAAAATTTTTCGTTGAACACGCACACCCACTATTCACGTGTATAGTGAACCAATTTTATAAATTCAACTACTTATTTATAATATAAAGTTTGATTGGATTATTGTTAGATTATGTTTTAATATAAACTCATAGAGGTTCACCCCAACTAGATGCTCAGAGTTTTAATTTAAAATACAAATGCAAAATCAAAATAATAAAATTTCAATAAATAAATAAATATACATATTCGAATACCAAATCATATAAATTACATCATACCATTATTTTTGAAACCAAAATCAAATCAAAATTCATAATCACTGTCTCTATTTCAATAAAATTTAAGATAGTGTTTGGAAATTAATTTTGAATATACTTTTCTTAGATTTTTGAAAATGTTCTTCTAACACACTAGAAGTTGTTTTTCACTTTCTCGTCCCGTTGGAGGCGTTTAAAAGTAAATTTTATGATTTCTACAAAATCAGATCTCTAAAAATTGTCTAAAACTGTTTAGGAGCACTAAGGAAGCTTATTAAATCGTGTGAGTCATCTTTTTTTTTCTTCTTATAATTATTTCAATGCTTTCAATTGAAAGCCAGAAAAAACACATTTAATAATTAATATAAAAAGCCTTTACCTGAGGATCAAAATATCTTATGGTTTATAATTTAGGATGAATATCTGTTTAACGCCTCTCTTTTATTTTAAAACATCTCTTTATCTTAAATTCATGATGGCTTAAATTATTTTGGATGTGTATTTATTTATTTAAAATGTTTTATGAAGAGGTTATTTCCCCCTACAATCAAAGTAAGCGGGTGGAGTCCCCTTATCGAATTTGAATTCGACCGAATAAGAATCTTGCACTTACAAAGAAGTAAAAGGGACATCGGTGTAGTGCCAGTCAAAGGGACTCTAATGCTCAAGTAAGGGAATTCAAGGATAATCTAACTCTCGATGTAACTTATCTTAGATAAAACTCATACTGGCCTCAATTTGTTAAACCTTTCCCCTTTTTATAGGATCAATTAGCTCTTGAGCCGTTGTAATTGTTGTCCCCTTTAATGGTAGTAGTGGGCAAGCTTTGTGGAAACCGCCCTATTTTATAGTTGTTAAACGTGCCTTTAATCATCCATGTTAAACGGATCACGGGACTTAATCATCAACCTGACTGTTACTGACTGAGTGGACGTTTGACCATTTCAAAGATCCTGCCCATGGTCTTTGTCTAGTCGGGTTTTGAGGTTCTATTTGGGATGCGAGGTGACATTCACCCGTGAAGTATAAGATGTTCCAATCAGACTTGAGTCACATCGTTGAGACGGATCACGGGACTTAATCATCAACCTGACTGTTACTGACTGAGTGGACGTTTGACCATTTCAAAGATCCTGCCCATGGTCTTTGTCTAGTCGGGTTTTGAGGTTCTATTTCGGATGCGAGGTGGCATTCACCCGTGAAGTATAAGATGTTCCAATCAGACTTGAGTCACCTCGTTGAGAGACTAGTGTGATCGTGCTTTACCTATTCGAGAGTGTCTAGTCACTACTCGTCTATTCTGCTCTCATCAAATCAGCTTATCGGTTATCGGGCATAGAGTTTGCACTTGTTTATCTTCTGACATGCGTCGCCTTTTGAGAGGATACGAGTTTTTTCCTCTACATTTTATCTTTTTCAGATGCATATTAGTATATATCTTAGAGATTTTTGAAAAAAAAAATTGCATGCAAATATGCTATTATATGCTAGTGTAGTCTCATTTATATTTTCTTTTACTAACAGTATCATTGCTATATAAAATTTGAAAAATTCAGATATAGCAGATTTAGCTTGGTCAAACCAAAATTATACTTTTGTAGTATCAGAAGTATACCAAGTCTACATTTGCTAATTTACCAAAAAGAAGTCTATATATTTGAATTGGACTCAACTTTCACACACAAAATACAAGTTCATAAACTATATTTGAATTGGACTCAACTTTCATACACAAAAATCAAGTTCACACTGAATCTACTCTTGATAGGATGGGAGAGGTACCCCCTCTTTAATAAATGGACTTGAGTTCGAGTCTTGCCGCTTGCTGATAGGGGAAGATTTGATAAAAAAAAAATCAAGTTCATGAACTATGGTGCCATATTTGTCCTCATATTTGAAAAACTTTCTTTTCATTTTTATACCAATTCTTATAACTCATAAAAATTACTCATTAACAATGAGAAATCTTATCTTTATTGTCCCGAACAAAATAATAAAAAATGAAAAATTACACAAAAAATGTACTGAAAAAGATGGATGTGGAATAAGCACCTAATTTAATGCTTCACCAAGAAGGTTTTAGAAAAAGCAGAGTTTCTAACCACTTTTTTTTTTTTTTGGTTAATGACAACTTTTCATCTGTTGTTGCATGTTAAAACTGGTCGAAACCTGAAAAGGTGAACGAAAAAAGTGTGTAAGATTTTTAGAACTTTGTCAAAAAAAAGTTCTCTAGTTTGTCTACATTTATAGAGCCCCCTCCTTCAATTTCAAGCTTTCATCATTGGATAATGTCAGGGACAATGAATTATGTAATTTTATTTGCAGCTCTAATTTTTAAAGATGTATATTTTAAAATATGTACCTTTGTATAAAATACTATATATAAATTATGTATGTCCACTTTTGAAATAAAAAAAATTATATGTTACATCTAATGAAGTTAGTGTTTGAATTCAAGCAATAATGCAAATAAAGATGGTGTGTAAAGAGATTTATAAGTTACAACAGAATGGGTTTCGCGACTATCGTACCAGCAGGGGAGTGGGCGATATGGAGAACGCATAACGAGACGATCTTTCAAGGGACTACGCCATATCGCAAGAACACGTGGGACATGTTTTTGACTAGTCGCAAGAATGGAAACGATGCATCGCATTGGCAAGGTAGGTCTCGCTCCACAACGGTTGCCTGTTGGTTCACAATGTGTGAGGGGAACCGACGGAACTCCTTCGAGCTAGAATTCTCATCTACCAGGGAGTCGTCCTCGAGGCGGGTCTTCACGCGTCAGTCTGTTCTTTTCTTCTCTTTATTTTGACTACTGGTATCCCTCTCCCACCCATCCACCCACCCTCCCGTTCAGAATTTGTAATTCGATATTCAGCAATGAAATCAGGTAGCAAATTACTACATTTCTAAAAAAAAAAAAAAGTTACAACAAAATGCACCTAAGTAAAAAGAAATTACAATTATATGCTTTAATATAATTTATTTTTTAAAATTATGCTTAGTTATTCTTGCAATAAATTTTGATGTTCTAACACATTTTCTAAAATATATATCTATTCAATAAAATAAATATCCAAAGGAATACATTATAATATTTTTCAATAAAATATATACATAAAAAAATATTCTTTTTTTCTAATCATATACTTTCTAAATAAATGCATACAATTATCCAAAAATAGATATTTTAAAAACTAGTCCCAATGGCTAGGGAGGACCTATCAGCAAAGAAACCAATTCCACCACGGCAAAAAGAAAAAAAGAAAAAAAGTCAAAACCCACCACCCCACCCCGGCGGCTTATCCCATCCAAACCCACACGTGTCAATCCATTCACGAATTCCAACGCATTGACTTATGTGCCCCCCCAAAAAAATTAAATTAACACCCCCCCCCTCCGAAATCCGAACCCAAAAGTCTAAACCCAACCCTCCGGTTAACTTAACCCAACCCACTCTCCCCTCAGTCAACCTTCACCAATAAAGATTTCCCACCTTATTTTCAACCCGCACCATCAAAAGTCAACCCCCCCTCAATCTCTTCTTCATCTCCCCCCAACCTCTCTAAATCAATGCCCTTCCCATAATACCCCTCTCAAACCTCTCTCTCTCTCTCTCTCTCATCCACCATGGGCAACTGCTTAACCCACAACCACCAGCACCGCCGCCGCTTCTCCGCCGCCGCCGTCACCTCCGACACCCTCGACGAGGGCCTCGGCCACTCCTTCTGCTACGTCCGCCCCGACCCACTCCGCCTCTCCTCCTCCTCCTCCTCCTCCAAAGTCCACCACTCCGATGATCCCACCCCCCCTATCCCCCCCCCCACCACCACCACCACCTTCCGCTCCATCTCCGGCGCCTCCGTCTCCGCCAACACCGCCACCGACCCCCTCTCCTCCGCTCCCCCCTCCGACTCCCTCTCCGCCTCCGCCATCTTCAACTGCTCCGACTCCTTCTCCTCCGTCCCCCTCCAACCCGTCCCGCGCTTCCCGTCCGGCCCGCTCTCCGGCCCGATTGACCTCCGCGGGTTCCTCTCCGGGCCCATCGAACGCGGTTTCCTCTCCGGCCCGCTTGATAACAACAACCCCACCAACCCGCGCATCTTCTCCGGCCCGATTGACCCGGCCCGGCCCGAAATCGATCGCCCCTTTCGCCGCAGCTTCTCCTCTGGTGGCGCCGCCTTAAGAAGGCGATCTATCGTGAAAGGCCTCAAAAGGGTCATCGTCAATACCATCCACCGGAGCCAGAATTCAATCGTTGCCCCAATCAAGGCCTCCTCTGTCCCCTCCCAAACAGAGGCCGCCGCCGCCGTTGGTGTCTCTGGCATGATCGACGGCTGTGATTCGCTGCAGTGGGCGCAGGGGAAGGCCGGGGAAGACAGAGTCCATGTCGTTCTATCGGAAGACCACGGTTGGGTTTTCGTCGGTATCTACGACGGCTTCAACGGCCCTGATGCGCCGGACTACCTCCTCTCCAATCTTTACTCCGCCGTGCATTCGGAGGTCAAAGGGCTACTCTGGGACGAGCCCGCTGACCCTTCCGACTCGCCGGAGATGACCCAATTGTCCTCTCGGCCCGCGATCGCCGACCCGCCGAACACGAGGCGGTCCCGCGGAAGGAGACCGTGGGGGGCGTCGAAGAAGTGGGAGGAGAGTCAGAAGAGGTGGAAGTGCGAGTGGGACAAGGAAAGGCTGGAGCTTGATCGGAGATTGAGCGGTAATTCGGGGCGATCGGGGTCGAGATCGGTGAACCATTACGATGTTTTGAAGGCGCTGTCGCAGGCGCTGAAGAAGACGGAGGAGGCGTATTTGGAGATCGCGGATCAGATGGTTGGGGAGAATCCAGAATTGGCTTTGATGGGGTCTTGTGTGTTGGTGATGCTTATGAAGGGGGATGATCTGTATCTGATGAATGTTGGGGATAGCCGGGCGGTTCTTGCTAGGCGACCGGAGGCGGATTTGTGGGGTTCGATTGGGAAGGCGAGGCAGGACTTGGAGCAGATCGATGAGGAGAGTCTGCATGAACTCGAGGCGTTCGACGATGGGGCGCTGTGTTTGAGAGCTGTGCAGCTCACTTTGGATCATAGTACTTGTGATGAGAAGGTGAGGATGATCTGTTCTTTCTTTTTTGGTTTTTTCATAGTGAGAACTTGTATTGAATTGATTTTTTGTGTGTTTGAGTTCAGGAAATTCATAGAATCAGGAGAGAACACCCCGACGATGCTTGTGCGGTCGTGAATGATCGTGTCAAGGGCTCGCTGAAGGTCACCAGAGCTTTTGGCGCCGGATTTCTTAAACAGGTATGCTTTGGTTAAGCAATTGCAATTGGAAATTCATGTAGTGTGTGGGAGTTGAAAATTTGTTGATATGTATCGATTAATGATCCTGAGTCGCTTTGATCAAATCATGTATGTAATACACTTGTTGTGGATCGTTTTTCGATCTTTAGATCAAGAAGTGAAAAAGAAGCTATAAAATGATGTTAGATCTGATGTGGTCCATACACTTCTATCAATCAATAATCTTCAACTGCAAGTATAGCTTTCTCTTCATCTTTTATATATATTGTAGGGAAACTTAGCTATAAAGAATAATAAGAATTATGTGTGAAGCTATAAGATACAATGTAGATATATGAAATTTCCCACCTGTCCATTTCAAGAAGATTGTTGCTATTCATTTAACAGTCACATAAGCATCTGATTATATTCGGTTTACCGAAATTTGATTATTTCTGACAGTGCAATATGAAAACGGAGAAAAACTTTGATGCTTATTCATACCCTTTATATTTTGTTACTTCCCAAGTTCACTTTTTCCCTGAATCAACGGTAAATGTCAAATCTTTATATCCGAACTTGCTTAGAATATGGTACCATTGGATGGGTATATCAGATATCAAAGCCTTCTTTTAAGTGTTGATGGTGGCATATACTGGCAACATTTTATTGGACTGTTGAATGTTGTTTGATTTTCGATCTATACATTATGCCTGCACTATAAAGGCAGTCTTTGCTAATTGATATTATGAATTCCCTTCAGTTTCTTATATGAGTTATCTCATTTTCTGTTTCCAGCCTAAATGGAACAACGCCCTCTTAGAGATGTTCAGAATCGACTACGTTGGAACCTCCCCTTACATCACATGCACTCCATCTCTCTACCACCACAAACTGGGACCGAAAGATAGATTTTTGATACTGTCATCTGACGGGCTCTACCAATACTTAACCAATGAAGAAGCAGTCGCTCAAGTCGAACTCTTCATCGAGACATCACCTGAAGGAGATCCTGCCCAACATCTTGTCGAAGAAGTCCTTTTCCGTGCAGCAAACAAAGCTGGTAAGATTTCAGAAAAGAAAAGAAAAGCCCAGACTAAAGAAAAACCATGTGAATTCATTGGATGTTTTTGTGTTCTTAACAGGTATGGACTTCCATGAATTGCTTGAGATACCACAAGGCGATCGACGGAGATACCATGATGATGTTTCGATTATAGTTATATCTTTGGAGGGGAGGATATGGAGATCATGTGTGTAAATATAGAGAGGTAATTCGATTCTTAGATAGTTCACAGGAAGTTGTCTGTAAAGGTGCAGACTCTTGGTTTGGGGACGATATAGCTGACAAGAAAGGAAAGCAAACATGGAAATTGTAATTTGGAAATAAATGGTTCTCTTCATGAGGTCCATTATACAAGTTAATAACTGAGAGTGGCCCATTGGTCCCCCCCTCCCCACCTTGTTTGTAACTCTTGTAGAGAACCATACATATTCGAATTTTTGTATCTATGCCTTCAATTTTTCTGTTTGTTATGCATTCAATGGAATTTCTTCAATGTTCCAATGCATCTATTGAGGATTCTGAATAGATTTGAATGCCTATTCTTGTTACTGAATACAGAAAACAATATATTCTGACACTATATATCCCAGTCTCAGAAGCCAACTATGCTCCTAGTGAGTATTTCATGTCCATTCTATCTGTGTATATTATACATCATCCAAGGATCATCTTTATAACCGTATATAATGGATGAGTCAGGTATAGATAGAAAATTATGTTGAGTGCACATTATTCTCTCCACTATGTTCCTGCCAGTCATGTTGTCTTCCATGGTTTAGCTTTTATGGCCCTTGAAAGGCACACCCAATAAATCATATTCCATCTTCAGATCATGCAACACTCACATTGATGAGATGGGATCCAGTCAGTGTTGGCTCATCACTTGGCTAATACGTGACTAAAATTGTCATAGAACACACATATCAAACATGTGAGGTGACACGAACTGCTTGATCAGATGAGAATATCAAAGAAGGGTATGTCCCCTGCTACTTGAAGTTGATTTGTTGGACATGCAAATTTTTTTTTGTTTGTTTGGTTGAATTGGGACATCCAATATCCCCCACCACTGCATTTGGTGGAGAGCACTTGTGATACTGCAGATTTTCTTGAACCAGTCATATTGGGATATGATGCGCAAAAAAAATAGTAGATTGGTATCACATCATATAAAAGTGGAATCACATTGCCAATTCCACTAAAAACCATTGACGCAATATCACCATTCATATAACTTATTCTGCATATCGATCTTTTTTGTATGACAAATATTCTTCCTAGCAATTGTTAAATTTCAATAAATATGTGCTTGCAGCAAAATTGATAGACTTTCCACCAGATCTCATCAGATTTCAATATGAGACTGACTTATGACTTTCAAGCATATGAGATTCTGATAGTTTTTCACAATTTTTGTCATAATTCAGAACTGATGGGATCCAATCCTGACTGGATGTCATCTTGATTTTTAGTTTTTTTTTTTTTCAAAGTTGAAACTGAGTCATGATGCTCTAATAACTATATGGCCAGGGTCCTAGTTGGAAAGAGTAATTGAAATAGAAGGAAAAGAAGATGCATGACACACAATCTTCCAAAATACGATTCAATAAATTTTGGAAGTATTATCTGGACTTATTAACTGTAAAGATCTCAATGAGATCAGTATTTCTACCTAATGCAACTAGATAAATTTTCATGTGCTACCAATTTCTGATGGAAGTGGATATTAAAATAACAGTCTACATGAGCAAACTTAACTTTTCTCTGTGTATAAATCTGAATGGTAGACTTGTATGTTTGCAAGATGTTCTTACTCTAAGAGCTATCTTAAGTAGTTATAACATCATTTTATTTTAATGAAAAAATACCAGTTAAGATCCCCCCCTCCCCCCTAAAATGTAAAGGCAATCAGGCATAAAGAAATTCTACCCAATAGAAGAATATCATGGAGTTCATGTTTTGAGCAAAAAAGGGAATGTTAGTGACTTGGTTCTGTGGTCCAGCAAAAATAATCTGTTGGATGGTATGTACACCAAGCCATTAAAGGGCAATACACAACAAATGAAGATCAATTTGGCTATGGATATGGTTAAAAAGGTGGTTCCACTTTTAGATTATACCACCCTTCTCCCTTTATAATGTTTTCTTAGGGTCAATTTAATAATTTTGATCCGGAAAGAGAATTTCTACTTCTTCAAAGATATATATTCTCTGAAAAGAAATGCAAGAATTTTATTTGGGCTACCCAAAAATGAATGGACGAATGAAGCACCCCAAATCATATTTACCTGGACGTGGGTGCTCTAGTGGAAAGGGAATGCGAATGATTACCAAATGGATCACTCTCAACAAACATGTTCAAGAAGGATAATTGATTCACTTATTCTAATAGGATTTAGCACGCGTCATGTATCATGTATGTAAGCCTGTCAATGGATCGGATGTGCATGAGATATTTTAACATCCGTATCCTATCTTAATCATTCGGATACAGATGTTAATTTTTAGTTTTGGATCTCTTTGGATATGAATCAAATACATATATTTTTTTTGAAGAATTGATATGTTTAAATATTCATACTAACTTAGATAATCAAATGATATATTAAAGAGATATAAAAATTAAAATCAAGATTTTAAAACTTATTCTCTATTTAGATATCATACATTAATAATTTAATAGTTTCATAATAGTTCATGATTGTGATTAATCATATAAATATCAAATATGAATAATATATTGTACAAACTTATATAATTTTATAATATTTTTCGAATTATGATATTTTTCAGATCAAATGCACTGATATCCATATCCGCATTCTAGATATTCAAATATCGGATATTTCCAATTTTTTAGAAATGGATTCAAATCAGATACATATTTTTTTCAAATAATCTACATGCTGATGCATGAGACCTAGGAATAATGAACCTTTTTTCATGAATATAAGTTTTGTTTACAATTTGACTAGATAAACTTTGCAAGGTTATTAATAACAATAAAGGCTTTTGTCCCCCATTTGTGTAGCACCTGTTGGGAAGGTCATCGTGGAAGCCACCAACAAACACGAGATCGAATACAAGAACAAAACATCACATCACGCGAAGAACACAAGATATACGTGGTTCGGCTTAGACCTACATCCACGGGATAAAAAACAGAGAATCCACTTTGATAGTTCAGATACATTAAAAGACTCATAAGCTCTTCCATGGAGTTACCCTATCTTAGAACCCTCTCAACATTCTTTTAGGATCTCTACATTGTATAATGCATTGCTTTAGTCTTGCCATGAAACCCTAAAAGATATTTATAAAGATAAATAACTTCATCCCCAAGTAACCTTTCAATTAACAAATAAATGTTGTTTTCATTAATTAGGAGATATTCACTCCCCTAATTAACAAACAAATATTGTTTTCTATTTTATGAGATTCACTTTAAATATTAATTAAAATCAAATCTTAAATAATATTCTACTTATTAGGTGTCCAACCTAATATGGTTTCATCATGGCCATTTGATGTAATACACCGGATTGAGACATAATCCCAATAGCACCCACCATCTGTATTGGAAAGTATCGATGACTACAAAAAAAAATGATGTTATATTTGTTGTATATGGATAAACTAAGAGCTTATGTACCTAAACTTAAATTTGAGTAAAAATCACCTAAAAGTCTCTCCAACTATTTACTTATGCACAGGCCCAGCCCTGGGTGTAGGCCCAGTAGGCAGCTGCCTAGAGCCCCACCGAGGGAAGGGCCCCCAAACCATGCTCCCGCTACTATGGGCCTCTACTGAGAAATGTTTTTTTTTTTTGTTATAAGCCCACTACGAAATCCCGGTGTTAAGAACACATCCGGTGCCCTAGATGACAATAAAAATTTGTAATCAATTTCACGGTCTCACCCATCCAATATTTACACGTTATAATTATAAAAATCTCTTTTTGGAAGGTCAACAGTCACCCTCTTTAATTAGTCTAACTTTTTTTTTTTTTGTCTCCCCAATTGATCTCTCTCTCTCTCTCTTTGTTTCAGCCATTTCAAAATTTAAGAATCAAAATATAAAGATTTTACAACAAATTGATCTCCATTATAAGATATGTAGCCCATTTTTGAATCTTAGTTTTTTTTCTTGTATTATATTTTTTTATAATTATATTCATATATTTTTGCTAATTAGAGATGAAATTAAAAAGTTAAACATGAAAATCTCATTTTTTTAGATAACGAAAATCTCTAATTAGAAAAAAAAACAAATCAATCACTCATGTTCTTTTATAAAAGGGGGGATAAACAAAATAACTATGGTCCATGAGTTGTAACCTATTTTTTAATATTTTTTAAGACTTCTAATGGAAATATAAGATATTCATTATCTATTTAGTATTTTTAAAGCTCAAGATGCAAGAAGAATAATGTTTAAGCGATGCTTTGTTGTTTTTCGTTATTTCTTTTTTATATTATAGCTCTAAATTATGTTTATTTTTGGCAAATTGGATTACATGTATGTGCTTATAATTTTTTTGATATAATTGTTACCAGATAAACTTTAAATAACCATATATTTGTTGAGTTGTGAAATGAAGCTGATGAGATCATGTATTTATCTTTTATATATACTTTTTTAGTTGATCAATGAAAAATGACAACAATATGATTTTTTTTTTTTATAGGGCCTCATTTTAAAAGATGTTTAGGGTCCCATTCAAATTTTCTAGGGGTGCAACTCGGGCGGGTTGACTTCGGATTGGGGTAACCGAATTCCAAACTACTCAACCCTAACCCAACCCAACCCGATTTTCAACCCGAATTGGACCAACCAGAACCCGACCCGTAATTAAATAAACCAACCCAACCCAACCCGAATTGGACCAACTCGACCCAACCCGAATTTCTAACATGATGTGCAAATTAAATAAATCAATCCGACTTAACCCATAAGATTAACTAGGTTTACCTAAAATTTGGACAACCCATATTAAAAGCTACAGAATGAACGGCCATGATCTTTTTTTTTTTAATTATTAGTTTATCGGTTCGGGATGGGTCGGGTTGTAAGTGAGGCCAACCCGAACCCAACCCGATTTGTAAGTCAACCTGAATTGGCCAAACCGAACCCTATTTGGTCAACCCAAGCCATGTAAAAATCAGGTTTAACCCGTCGGGTTCCACCCAAGTTGCAGCCCTAAAATTTTCAAATCTCAGGGCCGACCCTACTTATGCATGTACCAAATCAAACTTTTACTTAAATTTTTAAAAGTTATTTTTCTTCTTCAACTTCATATTTTTTAAAAGATTTGAGTAGAACATAAAGTGATAGTTGGAGACATATCATATCAATGAAACTTTTACTTATATTTTTAGTAAAATTTAGATATAGATTTGAATAAGGACTGAAAATGGTCTACCATCGTATCTATGTAAATAGACTAAAATATTTTTATGTCTTGCTTTTAAAAAAAACATATAATACTTAATTATTTATAATTAAAACATATCACATTTATCAATTTTTTTTAACATTTTCAAACAAATAACTATACGAATATAGAATTTTCATTTAAAAATTATAAATCACTGAGTTTTCATCCACCACTTCAATTGATTCAATGTGAACCTTAAAAAAGAAAAAAGAAAAAAGATGACTCACACTTATTAATAAAAAAATCTCTTTTTCTGCCTATATTTTTATCTATCATGGTAGCACTATGAATTCCTAGATGGAGATGTTTGGTTTTTTTTTTAATATATACAAGATGCAATATTCTACTTATTATAATAGTGGAGAGGTGATATACACGCGTTCATAATAATAATAGATATGACTAACCATGGTCACATTCACCACCACTTTTAAGTGTACTCATGTAGGAAAAAAGAATAAATAAAAACTTTAGACAAAATAACTCCCAATGTCAAAGAAAAATTTAGGTTGTATATGCTCACAAGTCCTGACCCTGTCCCTGTCTCATGAATGAAACACATGAAGATGGGACAAATCCACGTGTAAAAACATGAATGGAGTGGTTGAGTTGCTTCACATTGAAGTTTTGGTGAATTTCCTTTCCAAGAGTTTCAACTTTTTTTCCCCTCTGAAAAGACAGGAGGCCAAAGGGAATTTAAAAAGAAAGAACAAAAAAAAATCTTTCTTCAATTTTTCAAATTGCTCTCCAGTCAACCCTTTGTTATTCACGTGTTCCTAATTTTTTTTAAAAAAAATTCTGCACAGCAAACATCCAATATTTTTTTATCCGCGTCCCTTTAATTCTTTCAGCTCCACAAAATCACAATTTTTCTCTTATAAATACATATATATTTTCTGTAATTTAGAGAACACAAAATATAATTTATGTAAATATTATCTATAAATACATTATTATGTCATATAAAAATAATAACTTATAAAATACTAAAAAAACATATATTAATACATAACATTAATATATATATGGTTCTTATATTGTCATGAAGTACACACTTGTTAGTGTTTGATTTATTTGGGTGTTTGACTAATTGTTGTATCTCTAATATATTTTAAATTACACTTTTCTTCCTAATAATGTACGCTTGCTAACTTGAAGGTGTAACAATGGATTCGATTTCAGCCAAAATGACATAAAGATGATCCAAGAAAATACATATCAGTTCATTAGGATAGGAAAAGAACGTCGGAATGCAAACATTCGATGAATTTAAGTGTTTTGATGTATTTATTGTGATAAAATATTTTCAGGTGTTATGTATTAACGTATGTTTTTTTAGTGTTTTACAAGTTAACATTTTTACATGACATGCATAATAATGCACTTACAGATAATATTTACAGAAAGTACATTTTGTGTTATGTAAGTTACAGAAAACACATATGCCTTTATAGGGGGGAAACTGTAATTTTGTGGGACTGAAGGAATTAAAGGGAGGAGGCCGAGTAAAAAAAAAAATTAAGAGTTTGCTGTAGGGGTATAGAAATTTTTTTTGAAAAGGTAGAGGCACAAGAATAATAGGGGTTTGGCTGTAGGAGTATTTGGGCAATTAACCCAAAAAGATTTTATTTAAAACATTTTTTTAATTATAAATTTTTTATAGGAAATACTTTTCAAAAATTATTTTTCATTTTCCTTAAAATTTGAAATAACTGGCATAAAGTCTTTGAAACCTGCAAAAACACCCCATGAAATTTCAAAACATGCACTTACACAACCTGCCATTAGATTTTCAGTTAAAATAAAACAAAAATACGATTTTACCCATTTTAATTAAATCATTATTGTATTTTCACCTTTTAATTAATTGTTGTGTAAGTTAATTCTCACAATAAATTGATCCAAATGTATTTGAAGATTTAATTATTGTAGTAATAAATATTTATAAAGTATATTCACAGTTAATTTGGCTCTTTTTTGGATATCTACAAAATTAATTAAAGAGTTAAAATAGTAATTTTAAAGTATTTTTATCTCATGTTAATGGAAAATCTAACTATAGGGGGTGTAAATGCATGTTTTTAAACTTCACAGGGTGCTTCTGCGGGTTTCAAAAACTTCAGGGGGTCTAAATGCATTTTACCCTTATTTTTAAGTAAGAAGATTTGAGAGACCTAAAATCAAAAGAACATTTTTTTTTTTGTTTTTTGTATACATACCTTTAAAAAAAAATTTCTGTCAAATTAATCATGTTCAAAATATATGTATAAATATTGTTATAACATCCATTATGTATGTAAACGAAATATTTAATAAGATAAGTGATGAAAAATGAGTCTGAATTACCTATAAAAAATAATGTTGAATAGTTTAGTTACCTTATAAAGAGTAAGTCCTGTTTGAATAGTTACATAAGCTATTTCTGATATAAGGGGTGATGACATGTAATTTTACATGTGAGTCTCTCTAATACCAGTATAATAGATTGAGTAAAATAACATTATTCAAGGAAGACTATTAGAATACCAATATCAGTTTATTTTTACCTATTTTTACATAGATATATCAATTTATTCCTTACAAACAAATTTATTAATTGCCTTAAAATTCAGATTTAGGATCGGCTAGGGAGGACCATACGCTGTTTTCTATAAAACAACAAATCCTTGAAATCTTCACAAAGGACTCCATTTTATTTTAATTTAAAGTATTTTATTTGTGAATCTAAATATTCGATTGTTGCAATAATGTTGAGCCAAAGTTTTTTAGAATAAAAAAGTATTTAGTTTACATGGATATATTAATATATTTGGATATGTATAGATTATAGTGTTTATTAAAATATAAAAATATTTTGATTTAAGAACGTTAGATAATTTGGAAGGATGTAATATTGAATGGAAAAAAAAATAGAAATTCAAATTAATATATGGCAAAATATAATGTGAAATAGTAATCCTTAGGAGGTTGTTAAAATATGATCATAAAAAGATTCTAATTTGGATAACAAGATATTTTGAATAACAAGAAATCATATTAATTTTTTATTTTCAAGATCCAATATTCTAATTTGAATAAGACTAATTTTTTTACGACTAAAAAAAGATATAGAAATTAGATTTAGAAATTACTAATATTTTATAAATCATAACATTTAGGTTTAGTTAGTCTATTGATATAAATTAAGAACTAAATACAACCATGATACTATCAAAAGACAAATGGGTTCTGATATCAAAACACACACACACACACACATCTTAAGTAAATTAAAAAGAGACATGTCATTCTATTACTTACATATGATTAGAAACACAAATGAATCCCAAAGCAGCACAAAAATCAAATCATACCACGCAGCTCCCACGATGATGTAGATTTCCTTTTTGTGATCATGTTTGATCAAGAGTGATTTGATTAATAGATGTTGATTAGAGTAGATGATATGAAAACAATCAACAATGATTTATTAAGGGCTGGATTAGATCAATTGATCATTAGTAGACCAGACTAATTAATTCGATCATATCAATTGGTCTCTAATCAATTGATCTGATCAGATTCCCTCTTTTCAAATGTGAAAAACAATTCTCTCTCTACCCCTCACTCACTTGCCACACATTCGCCATGTTCGACTGTATCACGAAAGGAGTGAAGAACAAAGTGCTTGTGATTGTTTTTTTCTTGTTTGATCTATCAGAACAATTGATATCATTAACAGATCAGATGAAAAGAGGGAAAAGTAGCTGGAGGGAAGCAGGAGGGAAGCAGAATTTTACATATTATGCACAACAATTATCATTTCTCATATAATATTAGCTGTTTTTGTTTAATATGAAGTTGAGCTACATTACAATATTGTGCCCAAAAATTTGAAGTTCAATCCATCTATGAGAGTAACATTATTATTGTTGATAGGAAAGGAAATATAAAAATTGAATTAAAATAAACTTCAACTGAATTAAATTTCTTGCTCCACCACATTTTCAAACAAACAATTATATAAAGATATAATTTTCATTCAAAATAAATCATTAGCTTTTCATCCACCACTTCAATTGATGTAAGGTGGACAATAAAAAAAGAAAAAATGACTAACTTATTAAATAAAAAATCTCCTTATATATATATATATATATATCATGGTAGCCACTATGACAATTCCTAAGTGGAAGCTTTTTATTTTTATTTTTAATATATATACAAGTTGCCATATTCTAGTTATAACAGTAGAGGTGAACTTAAAGCACTCATAATTAAAAATAATAATATAGATTTGGTCACTGACCAGGTTCATCATTCACTTTTAACTGTACTTATGCAGTAAGCTTGACCCTTAGCTCCATCATCAAATAGGAAAAAAGAAATAAAACTTTAGACAATATAACTCCCAATGTCAAAGGAAAGTTCTAGGTTGCATATATGCTCACAAGTCCATGACCCTGTTTCATGAATGGAAGCATGGAACACATGAAGATGGGACAAAACCACATGTTCCGTGAAGGGAGTGGTTGAGTTGCTTGGCAGGGAAGATTAGCTGGATTTCCTTCCAAGAGTTTCAACTTGATTCCCCTCTGAATAGACAGGGAGCCCTTTGTGAAGTCAAAACAACTCATATTTAGCCCAAATATATATATACTATTATTAAATTAAAAGATTTTTTTATTTTTAAGTCCTCGTAAACCATAGGATTTAGTGATCGATCTCTCATTTCTTCGTATTTTGGTTTTAGTCATCAGATTTAAAAGATATGTTCCTTTTTAGTCCCTCTTAAGAATTGAAAAGAAAACCAAATTATTTAAGGATAGGTCCCTTCCAGGGATTCAAAATGAACATATCCTTTAAATTGGGAACTGAAACCAAAATATGAAGAAGTGAGGGATCGATCACTAAATCCTATGGTTTATAGGGACTTAAAAATAAAAAACCCTAAATTAAAAGTACAAAGGAAAAAATCAAGCCCGGTTTAAAATCCATATAACCCTTTAACTTTTTTTAAAATCTATATAACCCCTTGAAAATACATGTGTAAATTTAAATATGCCACTGAGTTAAATTTTCATTGACGAATGATGAATATTTTGTATGATTAACCCTTACTGAAAATACATTATACCAAAAACCCTCTAATGTATTAAAAACATGAAAAATCATCTGTAAATGATGATTTTACCCTTTCAGATAGGGGTTTATAATCCAGATGGATAAAATAATCATTTAGAGGATTTTACGCATTTTTAACACATTGTATGAGGTTATTGATATCATGTATTTTCAATCAGGGTTAATCAAACAGTTTCATCATCTATTAACGAAAGTTTTCCTTACTGAAAATACATTATACCAAAAACCCTCTAATGTATTAAAAATATAAAAAAATCATCTGTAAATGATGATTTTACCCCTCTAGATAGTGTTTTATAATCCAGAGGGGTAAAATCATTATTTAGAAGATTTTAGGCATTTTTAACACATTGTACGAGATTATTGATATTATGTATTTTCAATCAGGATTAATCAAATAGTTTCATCATCTATTAACGAAAGTTTAATTCAAAAGACTATTTAGATTTACATATATATTTTCTCAAAGCTAAAGTGATTTGAAAAGAAAAAAAGACTTTTATGTAAACAAATTTTAAAATTATAATTTTTTTTTTAGAAAAAAGACTCTTATTACTCGAAGTCCCCCGATAAAGAAACTTCTCCTACCTTTTTTTTCAAAAAATATTTTTCATTTTCCTTAAAAACTGAAATAGCTGGGGTGTTTACATTAGTTATGATATAATATGATTTCATATTTTTATGTCCACTCTAACCAAGACACCATTCCATATTTTATTGACTTATAAATTCGATCATGTCATGTGAACCTTTTCTGCAGTTCTGACTGCCTGTGTATGGGAGCATGCTAACATTTATTTTCACATTCTTACTTATCATGTTCAAAGTTTACCATTGTTGTTATCATTATTATAGTGTTACTTTCCCTTAACATAATATAATGATAGTATGAACATGGATGATAAATTCAAGCTCTATTGTCAATAAAGTGACATAATTCCATCTGCTGGTCGTCATCAACAAATAAAACAACTAGAGATTTAATTAAAAAAATTTAAAGGTTGATTATAAAAATTTATTTATAATCACAAGAGTTTAAATTAGATGAGATGAGATGAGTTCTAAAGGTATGATTTTTTAGATAATCTCTAATAATAAAAAAGTTAACTAATTTTCCTTCTCAAAATTTTTTTGTCACCACCTCTTTGATTTTAAAAAAAAAAAGGACTGATCAAGATAATATTATTAATGTTAGGCGGATGATTTTGTCATTTTCCCTCCCCGAAAATATATATATAAAACAAAGTTAAACAAAAACGAAAATGTCCACCGTACATTCACTGAACCCGCGTCGTTTCCCCGCCCCCCCCCAAAATGGAGCTCCTCCGCCCCTCTCCGCCCAATCACCACCACTCCGCGGCGGACCTCCGTCACAGTCTCGGCCTCGTCGGACCGAATCTGTCGGCCGATGGCGGCGCCGGGAGAATACACGTGGCGGTCGGGAAGTCCATGGAGAAGACCCTGGCACTGCTGATCTGGACTTTCAGGCGGTTCGCATGTAGAGAGATCACTCTGTTGCACGTGCACCGTCCGTCTCCAACGATCCCCACACTATGTGAGCTCTTCCTTTTCTCTTCTTCATCTTTTTATTGTGTGGGTTTTTGAAGGTTTGAAGTAATGGTGATGTATCTTATGTGGGTATGTGTCTTTTTTTTTTTTTTTAATTCAAAATGGTTTCTTTTGGGTTAGTTATTTAATGGGTTTTCTCTGTTTTGTTGATCATGGCGATCTTCAGTTCATTTATTGAAATTGGATGATGGGTTTCGTCTTTTAGGGGGTTTGTTGAAGTACTACTGATGTATCTTATATGGGTATGTGTTTTTTTTTAATTCAAAACGGTTTCTTTTGGGTTAGTTCTTTAATGGGTATACTCTGTTTTGTTAATTATGGTAATCTTCAATTCCTTTATTATGTGATCTTAAAATGTTACAGTGGATTTGTGGCAAGTGATATGAGTGATCATGGTATATTTTGGTTTAGTTCTTTGTTGGGTCTTACATGTTTAATGACATTATTTTTGTTGTTGTTATCGATCATGGCCATCGTTCTTCTTCTTCTTCTTCTTTTTGAAATTCTGTTTATGAGTTGATTTGGGAGAGTTTTTATGAGTTGATTTGGGAGAGTTACAGTGCAATCCGTTTTAGTAAGTGACACCTGTTTATCATGATATGTATTTTTTGGCTTTGAAAATGGTTTCTTTTGGTTTAGCTCTATAATGAATCTTCTTTGTTTCATACTTTCATTACATTCTTATGTTCTTGTTGATCATGACCATCATCTTTGCCTGTATTGAAAAGTTTTCTTTTGTTATTTTGTATGATTTTGAGGTGTTACACTGGAATCTCTCTTAGACCATAAAATCAATTTTTTTTAACTAATTCTGTTCATTATTGAAATGGGTGTTTTTTCTATAAAATTTCCATTAGTGCCGTAGAGGGTGCATTAGCAAAGTAGAATATTGCTATTAGTTATACCACACAACAATTAGAGAATGCTAGAAGTGCTACTATTGAGGTCCATGCATCAATCCGGTACTTTTATAAAAGCTAAATAACCTTACCACTCCCTTCATAAAGAAAGTGGTCAATGTCCAATCTCTGATAAATATGAAGATCAGTGAAAGAACTTGGTTGGGAGTTGAAGTGGTGGTTAGGCTTAAAAAATATTAGACACACTTTCAAAAAATATTTGTCCATGATGTTGATTGACAAAATTGAGATACAGGAGGATATGGTGAAAAACTCATGATAAGCATTTTTTTTTTCTTTATAACTTCACTGGGCTACCATTTACTGTTAATTTCATCATAATTCATCATTATTGCTTTAGAAAAAATATCTTCCAATTTACTTTCAGTTAACGTATTTTTATTCTTAGGCTATAAGAATTCTCAATGTGGTTTTCCATAATTTGTACTTATACAACTAATGTTGCTCTTCAGTAGGAAACCTTCCTGCAACTCAAGGAAATGAGGAAATGGTGTCTGCCCACCGAAGTAAGGAGAAAGAACAGACAGAAAGGATTCTACTCAGTTATCTGAGCATATGCAGCAAAGCCCAGGTGTTTGTTCACAGAACATTTGTTTTATTCCCTCAAAACTTTGTTTTAGACTTTTTCGTTTATCTTTGTGATGTGAGGTCTGCAAAAAAACTGAAAATTGTTGCAATTGAAAGGATACAATACAAAATTCCCCACCTGCTGGTAGATTCAAAAATTAGAAGTTGCAAACCATTTGGAAGATTCATTGGTGAACATATTTCCTGTTTTGGATTTTAAGGCGGTTATGGAAAACATTCTCCATTCACCATGATTTTAGGAGACAACCAAACACTGCTTTGTGATTACTTTTCCTGAAAACTAGCGTATTCAACAAATTTTACATCAAAACAAACGCACCCTAAGTGACTTGTAAAAAATTTGATTCTTTGATTTGTTAATGAATCTTGGAAGCAAGGATCAAGACGGAATTGTGCTATGTTATTAAAAATAATGCTCATTGAGATGGGTAGTTCTTATTGCAATTGGACAACTTGGCCTTCAGAAGATATAGGCAATGCTTTATGGGTGAAATACCTGGCCTTTGACTTAACAAATCATGACAGAAATATTGATTCGTGTCCTGAATGTTTTATATCGACTTAATTTGATTTCATTCATGTTGTGCTTTATTTCACTCTCAGTACAGAAAAATCATGGAACTGATTACTGTTTTAGGTACAAGCAAGTGTTGTTTTTCTTGAATCCGCACATGTTCCAAAAGGGATTGTAGATCTCTTGTCCAAGCATGGGGTTAGGAAACTAGTCATGGGAGCAAAACTGGACAAGTAAGTGATCTTCCATGATGCCTAGATCTTTATGCATATGATTCATTTTTTCTAATGCTATATTTGGGTATCCAAAATCGATGGGATTCTCTGCTTAGTATGTTATAATTTTGCAGGTGCCCTGTTCCATATACATCTTTACTGATCATTGAAGATCATTGCTGCTGTTTTATGTCAAACATTATGTTGTGTCTAGAAAGGAAACTATTGCTGAAATTAAGAATTGATCAGGTCAAAAGAGGAGAAAAATCGAACAGTTCTCTGTCTTTGGTTAAACTAAACAATCAGTCCTGATGAATAATATTGAAGTATAAAATAAACTCATATAACTGCATTTTTTGATGCTCTAAAGTAAATTGTAATGTTCAAATTGTCTTCTAACTATATTAAAAATTTATGGTGTGCAAGGGACCACACATGCCTGTAACTGAAGTTCATCAGAATTTTTTTAAGCTACAGTTTGTTTCTTAAATGTTCACGAGTCATGAAATCATATGCAAACAGTTCTGACAACTTCATTACAGTTGCATGAAGGTGAACAGAAGGTCCAGCAAGGCGACATATACTGCAAAAAATGCTCCTCCTTTTTCTGAGATATGGTTTGTCAGTGGCGATGAACATATTTGGACAAGGGAGGCTTACGAAGATCACAATTCTTTGCCAACACTTTGCCATCCAATAGTGCTTACAAAAAGATCTTGGTCTGACTTGTCACTTAGACGTAATGTATCTGTCATGCCCGCCTATGATGATATGGGTCTCCTAGGCACAGAGTCCAGTATTATGGATGACGGGTGTGAAATGGGTTCACAAAGTTCAACCAGTTCAAAAGATTCCGAGCCTTTCTCATATGCTGCAATAAGTATGTCTTCTGAATACTGTATAAAGGTATGACGATGATGATATTCCCAACAGCGATAGAAATATTTCAAAATCTCTCTTACTGTGTTCATAATTCAGGATGAAGATGTGCGACAAATCTTGTCTGACTGGCTTGAAGATGCAAGAAAAGAATTTGAAAGATCTAAGATAGAAACTTTCACAGAGCAAATGAAGTGTAAGGAGTCGGAATTTAAAGCTTTGGAAATCTTTAACAGGGTATGTTAGCATCTTGTTTTCTTTTCTTTTTACTATATAAAGGAGGGGCAAGAATATATTAGGTAACTCAGATTGTAAGCTAGCATCATGTAAACTTCTCCATCACAAGGGATTCTCCTTCTTTATGCCATTGTAAGTAGGCTAGTGACGAGGATTTGATTGTTGTCCAATTGTTGTAGCCTGGATGAATGAAATCTCAGTTAATAGTTTGAACTGATGTTTCATTGTGTAAGGTTCAAATCCCAAACTGCTATTCCTCTGTCAGGTTACAAGCATAAAAAAAAACACTTATATTACTAATTTTTGAAGCCATAATATTTATGCTCTCTCTGAGATTATAACTATTGTATTGTAATCATTTCACACAGTTTCTTTGAATGTTGACTGAGATTTAATTCCTAAACAGATTAGGGACCTTGAAGTGGCTCGTTTATGTGAAGTCAAACGGAGAAATGAAATTGAAGATGCACTAAAAACTGCCAAACAGGAACAAGAAGTCGTGACCAAACAAAGAGATGAAGCTCTGAGAGAGTTGAAAAATGCCATGACAACTGCAACCATACTTGAAAGCCATGTCCATGAAGCAGCCCATCGTAGAGATGAAGCAACTGAAGAGTTGAAGCTCATTCAAGCATCCATAGCTGCACTTCAGTTTGAAAAGCAGAAAATCAGACAACAAAGAGAGGAAGCTTTCTCTACTCTCGAGAGATGGAGAACGTTCCGTAACATGTCTCAAAAGTGTGACAAGTTCACCAGTTTCACTAGTGACATTCCTGAGTTTGTGGAATTCTCTTATTCAGATCTCCAGATTGCGACGTGTGATTTCTCAGAGAGTTTCAAAATAGGCCAAGGGGCGAATGGGTGTGTCTACAAGGGGGAAATGTTGGGTAGAACTGTTGCAGTGAAGAAGTTGCGTGCAACAAACATGCAAGGCTGGTCAGAGTTCCAACAAGAGGTGCGCTGCTTTATTTTAATTGTTTTTCTCAATAGTTCAGGTCAATATAATTAAACACAGAGCATGAGTTTTTCTAATGTGAAACATGATATCTTGACAATCCGCCAAAGGCCATTCCACATAATATTTCAGTCTCTTTCAAATTATGGCTACTTCCCTCCGGAATTTTCTGGTTTACCCTTCTGTTTCCTGGTCATCTGGTTTTTGCAGTGGTGCTGGTTTTGACAATAGTTGCATATGATTGAACAAATTCAATTAAATTTATACAACAGCTTGTGGTACACACCCTTCTCTGTTCCTATCCATCCGAGTTTTGCGACATTCATCTTAGCTTCATCATTTTTATTTATCAAAACCAACTTATATCCTTGTTGCTTTGTCTGACATTTGGATACATACATCACATGGCAACCATGATTTGCATCACATACAATTTCCTATTTAAGTTTAGGTCTCATTTGAAACCAATTGTCAAACTGATTATGCTCCTGCAAAATCATTTTTAAGATAATCAGTTCCTAATATATTTTTTAAAAAACCTTTAACTTTTGTTTCAGATAGTGCTTTTTTTCAAATAGTGTTTTTTGTGTGTTAAAAGTCTACAAAATAGCTTTTATGAAAAAAATGGTTGAGAGCAGCTTTTATGAAAAAGCTGTTCTTAAAAATCAGTTCCCAATGTGACCTTAGATACCCCTCTCCATTAAAACCCTATTTATTTCATCTCTCATGCAATGCAGGTACATGTTCTCAGCAATATGAGACATCCCCATCTAGTAACTTTGATCGGCGTCTGTCCTGAAGCCTGTTCACTCGTCTATGAATATTTTCCCAATGGGAGCCTCCAAGACCACCTCTTCCACAACAAGACCGGCTCCCCCCCTCTAACATGGAAAACCCGTGCCCGGATCGCCTCTGAAACATCACGTGCCCTCCTTTTCTTGCACACCTCCAAACCCGAAAAGATTATCCATGGAGATCTAAAGCTGAAGAACATCTTCCTCGACTCCAACTTCAACTGCAAGATCGGCGACTTTGGAATCTGTCGGCTCATGCCAGAGGAATGCGTGGATCTTCCCATCTTCCGACGGAACACGGAGCTTAAAGGATCGTTCCGGTACACGGATCCCGAGTCCCAAAGGACAGGAGAGTTGACTCCAAAGTCAGACGTCTATTCGTTTGGGATTATCGTTTTGCAGCTCCTCACTGGTAGACCTCCGATTGGATTAATTGGGGACGTGAAAAGGGCGACCATGGGAGGAAGACTGTCGTCGATTTTGGATCCATCTGCAGGAGATTGGCCAATGCCCATGGCAACGGGGTTAGCGGAACTGGGTCTAAGGTGTAGTGAGATGAATGCCCGGGATCGGCCCGAGCTGACTCCGTCAATGGTGAGAGAGGTGGAGCAGCTGCACGTGGCTGAGGAGCGACCGGTGCCGGCCTTCTTCATGTGCCCCATATTTCAGGTAAATTCAAATGGAAAATGTTACAATTAAGTCATCCTTGTAGTTATTTTTATAGACTGAAATCTGCTTTGAATTTTTTTGAAGTATATATACTTGTCTAATGAAGCATACGCTTTCACAAAAAGTGAAGTGCATGCTCAAATAAATCAAGTGCATACATTTTTACATTTTTGGAATAGAGTATATACTGATATAATAGTACATTTACTCTATTTGAGATTTATATACAAAGTGTCTTGAGTGTATCAACGTCCAATTCAACTTTTGCTACAAATATAACCAAGTGCCTAGTCTATAGTGTCCCTCATAAGATGGTTCAGCTTGAGTGACATGCATCATGCAGGAAATCATGCACGATCCTCAGGTGGCGGCAGACGGGTTCACTTACGAGGGAGAGGCGATACGCGGATGGCTGGAGAATGGGCGGGAAACCTCTCCCATGACGAATCTGAAGCTCAACCACCTTGATCTCATCCCTAACCATGCCCTTCGGTTTGCCATCCACGACTGGCTTTGCCAATTTTCGCAATCATAGCATACACTCTGTTTATGTATTTATATAGGCAATGTATATGTACATATAAAAGTAAACATTTTTATGCCCTATATATAGAAGTTGATGCAGCTATTACAGTGATACATGGTCCCATGGCATACACTGTTGAACAGTTTTAAGTTATCTGGGGGATGTGTTTGTTTTTGTTATTTATATTTGAAAAAATATGGTGGTGATTTGATTCTAGTGCAGGGGTGATAAATGAGTTGAACGAGCTGAGTTTGATATGTTCAGACTCGGCTCGTTTAGTATCAGACTCAATTCGAGATCGAGCTTAATATTGTTTTTAAACTTGACTCGTTTGGCTCATGAAAAACTCGATTGGAACTCGAATCAAGCTTGACTCGGGTTTGTTTAGCTAAAATAAAAAATTGTTTAGCATCTGAGAAGTCATCTTTTACAAATTATGACCTCTTGTACATGTGAAAATGACATAAACTCAGACTCGGTTAAGGCTCAAGCTCGACTTGGGTTTTTTGTTTTCTTCTTTTATGTTAAGTAACGAGCTCATATAGGCTCAGACTTAGCTCGTTTACAAATTTAACTTTAAAAAATGTTCATGCTCAGCTCATCTGTAACTTTATCCTAACACTTAATACTCATTTACAACTTACACAAAATCTATTTGATCTTAATTGGAAAAGCATATCAAACTATTCAAACCATTGATATCACATGTAATTAGATCCAGGCCATTCATTTGACTGTAACCCTAAATCCTTTTCTTCCTTCCTTTCTCGACCTCCATTGCAGACCAATTGGTCAAACCCTAGAATCGAAGTATAACTTATTTTTCCATTTCTTCCTCTCATTGTCGACCTCCATTGCAGACCAATCGGTCCGACTGAGGAGGAGATCCTCCACCGTCAGATCCCTCCCGCCCTCCCTCACCGACGACGCGATCTCCGCCAGCAGGACCTCCATTGCAAACAAATCTGTGAGTCATACGTGAATATCTGAATAGAAGAATTTTTGGTGCTTAATCCGAACCAATCAGAGCCCACTCCATATGAGATAAACTCAGCCTATTAATAGCTAAAAGAGACTTACGAAAACAGTTGTAATAACCCATCATATATTTTGGTTTGGTTAATTCGAGGTGTTTTACGAAAAATTCCCCAAAAGAGTTGCAGAGATAGAGAGAGAGAGAGAGAGAGAGAGAGAGAAAATGGGAAGATTAGTTGTTGCAGCGATCGTGACAGCATGGATCATCCCGATATCGATTTTGGTTAATCGGATTGTCCCCGACCCATACATGGTATATCCCCTTCTCTCTCTCTCTCTGTCTCTCTCTCTCAAATTTTAATGGCGATTATGCTAACCTGTACATGGACTCTATTTCACAGGACGAGATATTCCACGTGCCTCAGGCACAGAAGTACTGCAATGGGGATTTCAGAAGTTGGGATCCCATGATCACCACCCCTCCTGGCTTGTAAGATTTGTGTTTTTCTTTTTTCGTTTTAAAAGAATAATATGTAGTGGTGTAGTGTATGACTTAAAATTCTAATTTTGTAAATTGGGTTTCAATGAAAAGTGTTAAAGATTGGATCTTGAATATGGGTCTTGTTTTTATTGATTTCCCTTAGTGTTTTTAAACTGAGTTGTGTGATGTGGGTCTTGGTGATTTTTTTTTTTTGGGGTAGGTGATGTTGGAACTCGAACCCATGGCCTCTTGGTTGCAAATTCTCTTGTCTTGATCACTGGATAGATGATTTAAACCATTGATGGTTCTTCTTTGAAATGCCATGAGAAAAGTTGCAAAGTTTGATGAGTTAGAGTTGGTAAACCTCTCAGAAATGGTGGATAGGCATATATTTTAACATGAGTTAATGACCAACGGCACTAAATTTGGAGGTTCCATGACTGAATTTAGAAGCCTTGAAGATCCTATTGTGTGATGAAAATTTGTTATTCCCATAGTCTGTTTCAGTTTGGCATGGAAAAGAATAAAAGTAGAAGGAACCTTTTTTTTTTGAGTAAATTTTGGGCAGTTCCATTTCAAAAAGAACTTTCAAAATGAACAATGTCCGAACAAGGGGAGAATATAATAAAATAGAAAATACAACAAAGGAAAAAACAAACAGCAAGAATAGCTCTCAAAGGATAAAAGGAAGTGCAGTCAACATCACATGAGTAGAATAGATTTCTACTCAATGCCAACGCAGTGGATCCCACTAACCCCGACACCGCTATTTCGCGACGAGCAGGATTCCCTCATCCATTCGAATACTATGTAGAAGAACCTTTACGAGTGCAATGTCTAGGTTCTTATATGTATTGTTGTCATATCTTGGTTTTTCTTTTGTTGTTGCAATGTAGGGCACATTCCTTGTCTTTCCATTTGGAGTTTATCAATGAATGGAGTAAAACTAAAGTTGTAAGGTCCTTTTCTTTCCATTGAAATCAAGTGCTACCATGCGTAACATTGAATTGACTTTGTAGATAAGAATAGTGGAGGCCTTTAAATTGAGTTGTAGGCTTGGAGTTAATGGACAACTATTTGATTCACTCTTTTATTTTAACAATCATGTATCTGATTCTTACATGATCACATATCCATATCACCTCTCAAACAAACAATGATTTTTTTCATTCTGTGATTGAAAGAAGGTAGTTCTTAGCTTGAGAGTTGGCGAAGTATGATTTTTTTAAAAAAAATTAAGCGTACGGGGATGATAGGAGACTTATTTGTTTCACTTTTATGAATGTCCATCTTGAACTACTTTTTTTTATTTATCTAAGGTATGTATTTATCCCTACAATAAGTTTCAAATCTATTTCAACCATTTTGGGGTTGGGCTGAATGTTGTCTGTGTCCAATTATGAGACAAATGTCAAATGCCAAAATATTTATTTACACGTTTGCAAAATTGTTGCAGGTACTACCTTTCACTTCCCCACGTAGCTTCTTTGTTTCCAGGCATGTGGTTTCTGAACAAAATCTCATCATTTTCTGGGCTTTGTTCCACTGCTGTTCTTCGCTCTGCTAATGGCACATTTGCGGTCATTTGCAGTGTTCTTGTTTATGAAATACTCATGCATTTGAGACCTGCACTTGGAAAAAGAAAAGCAACTGCATACGCAGTATTAATGGCATTGTACCCACTCCACTGGTTCTTTACCTTTCTGTTCTACACTGATGTGGCATCACTAGGTGCTGTTCTAGCCATGTATCTGGCTTGCCTGAAGAGGCAGTACTGGTTAAGTGCCATGGTAAGTACCATCCAATCTTCTCCTCGGTTTTGTAACATTTTAATGTGTTCTGTTCCGGAGAAATGCTGGTTCATTCATCATATAACTTCTTTTTTGTTTTATGACTAATTTGCTTTATTAAACATTGCCTCACAAGTTTATCAGGGGCCTTCATTCTTCTTATTTTAAGATATTAAATTTGAATCCTCAGTCACAGAATCACATTTAGAAAACAACACAGCCAATTAAGTATAGTCTATGCATATGTTGGTCTATAAAACAAAAAGAAATAATCTTAGTACATCAAATCCATGATTCATATGGAAAATGATTGCACACTTATTGAAAGCCTATAACCTACCCAAACAATACCCTGAGAAACTCTCACAATTTTTTTTCTTTTCTTTTGTGTGCATGCACATTCTTTTTTCTTTTCTTTTTTTTGAAAAGGGGGGGGGGGGGGGGGGGGGGGGGGGGGGGGGGGGGGGGGGGGGGGGGGGGGGGGGGGGGGGGGGGGGGGGGGGGGGGGGGGGGTGGGGGGGGTGGGGGGGGGGGGGGGGGGGTGGGGGGTGTGGAGTGCATAAATCCTATTAACTGAAATCTTTGATTTTGGCTTGTGGTTATTGATAAGAGTAACAGCCATAAGCTCTTACTATATGTGAGAATTAAGTCTTACACGCATAACATAAACTTCGCTTGATAGATATTTTTGATGATCCGTTTACAGATAGTTCATAGTTGCTTGATTAGCAATGAGATCATCATAATCTCTGTTGTTGCTGTCAGTTGTGTTTGTTTTTGTACATACCATTGTTTTGCAAAGTTATTTATATCTCTTTTGTGTTTAACAGTTGGGGGCCTTGTCGATATTTATACGGCAGACGAATGTGGTATGGATGTTGTTTGTTGCCTCTGTTGGAGCTATTGATTATCTATTTGATACTCGTCAAAAAGATCATGTGCAGAAGGAAGGTCGTAAAATATTAACTGATAAAGATAGTTTAAATGCTGGCCAAAAAAGCAAGCCACGACCCCCAAATATAAGAAGGCGAAAGATGGATAGCTCCAAAAGCACTGTAGATTATTCAACTCCCCAATCAAGAATTGTATCTAATTCTTTTTCACCAGGTATGTTTTGCATTTTCAGTGATTTAGTGAAAGATGAGTTTCAGAAAATATGTTGATCAGCTTTTGTGGATGCTCTCGTGTTAGACTTTAAGGTTCCTGGGAAAATGATATATCATATCAAGTTACCCTGACTTGGTCTTCTTTTTCATTACATATAAAATATGTGGTAAGAAAATTTTGCTAAATGCATCATCAAAAGAATGGGCTACGGGATTATTCTCCCTTGGTCATTTGAATTTTGTAGTATGTTTACATTTAAGTGATTCGTCAAGTATTATTTCTGATATTAAAAGCTATAGAGAGAAACAGCTCAGGTTTCCTATAAAAATCTATTATTCATTTTTTTATATGTAGGCATGGTGAAGTGCCAGGCATAAGATTACTAATGCAGTCTGACATCAGAATGCTAATATAGAGTTTAAAATCAACTGTTACTTTATTGGAACACCTGGGGGGATCAATTGCTCAATCCTGCCTCTGCCCTTAAAGAGAGGAAACAGACCTCTATTTCCCATCAGACATTGATAAACTACGGCTTCATTGTCCTTATGGACTTGTAAATGGGGTGAAAAACATGGAAAGTAATATTTTGATTAATTTTCTCTAATCCCAATAACTGTGATGTTGGTATGTTTAGTATGAATTTACCTCTCTGATGACATTATGCTCTAAGGTCACCTACATATTTTTTTTTCTTCTTTAATGGCTCTTTTCTGATATTTCCATACTGGATCCTTTCGCATCAACATCTAAGGTAGGATATAAGTGATACAATTGCATAAAGGAAAACAGAGAAAATCACCAGTTGTATTTAAATATGTTGCAAACTTATAATATTTGATCATGTATGGAACATAAATATGACATCCTGTTTGAGAGACCATGGTGCTTTAATATGGTCCTCTTTTTCTCATATCGTGGGACCTGTGCAACCTGTATAACTATTCGTTTAAGCTTAGGTCTCTAATCAGGTTTCATGGCTTTCGAAAAATAAACATGAGCCTTATTGATCTCACACAGCTATATACCATACTCAAAAATATTTCTAGTCCATTTTTTTTCAACGCGACCAACAAACTATGCTATCAACCACCCACAACTAGTGGACTTCTTAAAAATTGAAATCAAAGTGTCATTAATAATTCCTCTATCCTCTGTTTTATTATATTTACAATAGTCCAGCGGATCCATAGATGCAAATTTTAAAAAATGGAAGTAATTGGCCACAGATAAAAGGTTAAAAAGTCAGCACTCTGTAGAAATTCTAGAGGTTGATTTGTAATCCAAGAAATGATTCTCCTTCCTGGAGAAATAGCCTCCTTTATTGTTCAATATCACTAAATGATTCACTTATTGCTGCTGTCAGATATTTTCTATTACAAATTTACAATCCTTAGTCTCACTTACCAAACACATGTATTATATTATGAATAAATTTATATATGCCAATCTGTTGTTGTATATGGTCAATTAGAATGTCAAATAATTAAACTAAAAGTTAAACCTTTTTTTTTAATGAAGGCTGTTTCGCATATTTTACAGGTCTGTTGAATGAATTCCAGGTCATCTTGGTGCTTTTGTGGTCTTCAAAATGGAAGATTTTGACATCCTTTTTTCCATTCATTGTGGTGTTGGCAATGTTCATAAGCTTCGTCATCTGGAATGGAAGTTTAGTTCTTGGTACTGCAAATCTTTCTCCTCGCCATGTCATAATGTTCATGTATTGGCGTATTTCCAATTACTAACTTTATGAAACTTGGAAGGGATTTTCTATTTATGGTAAGTGATAAACTTTTTAAAGAGAAATAATATATATTTTTTCCCCATGCAGGTGCAAAAGAAGCTCATACAGCTTCTACACACTTTGCACAAATGATGTATTTCAGTCTGGTTTCTGCTGCAGCAATGGCTCCCGTCAGTTTATGCCAATTTGCACATATTTGGCAATACTTTTTGAAGAATAAACTATCTGGAGTTCTTCAAGGGCTGGTGGCTTTAATTGCAGGATTCATCTCCGTTCATTTCTTTAGGTCAGATATCTACACATCTGGGCACATTGTAGTAAGATTTGTTACATGCTTCTGCAACACTAAAATTTTTTTTCTTGAATTTTTTTTGTACATTCTTGTATTTGCAAAGACACATTCTATGGCCTAGTTACTTGAAGTTTTTTTCTTAAATATTCAAGTTTTGTGGTTTCCATGGCCCAAGTGAACTTCAGCTGGTTTATCTGCACCTGACAAGAAAGTGCCACATCTTGTTGCATGATGTGACATTTATGTCCCTTTCTGTTTGTGTTAAATAACTATGCTATAACATTTTTAGTCCATTGTACTTTGATATGAAATAATCAACTTATTATTCATGGTCTTGCTGCAAAAGCGCGCATATGTCACATTGTAATAAATGGTCAGAAAGTATAATTATAATAGAATTTAAGAAGGTGGCAATTATTGAAGTTTGTGAATTGGGAATATTCAGAGAATTATTAACTTCTCTCCTATCTATGTAGCAAAGATGTATTGTATGTGTTTTTCCATAGTCCAATGGAAGCTAGTGTACTCAGAGACAGTCCCATATTCAATGTTTATTGGAAAAGCTTTACTTTTAGTGGTACAATTGATTGTGCTTTTTTCTTATACTATTTTACTAATCTTGTATTATCACGTTGAATGCAGTATAGCACATCCATACCTCCTTGCAGACAACCGGCATTATCCCTTCTATCTTTGGCGAAAAGTCATCAATGCTCATTGGTTGATGAAGTACCTTCTAGTGCCACTTTATATCTACTCCTGGCTTTCCATCATCAAAACCTTAGGTGCTGATAGAAACTCTTTTCAAATTTTTGTGGCTCAACATATCAACCAAATATAACCTCCATTACATATTCTGCAGGTAAAACACAAAGAAAGATATGGGTATTGCTATTTGTCTTGGCATGTGCAGCAGTCCTCGTTCCCTCGCCTCTGATCGAGTTCAGATATTATACAATACCTTTCTTCTTCTTGGTTTTGCACTCTGATTTTGAAGATTATATCAGCTGGGGACTAATGGGTATGATATATCTGACTGTGAATATCTTTACGATGGCGATATTTTTGTTTCTTCCATTTCATTGGGATCATGAGCCTGGAATCCAACGGTTTATATGGTAGAATAGAGGCACATCCGACAAAGGAATTAATGACAAAAGCAGTTCATCAACACAGCGGTGGAGAATTGAATATTATTCTTCCCAAACAAACCTTGACACTCATATTAGCAGACAAAGGCAGATTGATATGGCCATGATATCAGCGCCTGTTGAATTCGTCGTGCAAGACAATTTTTATAGGAAGAGTTGTGAAAGCAATGTCTCTTTGAACAGGTTGTCATTCTCTTTATTTATTCAAGTATTATGACTGAAGTGGTTCAGGTGAATGTATGATGTCATGAAGAACAAATAGGAGATAATTGAAGTTCTAGATTGTATTATATTTCTTAACTATTAAAGAAGATTTAGTGCGCATTGTTTTGCCAAAGTGTATAATTTGACATATCAAGTTATTCTCAGATGATGTGGTTAAATTCGTGATTGCTTTTTTAAGCGGATAATGCAATCTGTGAATGCTAGGCAAACACCATATTTTTCTCTTGTACTTTGTTTGTGAGCTATTTAAGTAGACACTTATTGCTGACCATATACCATGGTTTATTTATCAATTTTCATATGATCTTCTATGTTAGATATTTTTTTGTCATAAAAGGAGAACATGAGAAATTCCTATGTCCCGTTTGGATCCGCAGTGGGGTGAATTACATGGTGGGATCACCACAAAAATGTCACCGCAGATCCAAATGGTTTCACCACTCCCCCCTTCACGTGTGGGTCATTTTGGCTTGCATTTCATTTTGGGTTGCATGTGAAAATCCCTGGAAACAATGTTTTTCCACCATGGCGTTGTCACCTCCTAATTTTTGGTTCATGGGCGTCTCCGTTGCTGTTCCAAATGGACCCTTTAGTCTTGTTTGTCTAGTAGCATCATATATGTGTTTCATCATTATGAAGTAGGATATCTATAACTTGATAAACAAGATAATCCATAACTATTCTAAAATTATTTATTAATGCTCATCTATTATGTCAATGAATTAAACTATCTTTTTATTTAAAAAAAGTTATTTTACCTAACAATCCCAATATTTTCATATATTCCAAAAACATGTCACATCGTCTCTCTCAAACATTTTGAAATAATTATAACATTGTTATTTAAAAAATTATAAACATTTATTTACCTTTTATCTAAGATTTATCATAAATTTATTCAACGTCGATCAACTTTTATATTTTTAAATGAGAATAACAAAAATGTAATATCATTTATTCTACATACATTGCCCGGAACAGCTATAAGGAAGATGGCTTAATGCATACAAAACACAAAACCACAATTCCTGATTGAGCATATATATATATATTTCTTGTTTTATGATACACATCTGATCTCTTGAAAATAAGGAAGCATGAGTGCATGCTTAATTCTTGTTTTGTGATTACACAGCTGATCTCTTGAAAAAGGAAGCATGAGTGCATGCTTCACAAAAACATTCACTAAAACTCTCAACAACAACACAGAAAAACACAGCTTCTGATCATTCACTAACTACAGACAGAGACCAAATCAGCACCAGAAACTCAACCTGTTCATTCATTCATTCAGATCCCTATCGAGCAGACGATCTGCTTCGCTTCTGAATTCGATCTTCTTCCCTCCTTTAACACAACTCCCCAATAAAGGCTTTGATTCTCTGGGGCTCTCTCCCCACCCTCTCATCTCCTCCACATTGAACACATTCTTGAGCACAACATTCTCACTAAGTGGTTGGTCTTTATCCACTACTACAGGTCTCTCATTCTCCTTCTGAGCATCCTTGTACGACGAGTCTCCTCGCACGTTACGATCATTGTATTGAGAATGGCTTCTCTCATACAATCCAGTAGGTGAGACCCTCTCATCACCCTCCAAAGATAACCGACTGAAGCTCCCGAAACCTTGGATTCCTCTAGCGATTTTTCGCGTTCTCTCTCGCTCCTCTTTCAGCAGCTCCCCATTCTCCAGCAGCTTCAGCACCCTCTCTGATTTCTTCCTTGCATTTAGTCCCCAATTGAATCTGAACAAGGACCCAGTTCAAAAATCTGGTGACTTTCATCGACAAAAACAGGAATCTCAGATCACATACCCCTTCTCATCAATGTACTGGAAGGAACCCAGATCCTTGATCGCATCCTTATCGCTCTGGAACTCGTTGAATACAGTCTCCGGGCCGTGCATCATCAGGTGTTCGAGCAGTATCACTGACTTGTATGTCTCTCTCCACTGCTTCTTTTCAAACCTCTCAAACCTGACTCAAAACACAATTGAAAGGATCAAATGTAAGGGACAGTCATTCCTGGAGTCACTTTTGCTGGCACAAATTCGATTAAACAAATCATATACTCTGTTATAACCAACCTCTTGTGGAGAATCTCCACAATCCTCCAATAATCATCGATCTCGAAAGCTGCCCGAGCAATCAATCCCATCGTCCTAGTCTCCGGTCCACACGGGGCCCCATTCGTCGCCTCCTCGGTCAATCTAATCGAAGAAAAACAAGTACCCACATCAGAATCAGAGGCGGAGAAGCCGATAAGGCCATCTGAGGGGGTGGGAAGGAACTCACAATTGGGCGGGGGTGACGTCGGTGAGGGCGAGGCGGGCGGTTCGGATTTTCTCCTTCAAGAAGAAGGAGGCCTGCTTCTTGAGCTCGTGGAGGAACGGCGCGCCCATGTCGCGGCTTCGGAGTATCGAAGACATGGTTTCAGAGACCGGAATCTGATCAAAACAAGTCCAGAATTCTTTATAGGAGGTTAGATGCAACTGCTCCACTTAAGAACAGCAGCAGAGGCACCAAGTCAACCAACTTTAGATAGATTGGATCGGACGGTTTGATTCAGAGGTGGGGGTGTCGATGAAAGTGATTGGAATTGGAAGTCAAGATCTGATGTGGAGATATTTTTTTTTTTTGGGGTAAAAATGTGGAGTTTTTAAATGTAGAAGATCTGTGGATGTGTTTGCTTTTTTTTATTTTTAAAAATGTGACCGTTGGTCACACCTGCATTTGTTTTATGTGTTTTTCTTTTGTTCCTTTCATGCGTGACAGTGATATTTGGAAATTTGAAATTGTTTTTGAATCTGGGTTTTTTGGATTTCAATTTTATTTTTTATTTTTGGTGTGTGGCATTTGGAGGTGGGGCTTGATAGATTGATTAAACACATTGCATCTTTAAATAGTCAATCCTAACCATCATTTTGATGGACTCAATTAATTAATTTAAATATATCATTATTATGAACTTTTATAAATTGTATCAATGGGTTTTATAACATCAAAATGTGAGAGTTGTGTTACATTACAAAAAAAAATCAACAGGACTGATTAGTTTGAGGTTCGGATCCATTCAAGACTAGCTTCTATCAATCCAGTCACTATCGCACTACACAACTAATTGTTGGGTATATGTGTCACTCTTAGATCCAGTCAAGTCTGGATTTGATTAGTACCATTAGTATCCAATAGGAGAATGACACATATACCCCATGATTAACTGTGCAGTTCAACTTATAAGTTGTATAAATTGATATGCAGCGTGTGAAATTAGATACCGACCAGACTGATTGAAGGCAGACCTGGATTTGGACTCCTTAGTTTGTGTTTTTGGAACATTATTGTTTTCTATTTTTTTAATTTTTTGCGTGGAAAGCATTTGAATCAGGTGGAGGTGGGGACAGAAGTTCAGTTCAGTGAGGGGAAGTTGCAATGAGAACCGTCCGTTCAAAACGTTTGGCCGATGCTTTGAAATCTTAGTTCTTATGTTTTTTAGAATTTTCAATGAGAATGTTTACCTCCACCAACCATCTATCATATCCCCACTAACCAATTTTTATCCATTAATTGAGTGTTGATACACGCAGTCCTTTTAACAGTCTATTTTGCAACCCCATACGTTATGATAACGTAATATATACTGCACTATTATAGTGTATAGGTCCTATCATAATATAGGACTCAATTTTTTTTCTTTCATTTTTTCATTATGAAAAAAATACACTAATATATCTTAGTATATGTTTCATTTCACATAACAGTATGCACTTCAAAAGGTGAGTGTATGATTTTTTGTTTTAAAAAAATAGGATGGATTGTAATTGAGAGTGTAATAGGGGGGCTGTGTGTATCTTTTTCCCCATTAATTAGTGGGTGTGGCCCACAGCCCGAGCCCGGACCTCAAAGTGAGGCCCGAGCCCGACCTGTTAATTGGCCCGGGCCTGGTTTAGGCCCTACGTGCCTGGGCCAGCCCAATCACACTAGCGGGCTTTGAATTAAATGATAGGAAAAAGATACATCCAGTCCCCGTTCAAGTCCCAATTGTCGATTTGCCTTTCATAAAAAATCATACACTCTCACTTTAAAGTAAATGCTGTTATATGAAATGATATATATACTAAAATATAACAGTATATTTTTTTTCGAGTTGAAAAAATAAAAAAAATTGTGTTATACATCATGATAGAAGCTATATACTATGATAACGTAACATATACTGTGGTATTACAGTATATTGAATTGCAGATGGAGCTATAAACGAGGTTGCGTGTATCAACGCTCCCAAATGATAACCTTTATACTCGACTAGTCAGAACACAGGGAGCTGGGTCATGCTAATTGGTTGGCTCTCAAACAAAACACAAACAGACACTCCGCCGCCATCTCTCCCATTCGTCCTGTCCAGCCGGCCGGCACAAATTTTGATTCACAAAATCTCACGTTCCAAATGGAAAAATCAAGGAGGTGGGTTTCGGACGCATAAGTAGAGAAGTGTTTGGATGAGTGCTAGTAACTAAAGGGTCTCCTAGTTGACTATACACTAATGTGATAGTGCAGTTCACCACTAGTACAATGTATGAAAAATTAAAAAAAAATTATTTCTTAAGAAAAAAGTTATGTATCAATTTATGTAGATATATACTTTACTTTTCATAACATCTATTTCATTATACAAGGATATACTTTTAAAAAATCAAAACTATTGGGGTTGCAGATATCATTTTCCTATCTACGGGTAATGGAATAGGCTGTTCTAAGATTGATGACTATTTTTCCAGTATAAATGATGAATAAATCATTTTTTTGTGTGTGTGGTTGTGTTTTTATTTATTTTAATTGTGAAACATAAAATAAAATTTTTATTGTTTGGTTGAGCATAGATAAGTGTGATGGATAAAAGATGAATAAGATGTGAATATAAAATCATAAAAAATGAAAAAAAATTGACATATGCACCCTATGATTTATAAGAGAAAATATGACATGTGGGCCTCTCGTATCACTGAAATAAATTAGTGAAATAACATTATTCTAGGACTATTCCATAATATTAATATTAGCTTATTCATATCTATCTTAACATAACTATACTTATTTATTCATTTTAAATAAATAGATTTTTGAATTTATTCATCTTTATTGTATCATATTTCTCATCTATTCTGCAACCCAAATCAGATTGAAAGTACAGTTAAGGGATTATTAGGCCACCTACACACCATCTATGGTAGTAAATTAAATATGAGCGATGAGCTTGGGGGACCGTTATTTAAACCCTTATTTAATGAAAAACCACCCCACTTGGAAACCCATCCAACATATTTTTTTAAACCGATAGAACCACCTCCTAATAAATACTAGTGCGTAATTAATGTAAAACCACCAAAATCCATTTAGCAAAATTTCTCTTTGTTCAACCCATCTCCACCCGTTTGCCTTTTTGATCGCCATCCATGACGCCCGTCGGTCATCCTCCTTTGTTCCGACGAGCACCGTCGACGATGCGCGCGTTGGCGAGGACGCGGTCTTCGGAGAGGGATTGGTCAGAGGAGTAACAGTAGAGGATGAAGAGGTAGTTGGTGAGCTCTAGCCAGTCGTAGAGGGCGAAGGAGGGAGAGGAGGGGGGTAGGGGCGGAGGAGCAGAAGGTGTTAGAGAGGAGATGTCGAGGGGACAGAGGGAGGGTGGTGGTTGAGGAGGAGAGAGTGGACAGTGCAGTTAGAGGAGGAGGTGGAGCAGAGAGTGGAGGGGAGGGGGAGAAGGGAGGGGCCGAAGGAGGTGTAGTTGAAGACGAGAACCTTATTGTTGCGGCGGAGTTGCATGTGCATCATGGAGATGTTGATGATCATGCAAACGAGACGCCATTCTCCAATGTTAGTGTTGGTAGAGGTGACGGAGATTGGGAGGAGGAGGAGGAGGAGGAGGAGGGATTGGTGATTGTGATTTTCTATAAGGCTCGACACATTAGATATCGACATATTTAGATCTTGTCGACGCCTCAATTGTCAAAAGATAATGGTCATGTCGTAGTTGTTCTGTTGAACATATAATAGAAAAAAATGTCATGTTCTGTATTGACAGTGACAGAGCCAGGGGACGGGCTGGGCCGCCCCTGCAAGCCATGCGCAAACATTCACAGGTGATTAATGAAAATCAATAGTTGAAATGGTTTTTTGGTGTATAAACCCCTCAAAAAAATTTATATTGCCAAGTACTTAATTTAAGTTCTTTTCCTAGCAATACCCTGAAAAGGGTTTTAATTTTGCATCAGGCTCTTTTGAGGGGGGTATTTTTTAAAAAAAATTTAATTTTTCAAGAATACCATCCAAAAAATGGATATTACTAAAAATAGTAATTCACTAAGATTATTTTAACAAAATGATATCTTTCAAGGGTACATGTAAAACAATCCTAATTGAAATGAGTGATTTTAAAATTTGAAAATTTTACGTGCAATCCAGTTTGCATCCTAATTAGCATGCATACATTTGATTTTTTTGAAGTGTATACTTACATAATAATATATATTAATCTTTTATGGAAATGAAGTACAAGCTCATATGAAATAAATACATAGATTTTATCAAAGTATATACGGAGATAGTTATTATATTACATTAACCAATATTATATATTGCATTAGAAATGGCGAATGAAAGTAGGGCTACAAAATTGACTTAGTGTATTATCGCTCATTGAGATTTGGAGTTCTGTATCTTTAAAAAAAATGTGATAAGCTTTGTATTCATGGGAATATCGATATCTAATTTTAAGGTGTTGAAAAATTACTGATTTGAATGGTTTAATGATTTTTTTGTTTATTTTAATTTTTTATCATTATTATATTGAGTCTCGTAGATTTTTTGAAAGTTAGGTTTTAAAATATCTTCATGAAATATAAGCTTAAATAATATCTTCATATGTTTTTGTGATCAACTATTTTCTTTATATTCGTATTTTTAATTTTTAAAGCTTCATTTTTTTAATTTTTTGTGATGGGAGTAATTGAGATCTCAAAATTTTTATAAATATTCTATTAATTATTCTAGATCACTAAATATAGAAAATAAATAAAATATAACTTTCGATATGAATTGATCGTCATTGATTCAAGGAATCGATCATTATCCAACTGCCTTAATTTCATCTTAATTTATCATATATTTATAATTATTCTTTTTATCTTATTTATTATCTAGGGCGTCTGGCCCCCTTTTCTTCTAATTCATGGCTCCGCCCCTGTGTATGGATCGACACATCAGATGTCGACGGATGAAGATCCTGTCGACATTTGTTCCGTCGAACATGGGAGTAAAGGGGAGGATTTGGTTCTAAATGTGGTGACATTAGTAGGGCTGGTTTTCCTTTGATTTCAGAGTGTATAAAAACTGATGCTAATGGGGTGGTTTTCTTATTGCATGGGGTGGGTATATAACTCCCCGGAGCTGGGCCATGCTAACTGGTTGACTCTCAGACAAAACACACACTCCTCCTCCTCTGCCATCTTTCCCTTTCCGCGCTGACCAGTAACCTTGTCTTCCGATATTCGAATATCCATAATGCTGATATGAAAATTAGTGTGTTCGATCCAAAAAATATCTTAATCCGACATATATTGTAAAATTATGTGTATTTGCATTTAAATTTGTTATCTTGTATGATTAATTATAATCATAATATTTTATGTAACAATTAAATTATCTAAGTATGATATTTGAAAGAGAATAAGTCTTAAAATCTCTATTTTAATTCTCATATCTCTCTAAATATATATCACTTGATTATTTAAATTAATGTTTATATTTAAACATGTCAATTATTCAAAAAATATCTGTATCCGATTCATATTTGATTCAAATATAAAAATTAATATTTGTAGTTAAATAATTATGATATGATAGAAATATTACGATATCTGATCCATATCTGTTCCGTTTAGGGGTCGTAAATGAGCCAAACGAGCCGAGCTTTGACCTGTTCAAACTCGGCTCGTTTAGTATTAGGCTCGGTTCGTCTCGGGACCGAGCTTAGTTTCGTGCTGAAGCTCGGCTCGTTTGACTCGTGAAATTCTCGGTTGAAGCTTGGCTCGACTCATTTGTTAAATGAGCAAAGCCGAAGCTCAAACCAAGGCTCAGCTCGAGATTGTTTAGCTATAAAAAAAAAATTGTTTAGCATTTGAGAAGTCATCTTTCACAAATCACAATAACTTATACATGTGAAAATGATATAAGCACGAGTTCGACTCGGCTCGATTAGGGTTTTTCGTTTTCCCCTTTTTATGTTATAAATAACGAGTTCGTATAGGCTCGGGCTTGACTTAAATTTGACTCATTTATAAATCAAGTTTTAAAAAATATTTAAACGTGATTCATTTGATTAATCGAATAAGTTTGAATGAGCTCTAATCGAATTGAGTCCGATTCGAGTATGAGCCGCTCGATTCATTTAGCACCAAACACGTCGGAGGCAATATCCATGGCTGACGGGCTAGCAGGGCACGTCCCTCGACACGACAAACGATTGTAAGTGTGCCCTTGACTTTTTGGTGCTATTTTGTCATCATTTGCATACTTGCAGTGTTGTATCTTATTTTATTTATGTATTATCATTGCGAAGGTTGAACACCCATTCTTGTTCAATGAAGTTATTTTATTTATAGGACATCCATGCAACCCCTTGAAAATCTAATTGAAATATGTATAACCCATTCATTTCTCTTAAAATTTATGTAACCTCTAAAATCATTTAGTAAATCCAAATAACTCTTTGAATAGAATTTTAGTTAATAGATTATGAATATTTTATAAATATTTCATTTGGTTAATTCTGATTGAAAACACAATATACAAAAAAATCACTACAATGTGTTAAAAATGTGAAAAATCCTATAAAAAATGATTTTAATTACTCTCTTTAGAAATATTATAAAACTCTATCTAGATAAAATCATTATTTATAGAAGATTTTTTGTATTTTTAATACATTGTAGAGTTTTTTTGGTATACTGTGTTTTCTATTAGGATTAACCAAACATAATCATTCACAAAATATTCATCATCTATAAATGTAAATTTTATTCAGGCGTTATTTGATTTTACTAGGTATTTTTAAGGGGTTATTTGGATTTTATAAAAAAGTTAATGGATTTCATGGATTTCAGTTAGTCTACAGGATTGTTATATGGATTGATTGATTTATTTATTTATTTTTTTGGTCAATGACCTCAGTTTCAATTCTAAATAATCAAAGACACTCAAAGTGGACAATACATTGAAATGTTTGAAATGTTCAAAGTCTTCAATTCCTCTCTTTTAGACGCTTTTTTAAGCAACTTTATTTCTAGCATTCCGCGTCAATCGATAAGCTTGTGGGATTCTATTATATTATTTTATAATATTTTAGAAAACAAATTATTATAGGTAAACCCTATATAATTTTTAAATGGATATAATCCTGATGGGATGTTGTCTTGTCTAGAATCAAGGTTTTGATTATCTATCTTTTTTTTTCATGTTTAGATCTTATTTGACTTTCATTATAGATTTGTCACATTACTGTAATGAATTTTAAGACTAAAGGTCTTACAAATATAAATCTCGTTGAATGGGACTTTAGGGATCTTCCAATTACTGACAGATTGTTCTATACTCTCATAATTTATCTGTTGCATGTTTTTAATGGACATAGTCCTAATGGCAGTAGAATTCGATGTTCTAGATGTGGAGGCTCCATCCGTAGAAGTGGAGGCTTCATGTACCCATGATATAAGGGATCAGAAAAGATTGGCCATGAGAGAGTGCAAGGAAACCAGTCAACGACGTATTACGTCTCTAACTCTACTGAACCTTAGATGAGAGTGTGGACAACGCGACAAAAAAGTCTCAAAAGCACTGTTCACCGGCCGGTACTGTTCATACAAGCAAATCCCTTAAAAAATCAAGTTGGCTCTGATACCACTTTTGGGTATCAGAAAGAAGACATTAAGAGTCCTTCTAGATCTCGGAAAAGGAATACCAAACATTTTTATAATGAAAGACCTTCTTATAATAATAATATAATAATAATAAAGAATCCAGAAGGCCCTAGCAACTCACGGGTTCAAAAAGATAGTTACGGAAGCATCCGAAAAAAATGAAAAAGAAGAAATGACTTAAAGCAAAAGAAGACACCAGAAGAGGACAAGGAGTCACTCAAGGATGAATGACCACGGATTCCAAACCTATTGAAGTCCGCAAGCTTTGCCTATAAAAGGGAAGGAAGATAGAAGAAGGAGGGTATCGACGAAAATGAAGTCCACAATAACCCTCTACCAAAAAATCCACCAAAAAACTCAGAGTGCTTTGTAACATAGAAGATAGGGCAGAAGAGGGAGATATCCTTCTCAACCCCAATATTGTAAGTTTTTCTTCTGTAAGCCTATAATGCATGTTGCTATGCAGTATGTATTATGAATGTTGCTATGCAATATGTATTATGCATGTTTAATAAAATAAGTCTTTCCAGTTCTCATTCTATCTATCTTATGTCTATTAATTTTTAAAATTAAAAAATAAATAAATAATAAAAAATAAACATCACATAATTACATAGATTATTTGGGTTCCATAGTCTTAGACATGGCACCATCATAATTTCAATAAAAATTTACCAAAGGTGCATGTACATCAATTTTTTCCAATATTTTATAGTCCGTACAAAAAATCGAAACCAAAGATCTAAAATTAGGCCCCTGTCAACATCACATTTAGCTGGTAGTAACATGCCATTGGTTTGACATTCAAGCATTCCATTTTTTTTTTGGTTGTGTATTATTGATCACATGATGTCACTCAATGTCTACGCTCTCATATCCTTTCTAAAAGGACGTGATTTAAATATTTAATACCCTCACCCCATGCGAACGAACCCTCACAATCCACTAAGCCCACCACACTCACACAAACATGTCCTCCCATGCATCCCTTCCCCTCCTCCTCCTCCTCTCAGTACTGACCGGCGCCGCATCGGCCGCCTCGGACGCCCTCCCGGGGTGCCAAGAAAACTGCGGCAACGCCACCATCCCCTATCCGTTCGGCATCGGCGAGGGCTGCCACCTCCCGGGATTCAAAGTCACCTGCAACACCACCTTCGACCCTCCCAAGATGTTCATGAACAACGGCAACATCGAGTTCCTAAAGATCTCTTTAGACGACGTCCGCATCGCCACCCTTATCGCCCGCCAGTGCTACGCGAGCTCCCTCGACCCCTCCCACATCTGGTCCAACCTCAAGGGCACCCCCTACACCTTCTCCAACTCCCGCAACCGCTTCACCGCCCTCGGCTGTGACACGCTTGCACTTATACAGGTAAAGTCTGTTAGTTATGTAGTTTAATTCATAAGCTGTGAAGTTTGATACTGATAGAGCCAAAACCAGTCGAGCGTATGATATCATTTGAAGAAATAATTAATGAGATTTTAAAATCTCAATTTTAATTATTATATCTCTCCCATGTATACTCAAATTTACTGCTGAAAGAGATTTGAATCTGAAAAATAATATATATTCAAATCTGAATGATCATTAGGATATATAGTATACAGATATTTACGTATTTGATCCGTTGACATACTTACGTACAGGGAGACAACAGCACGGGCTACACAGGCGGGTGCGTATCGGTCTGCACCGATGAGTCGAGCGTCACCAACGGCACGTGCTCCGGCATCGCGTGCTGCCAGACCGCCATCCCCGCCGGCTTGAAGAGGTTCGACTCCACGCTCGGGCAGCTCGTTAGCTACAACGCGACGTGGTCTTTCAGCCCGTGCGGGTACGCGTTCCTCATCGACCAGGACGAGTACGTCTTCTCTGTGCCTGACCTCATCGGATTTCGGGCGCGCCGCCGCGTCCCGACCGTGCTCGATTGGGCGATCGGGAACGAGACGTGTAAGGTGGCGGTGAGGTCGCCAGACTATGCTTGTGGCGAGAATAGCCACTGCATCGACTCGACTAACGGGCCCGGCTATCGGTGCAGCTGCAATAGCGGGTACTCGGGGAACCCGCATCTCAAACAAGGTTGCCAAGGTGGGAGCTCATCAGTATCATATCAATAATGTTTACTATGTAAAAATCTTTTGATTGATAAATATTTTTCCTGGTCAAATATTTTCTTATCAATAGACGGCGAGTTCCCTCATTAATTAAAGGGTACCCCTACCATCCTATCAAAAGAAGGTTTGATAATAATGATGTTTAAATATTAGATTTTTAAACTCTTTTTAAAAACGTTATTTTATTGGTTTTTCAATAGCATCATTTTTTGGTCTAAAAAAGAAAAATGGTGGTATAAAAAGCTAAACGCTAAAAATGTGTTTGAATTTGTTTGAGAATTTTTAATTTTTCAATCGCAAAATCTACTTGAACATATATCCAAACGGGGCCTTCCACTGAATTCTGTTGTGATGTGGGCAGATGTCGATGAATGCAAGGATCCAAACTCAAACCCATGCGTGAAGATCTGCACGAACACGCCAGGGGGGTACGCGTGCTCGTGTCCTCGAGGCACCTACGGTGACGGCCGGAAAGACGGAAAGGGATGCATCGACGAGCACAAGGCATTCCCGTTGATGCAATCCGTGCTAGGTTCCGGTCTTGGCCTCCTCTTCCTGCTCATCTGCGGCTCCTGGTTGTACTGGGCACTCAAGAAGAGAAGGCTCATGAGACTGCGGGAGAGTTTCTTCAAACAGAACGGGGGGCTACTTCTGCAGCAGCAGCTTGCATCAAGGGGCGGCTCGAGCGTGGAGACCGCGCGCATATTCACCGCGGACGAGCTTAAGCGTGCCACGGACAACTACAACGAGTCGCGCATCCTTGGCCGGGGGGGATATGGGACCGTCTACAGGTATGGATCGATACGAGTATGTGTTAATAAAATAAATCTTTTTGACACATTTGATATTCGCAATGGGATTCAGATTCTTTGCTTGTTTTTATTATACTTTGCAATGACTACAACTTTAAAAATTTTACATGTTGGGATTTATGAGGGTGAAAAGAATTTCCATAAATGGCATCATAGAATGTTAATCCTCTCCAAAACTGTTGTTTTCTTAGTACATAAAGGATCTATTTGCTAGTGTCTAAGGATGCGTTTGGCAACTCATTTGTGGTAACTTTTGCTTTTCAATTGGTCAAAAAACTTTAAACGGGTTGGCAAACACGCTGGATTAATCGAGAATTAACAGGTGAATTCAGGTCAATTTATGCCTGGAAATATATTTTTTTTAAAAGCAGTCAGCTTTTCGGATTTCAAATGCACAAAAACAGTATTGTTATCAGCAACAAACATGATTCCTGAATTAAAAAAAAAAAAGCACCTCAAAAAAAGATATAGTAAAAAAAAATATGTTAAAAGCTACTTTATTGCTAAAGCTACTTTTCAATATATATTTACCTAAGTATTCCAATTGATCTAGGTGCCCTCACAAATTTCATCCACAAAATCTCTATTTTTCTATTTGGACGATAAAGTCTGTGATCGGTTTGACTTCTTCTGTTGCCTACAACAAGAAATGAATAATAAGAATTTGGTGGGAACACATCGTGGAGAACCCTATGTAATTGAGAAGGCGTTTTTTTTGTTCTAAACATAGTGTTACCACATGACTCCATTCCATGCTCTCTTATTCCTTTTATCTTCTTTATTATTTGTTCTCCTTGTTAATCTGATAGTAGTTTTACATTCTACCAACGAAACCGTCTACAGGGGCGTGCTCCAGGACGGGCGGGTGGTGGCGATCAAGAAATCCAAGGTGGTGGACGAGAGCCAGATCGAACAGTTCATAAACGAAGTGGTGATCCTCTCACGCGTGATCCACCGCAACGTCGTCAAGATCCTAGGCTGCTGCCTCGAGACGGAGGTGCCGCTGCTGGTCTACGAATACGTCTCCAACGGCACGCTCTTCCACCACGTGCACCGCGCGCGCGGCACCCTGGCATGGCCCGACAGGCTGCGCATCGCGGCGGAGACGGCCGCGGCGCTCGGGTACCTCCACTCGGCGGCGGCGGAGCCGATCTTCCACCGCGACGTGAAGTCCGCGAACATCCTCCTCGACGGGAGGCTCACGGCGAAGGTCTCCGACTTCGGCGCGTCGCGGCTCGTGCCGCTGGACCGCGCGCAGGTGACGACGCTTGTGCAGGGCACGCTTGGGTACCTTGATCCGGAGTACTTCCAGACTGGGCAGTTGACGGAGAAGAGCGATGTCTACAGCTTTGGCGTGGTGTTGGCGGAGCTTCTGACGGGGGAGAAGCCGATATCGGAAGCGAGGCCCGATGAGGAGAGGAACCTCGCCATGCATTTCATTGTGGCGATGAGGGGGGGAAGGTTGTTTGAGGTTTTGGAGGGGCGGGTGCGCGAGGAGGGCGAGGGGGAGCAGATTATGACGGTGGCGAGGATCGCGAGGAGGTGTTTGAGGTTGAAAGGGGAGGAGCGACCGAAGATGAAGGAGGTGGCGGCGGAGTTGGAGAGGGCGAGGAGGTACGAGAGGACGGAGAGCTTCGTGGATGAGACGACGACCGTTTATGTCGATGGCCAGGAAGATGAGCCGACGATGAGCGCCTATTTTACGGGCACGTTCGAGGCGGGGCAGGATGTAAGTTCTGGATTTGAGAGCCGTGTTTTGTTGCCTGTGAACTTGCAGAGGTGACCGCGCCCGTTATTGCATGAGATATAGCAATAACTAGCTTTGTGTGTTAGAATAAATCTTAAATGGTTCACAGGATTTCCTCATCTGAACTTCTAAACTTGGTAAAAATTAAAGGAGGTTTACTCTTGTATGTATATCATAATTGAAGAAGCAATAGGTTTGTAATGTTATATTCAATATTGTAAGGAGAGATAGAAACTCTTTTTCATCTCAGAGCTCGCCTCAGGTAAAGACCACCAGTGCAATTTTCTATGACTCCTCCCAGGGAGGATCTCTAAAAGCCATGTGATCAATATGGGATTATACATAAGATGGTGAGGATCACGAGGATAAATCTTAAGTAGTCAGCAAGGATCTCAAGATTTTTTCCAATATTGATATATCATTTATGTGTATCATCATTTAAACTTCATCCATCTAAGGCTGCAACTTAGTCGGATTGAATATGAATCTGACTGATTGAATCTGATTTTTACGTGAGTTGGGTTAACCAAATCGGGTTTAGATTCGGATTCGGGTTGACTAATTCGGGTTGACTCACAAATAGGGTTGGGTTCAGGTTGACCTCACTCACAACCTGACCCAACCTGAACCTGTAAATTAATAATTCAAAAAAAAAAAAATCATGGCCGTTCATTCTGTAGCTTTTAATCTGGGTAGTCAAAATTTTAGGTAAACATCGCTAATCTTACGGGTTGGGTCGGGTTGATTTATTTAATTTGCATATCATGTTAGAAATTCGGGTTGGTCCAATTCGGATTGAAAATCGAGTTGGGTCGGGTTGATTTATCTAATTACGGGTTGGGTTCAGGTTGGTCCAATTCAGGTTGAAAGTCGGGTTGGGTTGGGTTAGGATGGAATAATTTGGAATTCGGGTTGGATTCGAGTTGGGGTCAATCCGAATCTAATCCGTCCGAGTAGCAACCCTAATCTAAACTTCTAAATTTGGTTAAAAGGAGATTCAATCTCTTCATTTAATAAATAGAACAACAAATCACATCATTGTTGATCATAATTGAAGAAATAAATAAGTAAAGTTGTGCTCATTGTGTAGAAATAGAAACTTTATTCCGTCCCTTTAAGAGTTGAAGAGCATCATCATTTTTCAAGCATCAATGAAAAGAGGTATATACGTTTAAATAATAATATTACTAATATTATGATTATGAAGATCATGTTAGTTCAAGATCTATGACATCATAAAATAGAATTAATTAATGCTTATACATTGTGTTCGTGCATGTTTTAATGGATTATAGAGCGATCAGAAACAGTTGTCATGTGAAGTGTGAATGGTTACGGGATTCAAATTAGGGAGGTTGATATTTTCAGCCTAATATATAGAACAAGTCTTAACTTTGGTTCATGTGCAGTATGGTTGTTGACTTGTTGTGTGGTCCAGATGAATTTCAGTGTGTACAAGGTTCATCTATTAACCCAACTTACTGCTGTGCATTGAAATGTGTTTTCCATACTAGTTTGAATGATTCATATACATTCGTCATAGATTAGAAAACAAATTTTAAATATCACTGCCATCATTAAACCTAATATAGAAAAAAAAAATTGTTTGACGTAGCCCCTTTGAGTCCACAGATTAGTGGTTGCACACATTTTTATTTTATAATTTTTTAATAAAACTTTAATCTATTCATATATCTCAACATAAGTAGTATCTTCTGAGTTATATAATATATATTTCATTTTCCTAACTTATAATGTCTAAATTATAGGAATTTTTAATTATTTAACATAATTCATATCTAAATATTTCATGAGACACTTAATGCCTCGTCATTATTTAATAAAGACATATGACAACTCATTTATATAAAGTATGAGACTTGTAATATTTTTAATCACATGTCAATTTTATTTTTAATATAATTCAATATCTCATTAATTTTATATTTAGATTTAATTAATTAATCAGGTGAGTACTATCACGAGAAAGGGGGCATAAACGGTGTGATTTTCAAAAGTTGATAAAAAAAAAATCCAAATTCAGCTGTCACGTTGAAAATGGTACGTGTTCCCCATTTTCAAAGGCCCCCTTTATTTTATGCACAATATTTAAGGGGGCATAAACGGTGTGATTTTCAAAAGTTGATAAAAAAAAAATCCAAATTCAGCTGTCACGTTGAAAATGGTACGTGTTCCCCATTTTCAAAGGCCCCCTTTATTTTATGCACAATATTTCACGCGTACGGCATATGGTGTACAATGCATTATTCTTTCTTCTTTATCATTCCCATGGGACATGATAAAGTCAAAGTCAATAAAATCAAATTTAACCAACATTGGCTCAATTTCAAAGCACCTTCGTTTGCAACAATTGACATTATATTTTATTTTGTTTATGCTACATAGTTCAGTCATGCATGGATCAAGGTTGCAAACTTGCAATATTGGGTTGCCTCGACTTCAAATCAAGTCAAATTAATGGATGACAGTGATGTCTTCAGCTGAAAGAGTTGGTTGTTTGCTTGCTTGTGAAGTAGTGACTGTGTCTGTGGATACCAAATTTTTTTAATTTAGGACAATTTTTAAAAATAACCCCTTGAATTTTTTTTTTCCGGTTTTGACCCTAAAACAAGTTTAATTGCAAAACTGATCCTAAAGTCTATTTTGATCAGGCAGCACGCTCATATAACAGCTGATCGGTCCAAAAATTACCATGAGATAATAGGTAATCACGTCTCCGCCCCTTAACTAATCACCTCTCCCTGTGGGGGAGAACCCCCGCACATTTTAAATAAATGCTTGTTTTATAAAGTTAAATTTTAAATATTATCTAAATTTTAAATCTTATTCGAATTTTAAATTTGATCTTAATTTTAAATCAATGGTCTTATCTTTCCTAAATTATTTCTAACCAAATACTACTTTGAAAAAGTGAAAAAAAACTATGATGAGTATTATTTGTACCTGGGAATGGATTCTCGGCTTATTTATTTCATGCTTATTTACCATATTAGATCATTTTATTAATTTTTTCAACACCTTGTGGGATCAATCTATCTCATCTTCATAAATAATCTATTGAAATAAAAATGTAAATAGTATAATGTCCTATTAAGCCAAGAAAAAAAAATCACCTTGTGGGGAGATGTTCATGTCAGGTGGCGCGCTGATCGGTTAGGGCCAGTTTGAGGTCAATGATCCTGACCCAATTTAAATCTGAATCTTACACTGATCTGAATAAGCAGAGTTTGGATTTTGGATTCTAAATTCAAAATCTGATAATATATCCAAAGGGTGCCTCTATTTACACCCTCAATTTGTGCACACCCTCTTTATATGCACAGTATGATCTATATATTTAAGTGGGTTGAATAATTTGAAATAACTTAATTTTAGAAGACAACAAAAATAATTATATAATTTATATTAGTTAATTCTAACATAAAGATTCTCATTTATTCCAGTCTTCCAAACATCCATTTTATCACTATTTCATCTTATTCCGATTTATTCTATCCCTAGGCCTAGTTTGGTAAAAGGATAAATTTTTAGGATAAGTTAACCTAATTTATGGAGATAAAAAAATCACTATTTTTATCCAGATTTGCATTTGATAATGCTTTTTATTATCCTCATTTTTTATTTTCTTATCATCAATCTTGTATTTGGATCAAATATAGGATAACTTAATTTTTTTAAAAAATATCAAATCTACCCTTCCTATTAATGGGGCATTAATATTGTTTAGTGTAGTACATTCTTTCATTTTTTTGTTTTCATTTATTTTCTTGGAAAATGTAGTAATAAATGTTATCCCAATTTTATAAAATTGGAACAAAAAATTGGGACAAAGTCTGTTTCACCTTTTATCTAAAACAAACTATCCCCATTTTTTATCTCAAAGGTGGACAATTGTCCATACTTTATCCCCATATCTTTATTTTTTTTTATGTCATATGGGATAACAACTGATTTAAGTTAATTTTTTCCTTATCCAAAATCCTTATCCTTGTGTCAAACTAGGCCCTCATGGCTAATTCCCCAACCAAATATGGGTTAACGGGTGAGCAGGGTGCGGTGCAAGTAGGGGCACCCACATCCAAATCGGACGCGTTGACATTCCGACCCGTTTGAGGGCATTTCGGTCTGAAAAACGAGTTCCAATGTCTCCTCCAAAAGCTCTTACGCCGTGATCTGGATCCACCGATCGAACGGTCCACGACAACTCAACCCTCACCAACCGAATGGCGGCGGCGGCGGAGATGCACCGGCTGTGGCTGTGGTGGAGGAGGAAGGGAAGAGAATACAGGGTCGGGGCGGCCTGGACGGCGGCCTTTCTCTTCGCGCTCGCCATCACCGTCGGTCTCTGGTTGGATGGAGGGGACGATCACCGCCGTCCGATCGGTGGTCCTGTCCCCGTAGGCCTCACTCTGCTCCGGAACGCCAAACAGAGAGGCGCCGGTAATTAGGGTTTTTGTCCGTTTTTGCCCTCGCTTTTGATTTTGGCGCCACTTGGTCTGAGACGTTCATACAAATTTGTTCTTGTTTTTTTTGGATCTGAATCTGGTGAAAATTGAAGTTTTTATTTTGATTTTTTTGGGGGGTTTTCGTTGGTGACAGTTTGTCTGGATGGAGGATCACCTGGTTATCACCTGCAGAAGGGTTTCGGGTCGGGATCGAACAAATGGGTTCTCCACATAGAGGTGATTATGTGATCCACAACATGTTTCATTTGTAAGACAAGTTTTGATTACATGACAATCATATCATGTTGTTGTCTGTATTGTAGAGTGGGTTTTTGGATTCATGATTCGATTTGTACATGGTGAATGCATATCTGACCACTCCTGCAATCTTGCGTTAACCTTCATTCTAGTTGTAAACTTTCTAGATTCATGTATTAGAAATATCTATTTGCTTTCTTACATGGTTTTTTTTTATAAAGAAATTGTGGTCATTTCTATTTCATCTGAAAAATAAAATAGACGATGTCTGAATTGGAGTGAGAGCATAGAGAATTAAAAGAGAATAAGAAACAAGGAGACAAAAGCGCAAAAAAACGTGGCCTCCTGCCCTCAGATCCATGCCCTCTGAGCTGTGATCAGGTCCGATAGAAAAGACTTGGCAGGCCAGCCCAGAGCACTTATTCAGAGATCCTCCACGAGTCTCGCTGACAATGACGCTAGCTGCTCCTGCTAGTCCCATTCCCCACCCCCTAATGCATTTTCTCGTCAGCTCCCATGAGTTCTCAAAATAGAAGCGGGTACCCTTGAACACTACCTCGTTCCTAGACCGCCAAATCAACCACACTCCCACGGGTATAATAGAAAGCAACAAATGGCCATTTACACTCTGGTCATCTTTCTTACATGGTTATAGTAAACTTCTTCATTGAAATTGCTGATTTCACCAATTAGTTTATTGCGTTGCTGATGATTTTTATTTTTTTAAAAAATATGACCCACATATGCACATACAGTCATACACAAATCAATCATTGTTTATTCCCTCTTTCATTCAATTAAATGCACAGTATATTTGTTCACCAGCATATATTATCCAATGAAAATTATATTTGAATGTTGCCCACCTAGTCTACTGATTAAATATTTGTTGATTAACCTGCGAATATTTCCTTGAGGCTAATTTTCAGTTGACAAACATCTGAATACTAAAGCAGGTGCTAATCATTATATGATTGCATAAAGTGTGCTCCACACGTATTTTATTAAAATTATGCTGAAATCGAATGTGTCACTATACATTCTTCAAATTTCAAATATTTAGCACTGTCCTATTTTGCCTATAAGTTATGATAATTATCATTATATTATTTTCATATGCATAGATCTTTTGTAGCTGTCTGTTTAGGATCAACGTGCCTCAGTATGAGATCTTCTTCAGCATGTTCTCAATGTGTTATTTTGTAAACCTGCAGGGTGGAGGTTGGTGCAATACAATAGAATCGTGTTCTTCTCGTAAAATGACCCAACTAGGGTCATCAAATTATATGGATGCCCAATTCTTTTCTGGCATTTTAAGTGATGATCGAGCTCAAAATCCTGGTACATATTATCCGGTAAATATGGATTATATTTTGTTTAATAGGCACCAAGAAACATCATGTTCTCCTTTGTCGATTTGACTATGACCTTCAAATGCCATAATGTAGTGTTTTAATATCATGCAACATAACTTTTGCTGTGATTTGACTTTCACCTTGTAGAACACACATATATATATAGTTTTTTTTTTTATATAGCATATATTGGATAAAAAGGATGCAAATATCTTTTGTTTGAGCTTGTTCCTTGGCTCAAATTTTTTTTTCCTAATCAGTTTCTTCTACATTACTATGCTTTAATGATTCTAGGGCTTCTTACTTCTTGTTATTGGGGTCAAGCTGGGGCATTTCTTATGTTCTACCCTTCTCATTTTGTTTATTCTTTCTTTCCCTTTCCATTTTGCATCAGTTGTTTTCCAGTTTAATGTAATTTGGTGAGAACCACCGGTCATAAAAAAGGCCTCCCTTTTCTTCGGTTCCATCTCTCTTCTGTAATATGTTCAATTTGATTTATTTCTCTTTTGAAGCCCTAGGTTTATGTGCTTGGTCAAACGAATGTCCTTCAATTGCTTATATAAGAAAAAAATTCCTATAATATTTTAGTGGGTCTTGAACAACATCATGCTTCTTCTCTCACTACAGCTTTTCCACCTTATCCTCATCAGCCAGGCCTGTGTAGCTGAATTTTTTAAATTGCATGGATCTTAGTTAAACATCACTACACCTTGATCCTCCACCCATTATAATCCACCCTGTACGAGGTTTCCAAAATCAACTGCAACCAGCTCATCGTTTGCATCGATCGAGACATTTTAGAAGTAGACGTATGACCCACTGCAGCTTTTGTGACTGGAATATCACTTGACGAACCAAATACTGTGTTATGGCCTTCAGAAACAAACACACAAAGAAATGAGAGGAAGGGGAGTAAATTTGGAAAATTTAATATTGTATTCACACACCACAATCCATACGTCCATCCACAAAATAACATCACTATTTATAATAGTTAAAGAAAAACCTGAACTCTACCATCCTTTAAATATCTATTACTTAAACCATCCCTACAACACTCCAACTGGTCACCCACCAAGTTCCAAAAGTTGGCCAAGAATAATTTTGAATGAAATCTCCAACATTTTAATTCTCCTGTAATTCTTACCTTTTGAAATGGTCCTAGATACCTGTAGTTATTTTATGCACATGTTGATTGTCAATGAAGCTTTTATATTTGATGTTTCTGTTCAGATTTCTTTAACTGGAACAAAGTCAAGATCCGTTATTGTGATGGAGGATCTTTTTCTGGGAATGCAGAAATTAATCAGGTGCATTCAAGTAGAGGTTTATCTAATGCTTTCTTGATTTGTGCCTGATTCTATATGGGGCGCATATATTTTATATATAACATAGTGAAGGAAACTGACTCATGGTTTTGCATCTCATTTCATGTTATATAGAATGGAACTATACTCTTTTTCAGAGGGAAGTATATCTGGGAAGCGCTAATGGATGAACTTCTATCTGCAGGGCTGGCTTATGCCAAACAGGTTTTCCCATTTCCTAATGGATAAAAACTTAGTTTAGAGGAACATTCACTGAACTTCCAGCAAGCTAGTTTACATACATCATAGATTTTTACCTGCATGTTTAGTTTGAGCATCTGTTATATCTTGTGGTGAGAGGACCATTCTGAAAGTGCAGAACGCATATACAAATATAAATTAGAAAAGAGAGGAAAAGCCCAAAAATAATTAAAAAAATATATTTAAATTTTCTGTGCACAAGATACCAATCTGAACATACTGAATCATAAATCTTAAGTGAATACTATGAATTGCTTGTAACTTGTTCAAATATCATGTTCAATTTTATAACTTGTTCAATTTGGAATTTAAGCCCCCATGTATTGCTTGTTTGTGATCACATATCATGTTGTATTTTAATGCGTGTCTGACCGAAGAATCAATTCTCAAAAAATTAGGAATTGGAAATATCAGGGTATATTTTTGCATCCTCTTCTGTAATACTTCCATGAATGAAATCAATGAACACGTGGAAAATAATCTTGAATTGAATTTGAGATTTTTGGCAATCATTTCCAATGTTTAATTGCCTACTTCTTTTCTAATGAAAAAACAACCACAGCATACCTGGTTTGCATGAACACAAATTGGCCTGTCGATTTGATTGTTTGATGATTGGATCATTATGTGTATTCACTTCATTATTATATGTAGGTACAACATAATATTCCACCATCTATTGGGTATTTATCATTTTTAATATTGTGCAATGTTTTCTCATTTACTGTTAGGTTCATTTGCAGTTTTGATATAACTCTTTTATCATCCAAGTTGTTCCTAGATAAAAAGATGCAATGTTGTTAGCTTTTGCCGATTGTCACATCATTTTGCAGGCTCTTCTTTCAGGGTGTTCAGCCGGAGGATTGGCAACTTTAATTCACTGTGATGATTTCCGAGAACTTTTGCCGAAGGGTGTTGTAGTCAAGTGTCTTGTTGATGCTGGTTTTTTTCTTGACATGTATACTTCTATATCTGCCATTTTTTTTTAATCGAAGGAAATTTTTCAAAATTCTTGTCAGTGCTAAATTTTGACATAATAAAAAAAATATATATTCACTTTTTCTCTAGGTTATGGAGAAAGCATTTATTGGAATGAGGAACAACTGATGGATTTTCATGTTGAATTCCTATAGAAATGGGCTAGCAAACAATCATATTTTGTGTCCTTCAATGTTTGTTTGTTGGGTGTTTTCTATTTGTAGCAATATAAAGATGAAACTTTTGATATCTATGAATTCATTGATTGTGGAAAATATGGAAAAAAGTTGAAATTTTCACAGTATCCAATTAGATATCCAAATATAAACATATAATATCTCCCAAGCACCTGTATGTTGAGATATTTGCTATCACTTTATGTATATCTTTATACATCCATTTAATATTTATCTGTCACTCATTCACATACTGTTGCAGAAAGGATATTTCTGGGAGGAGCACCATTCAATCCTTCTATAGTGATGTGGTCAATCTCCAGGTCTCTTCTTTAGTTTAGTCTTATTCATTTAGTTTTTCTTTCCTTCTGCTTTTAGATCCAATTACATATTATTCTCTGGTATAAATTTCAATTGAAATAACCATCGCCTGAAATTCTTCAAATAGAATTTTCTTCCAATTGCCGCTCTACTATATCTATCCTTGTTCTCCTGTCTCTGTTCCCTGTTTGCTGTGATTTATTTTATATTTTAGCTCTTGCTATAATCTTTTTAAATGCATTAAAAGTTGGCCTTAATAGAGGTATGACTGTATCAGCACAGACAGAATGCTCATACGGGCAGTTTTTGTACTGCATCTAAAGTTCAACTAATACTGCTGTCTCTAAGATATTATCATCCACAACTTCTGATGAATTTTATTTGCTTGATATCTTTATTTACCAATCATCTATTATCTTGAACAACATGACCTGACAAGTGTGCTATCAGGGTATAGCAAAAAATTTGAACAAGGACTGCATCTCAAAGGTGGATCCATCTCAGGCAAGTATTTTTTAGATTTCTAATCCTCTCTGTATCTTACATTGAGATGCTTCTTCTTTTGCCACTGTATTTCGAACTTGACTCTTACCTTCATTTGCTTGAATTGGATACCAGTGTTTCTTCCCACAACAAATTGTTAAGTACATCAACACCCCAGTTTTTATCGTCCACACAGCCTACGACTTTTGGCAGGTATATAATTGTGTCAATGTGACATTATTCATCGTGAAATTTACCTTTCAGATGTTAACTATTTTATTCTTTTCCAGATACAAAACATTCTAGTGCCTGCAGCATCGGATCCTCGGGGTTCCTGGACAAACTGCAAGCATAACATTCATAACTGTGACACCAACCAGATTGAAATCCTACATGGTCATCCATTTCTGCCTAAATATGATTGAAATTTTCTTAACATAATTTCACAGTATTTTATTTCCTTCCACAGCATCATACTTGTCAATTTACCTACAGGATTCAGGACTGCCATGCTTGATGCATTTAAAGACCTTCAGAAAGAAAAGGATGTGGGCCTGTTTGTAGATTCCTGCTATGTTCATTGTCAGACATGGATGTCAAAAACATGGCATTCACCAGATTCTCCGAGGATCAACAATAAGGTAAACATTTCGATGCTAGTTATTTAGCTTTAATGGCTTGTGAAGGTTATGAAATGTTGATTTCACATGACATGTGAGTTCTTATATGGCAAGGATGTTTCACATCTAAAAACTGCAAAAGGACAAGTGATTTGCAGTAAACATGACTGAATATAGACACGAGTCCATGGGATAGATCACACATAAATAACATGCACATTTGTGCATACTCCAAGAAACAGTTAGACACAACAAATATGACAGGATGATCAATTGGATTAGTTGAAGAACTTCTGAGTGTTATTCAACTGAAGCATTAAAATGTATAAAAAAAAAAAAAAGGGAAAGAGGAGAGCCATACCATTATACCTTGAATCTATCCCTGGTGTTGCTTTCGTTTATTCACCAATCTACTAATCATCATGCAATCGTTTGCATGGTATATGCTGACAAGTGTGAATATTCTTGATGATCTTCCTCCCTATAGCCATCTCTAGCAATGTTGTAAAACGCACTAGGCGCTACTCGGGTAGTTGGTGACCTACCAGTGATTAATCAGTGAGGCGGGGATTAATCGGGGATAATAACAAAATCACATCAAAACAAAATTGATTATATAAGCCTATTAGGAATAACATACAAAAATTAATTAATATATATAAATATAAGAAAACTTTATAGTTTATTAGCCAACTAGGGATTAATCGGAAAGGCAGCTAGGTGTTAAGCGTTGGGCTGGGACCGTCTAGGCCTAAGCTGGGGATTAATCACTGCCTAGAAGGGATTTTCATAACATTTATCTCTAGTCAACCCTTTTTTCTGTCATTATGGCACAAGAAAAATATTGTCCAAGTGTGTGCCTTGCAACTCTTTCGGGAAATAATCAAATCATGTAGTTGTTCTTTTTGTTAATGAGGAACTCATGGAGAGATAAGGTATATTATTTTCTTACTAAAATGCCTCTCAAAGAGGGTTTATGCTGTAGAATTTAGGAAAGGACACATATGCATGAATTCTTATCCCTGTTCACAAATGTGCATGCACATGCACTTATGAACTCTGGCACATGTGTGTCAACTTGTTGCCTATAGACGTAGGCTCTAGAACATCATTTTCTAAATTTCTAATTTGTAGTATGACAATGATATTGTTGTTAAATTGCTTTACCCAACAAAATAGGTTCCCAAAATTACATTAAGAATACTATATATTTTGACGGATTTTTTATGTCCTCTGGCAAGCATCCATAGAAGTGGTTATTTTGTGTAACTCTGTAAAAGAAACTCTATAGCCTTGCTAGTATCTGTTTACCCCTCCCTCTCATCCATATGGTTTGGCGCAGCAGGAAACTAGATATATTGCTCATTAAGATGCTTGCAATTTTTGCACATGCAGAAGTGTATGCACACACGTGTATGTAGAATGTATACCTTTATACTAATGTTCATGCACATGTTTTAGTGTACTGAAGTTATTGAGTCAAAACAGAAGGCATACAATCCAGCTTTTCTTCGAACAGAACCACCATATCCAACATTGTGGTCCCTTGTAAAGTAGAATCACCTTTCTCTCTCCATCTGCCATACCTCTTGTGCAATGTTGGGAACTCATCATAGGTTCAAGTCAAGTCAAAGGAGGGGAAAATGACCATAGATCTTTATCAGAACTGTCTCTGTATGACACGCGTGTGATTTTCATTCCCACTTTAGCATCTTCAGCATTTCTGTCTCTCTATAACTCCTGTTGTGGTACCACTGACTTCATTTGCAATTTTTTCCCCTCTGCCTGGGCAGACGATCGCAGAAGCTGTCGGTGACTGGTTCTTCGACCGGAGAGCAGTCAGGGAAATCGACTGTCCATATCCGTGCAACCCAACATGTCAACACATGGAATTTGGTTGAGCTCAACCGAAACATGGCGGATTTGTCATGCAGATGTTGGAATCCTCTCATTGAGGATCAATTTTTACATGTAAAATTTTCATATTATATATAGATTTATAACCTGTGACTGACATACAGGTAATGTCATACATGGAGCCAATTATTATAATTGTGTCCAAGCTTCCTCACAAATGTTTTTTTTTTTTTCAGAACTCAGTAAGGCATCAGGGCATGAAATTATATTTGCTGAATATCTAATATGTTACATCTTCAGAGATGCTCTGCGCTCATGATTTTAAAATTTTGAACCTCGGATTGCTGATACTGTACCTGGACAATTGACAGGGAATAAGCTTTTGGAGGTCAGACACTCTAGGCACACCTGTCTATATTTTTCTTTTTCTTTTTTCAAGGAAAATTATTATAGGGTTAAGGTTTGAAAAAGGACTTCTGATAAGGACCTCAAAACTATGGGCCCCAAATGGGCTGGGCTAATAATTGCCTGGGGTCTAGGTAGGGCTTCATTTTTGTTACAAGTTAAGCACATCTTGTTGAAACCATGATCATCAACTCTTAATCAAAACCACAAAAATAATAAAATGAAAATGTGATCACTTTGATTTTGGTTGGTTCTGTTTGGAAACAAACTTGTGCATTAGTTTTTTTCTAAAAAGCTGGGCTTAAAATTGAGTTCCCAGGAAGTCACCTCACCACTGATTTTGAAAAAGTTAGCTTTTGGTCATTTTTTTTTAAAAGGTACCTGCATTTTTTAATTAAGCTGTAATTTTTTGTGTGTGTGATTGCGTGTGTTTGGGAACGATCGAGGAACTTAGGTTCTTGTAACCCCAAAGCGTCCTAAACCTATTTTCAAATGAGGTCTAAAACTAAGAAGCCATCTTGTGATTGTCATTTGAGATGTAATCTTAGACCGCTTTAATGTACTCTCTATGCAAACACTATCTTCCTCGTGTAGTCTCAGTTATACAATTCACACAATTCATTTAAGTATATGTTTTATTTTATTTTAAAAAAAAAACACCTTTAGTTACATGAAAAACATACTCTCAAAAAATTTAATTAATGTAAGATTTACATGTGAGGTTGTATATAATAGTATAATATTATCCTTGAGTTCAATAAATCACAATCCTCTTAAAAATTACATCATTATGCAACTCTCAATGCTTGTAATCTAAGAAAAGGTGGAGCATCTATAATAGGCATTCAAAAAGGGTGGAGAGAAGCAGGGAGTGAAAGATGACTGGTGGAGATGGGGGCAGAGAATATCTGGTAGGGATGATTGCAATTTGCAAAGCATGGGATATGATGGGTTAAGATGGGGGCAAAATCATGAGGAGGAGCATGGGATGCATTTCATCCTTTTGTGTGTGTGTGTGTGTATGAGGATGGTGTTTTGTGTGTTGTGGCCCTTGTGGGGTTGGTGGTTGAAGTTATGTTTTGTGTTACTAAAGTGGATAACATCAACAAGCCTCCCTTCTTTATGATAAAAACCATTCACACCTCCCCATGTGCAGGTCCCCCCACCTCCCCTCAATTAAAACCAAAGCAACCTTTTCATCTAGCCACTCACCTTGCATTTTTACTTTATTAAAATATTATATTTTGGGCATAAATCCATTTAAAACAATAGTTATTTACATAATGTAATTAAGCTTGTCAATGGAGCAGAGATGCCCATATCTGCATTTGAATTATATATCCGAAAAAATATATGTATATGATATGTGACATATATTTAATTTAAATACTTGTATTCGATCAAAAAATCCAGATTCAGATTTGAAAAATTATATGAAATATCCGAAAAATAAAAATAATATATCTAATAAATAAAATATGTAAAAAATCTATTAATTACCTAATATAAAATATAAATTTATAAAAATTATAAGTATATTACATGGTTTAAAGTATAAGGAAAAAAAACTCATTCTAATCCTAAAAATATCAATATATTAATATAATAAATAATAATATAAAATAACTTTCAGATACAAATATTTTTTTAAATGGGATACCATCATATTTCATATAATACATATATTAATATAGAAGATATTGACATGTATTTCTCATACATATAAGAGATAAATTAATATTTTAATTTTTTTATCATATTAATCTTAAATCATTTGCGAATGTACATTTATGGTACGCGTACCTATAATGCCCCTCGTCTATTTATTACAAAACATCCCCCACACCCATGAACACCTCTCTCTAAATTCACTTGCACCAATTATTCTCAAAATGCCCCTCTAAACTCTATCACTGCTATGGTGCAGTATAAAGATTGTATTGGATTTAGATTTGGTCCCCCATGGCAGCTAAACCACGTGTGGAAGTGCATTGGATTTTTTAGGGTTGGAAGTTTTCAAAAGGTCTTCCCCTCTTCACACTCTCCTTCTTGAGGGGAAGTTTGTTTTTGAAGGATCCAATGCATTAAAACATCCCTCCACTTTTTTGCCTTTATTTATTGTTCTTCTCTTTAACAACCCAAATTAGATCCTTATTACACTCACTCGCAGGCCAGTTTATCCTAAACTATCTCTTCCCAATATTTTTTTAGGTGCCCAAATTAAAAATAAAATAAATACAATGTTTAATTAGAGTAGTTTGTAAATCATTTAGCTATAGTAGATCCAGTTATATATTTAATCCTACTTTCTTTTCTAATATGTTTTTAGTTTCACGGAAAAAAAATATAATATGCAGCTATAAGAAATCCTGATCCATTGACATGAAATTTGAATAATTTGATTACTTAAATTTATTTTGGATTAGTGGAAAAAATCATAAAAACGTTGAAATTTAAATTAATTGGATCATCAAATTCATTGTATTTGAGATTATTGAATATTTTCTCATTAAAAATGAATCTATTTTTATTATTGTTTTTTTTTTCTTGAAGGATTGCACAGTGACTGACTTATTTTGGCTGTTTTAATTTGTCCTCATCATACACCCGCCGAGAACCCAACCTTCAAAAAAAAAAAAAAATTTACATGTATAATAAATAATTATAAATTGTTTTTTTTTTCATGCATCCCTAAAAAATTCATATTATCATCAAAATATTCTTGAAACTTTATTACCACCGATACTCTCTAAAAATGGGGATACTGTGCATGAACGCCATATTTTAGAAATATTTATTCATAATATGAATATTTTTAAGTTTTGTAAGAATAGCTCTTAAAAGAGTACTTATACACAATTTAAACTTTTTTTTTGGTTATTGCTGAAATAACAATTCATCAAAGATACTTAAATAAAATGAGATTTTTCAAGGACATATTAAAAAAAAACCCATTAAATAAATGAATATAAAGAATGAATAAAGCCAAGGAAGAAAGATGTCATGTTATTCTTATATATAGCATAATAATATTCCAACAAACAAACAAGGGTTTTTTTTTTTTTTTTATGTATACCCCTCTTAAAATCCTTTTTTTTTTTAGAATTATCCCATATATTCTAGAAGGTAAAAATACCCTTACAATATTTAAAATTCGTGCAAAAATGACTGTTTGTTAGTCACCGTTTAAAATCTAGAATGAAACATGGTCAGTTTCTCAACCCTACCCAAAAAAATTATCTATTTACCCCCACTTAAACTTCCAACCCTAATCGGCCCTTGTGTGTTTTCTCTCTCTCATCTCTTCTTTCTTTTTCCCCTCTGAAAATCATAACTCAGTACTCCAACCAAACCCAAATTGAAACAAAATGGAACTAAAATTGAAGCCCTGATCTTTCATCTTGCTTTCATTTCTTCTCTGTTCTCTCCTTTTTTTTCTTTGGTTGATGTCCATTTTTTACAGGAAAATCAAAAATAGCATTTGAGGTGTAGTTTGTGATGATAGTGGTGGGAAGAAAAAATAACATAGGGTTTGAGTTTGGCCAAATAATGAAAAAAGAAACAAAAAATAAAAAAAATGTGTTGTGAATAAGAAAGAGAAAAGGATTTGGCCCAAACAAAATGAAGAAGAAAGGGAGAATAATGAAAGAGTAAAAAGGAGATGATAATTGTCCATTATTTTGGCCTCTATGAGGAAATTTCAGACATTTTAAGTGGATTTTATGGTGACTAATGGATTTTCCTTAATCAAACCTTACGACAACTAACCACAAATGTATTATTATACCACTTTTAAATATTATATGGGTATTTTTACCATCTAAGAGATAAGAGAGGTGATTCCATAAAAAAAACAAATTTTAAGAGGGGTGTATATGCAAAAACAAAACTCAATAAATAAGGGCAATCTTCATAAATAACCATGATTATTTTTTTAATTTCACTTTTAGCCCTCCCCCATTTGTATTTGCATATTCTAACCCTGGACCAAGTCAACGCTACCACATCAGCGCTGACTGAGTTTTTTATTTTTATTTTTTCTTATGGAGGTGTGTTATATATAACACGTCTCCAGTATGAAAACAACACCCAAGTTTTTTATCTGATTAACATTGGAGACGTGTTATATATAATACACCTCCAGTGAAAAATCTAGTGTTTTTTTTATTTGACTAACATTGGAGACGTGTTATATAACACACCTCTAGTGAAAAACAGTTTTTAAGTAAAGACGTGTTATATATAATACGACTTCAATATTAAACAGCACATAATAATATGATGATGTTTGATTTTTTTTTTTACTATTTGGACCCTATTTAATATTTTTTATTTTTTTTATTTGTAAAAACAAGAGGAGTGGATGAGAACATATTTAGATTTGAACCATGAAACATGCAAGAATTTTTAATACTGGATCAAATAAATATGTTCCCATCCATTCCCCTTGTTCTTATAAACAAAAAATTAAAAACAAAAAAAATTAAATTGGACTCAAAAAGAAGAAAAAAAAAAATCAAACACCACTATATTAGGTTTGCCTCTACTTAAAAACTGTTTTCCACTTAAGGTGTATTATATAAAACACACCTCACTTAAAAATTGTTTTGCATTGGAGGTGTGTTATATATAACACGTCTTCAGTGTTAATCAGATAAAAAATACTGGATACGTGTTATATATAACACATCTCCGTTAAAAAAAAAAAATCAGTCAGCGCGCGCTAACGTGACTGCGCTGACTGGTTTCAGGTTAGAATATGTACATAAAAATGGGGGAGTCTTAAAAGTGAAATTAAAAAAATAATCAGGGTTATTTATGAAAATTGCCAAATAAATAACTATTATACCTTCGCTTCTTATTCTCTCCCGCGTTTTTCTGTTTCTCATACCGTTGGATTCGCTCGCTTTGTTCTCTCTCTCTCTCTCTCTCTCTCTGCATCTCTTCCTCTCCTCTTATTCCTTCTTATTCTTTCTCTCTCTCTCTCAAAATTCTAATTTTGATGAGATTTCTATATTGGGTTCATCGAATTCTTCGCTATTCTTCAACAAGGAGTTCTCAGAACAGCCAAAGTTCAAATCTTTCGGTGACCGATCATGGAAATCCTAATTGGGTCGTCGAGAAATACTGAATTATCAACAAAGATCGAAAATTTCGAAGAAGGAAAACAAGGGGAGATCATCCATGAAGACATCGACGATGGATACTGTACGCCGACATCTCCGAAGAACAGAATCCCAAAGGCTCTGAAGTGCCCGCCGGCGCCGAAGAAGCCCGTCTGGAGGCGTTTGAAGAAGAAGAGGAGGTTCGCGGTGGCGCCGCCGTTCGCCACCGTAGTCGGAGATCTCGAGCTTCTCTTCCGCCGTCGATGCGATCGAACGGTGGTGAAGGCCGGAGGAGGTGATGTTTGAGTGCTTCTTCTGCAGTTTTAAGAGTGACCCAATTGTCTTTTTTTTTTTTTTTTTGGGTGTGAATTTTGGTTTTTTGGGGGAGATGGGTTGTGATTTCATGGTGGGTGGGGAGTGTTTTTTTTTTAATAAAAAAAATGATTTTTTATTTATTGATTTTTTTTTTTGCTTTTATTTCTTTCTTCATATAGGATTTGTGGAAGGCCTCAAGAAGATTAATGAAGATGAATTTTATAAGATTGTTAAGAGAAAGGCAAATATATCATTATATATAATATATTCATGTGTTATTTGGTTTGCGATTTTTTTTTTTTTTTTGTCCTGAATTGGTTGTTTATGGGACTTGAAAATGTCAAGATTTTGTGTATCTTATTGTGTTTATTTGGGTTGTTTATTTTGTCTCTTTTATGATTTTTATTGCTTTTTAGGATTTCAGAGAATTACGGATTATATGTGTAAATTGGTAGGTAAGCGTTTTTTATTTATTTATTTGGTTAGGTTTTATCTTACCAAGATGAGTAAGATGGATCCCTTAGAGAAGAGAGGGTACTCCTGTCAACCTCTTACCAATAACATTGTTTGTCAATGTATGAAATTTAACATTAATTTAAATTTTCTATACAAAATTTATTTATTTTTATATAAATCTTCCCATTTAGAGAGAGAGAGAGAGAGAGAGGATGATTTGTAAAGGAAAAGGCAAAAGTTTTGCATAACTGAAGTACCAGACATGTAAAAGGTGTGTGGGGACAACAGTTCTACTTTGAGTGCAACTCAAGTTTTTTTTTTTTTTTTTAATGTGATTCTCATGGGTTGAATGGGGATGACAGAGGTGTTGAGGGAAGCTTTTCAATTGCTTGGAGTTCTATGGCTCTCTCTAGTATTCTCTTCTATTGTTTTGTTTCTCCTTTTGGCTTTGTTCCTTCAAATACAATTCTGGGTTGTCTGTCCTTGGATACCTTCAAAGATCCATCCTTGAAAAAGTATAAAACACAACACTTTCTTTATCTTTTTCTTTTCTGGGTTTTGTTTTTGTGTGTGAATTAAGATTAATTGTGGTGGGAGGAAGATCTAAGCAGCCTTTCCATTTGGATGGAACCAAATTTTGGTTCCCAGTGGGAAACTCTGCATCATCAGATATATATTTTAAACTGAACAAATTGATGAGTTTTTGGATGTTTCAAGTACATAGATTCATTCAATCAATGTGGTACTGGGTTTACATTATAAAAAAAATTATACCTAGGGGTGCAACTTGGCACGATCGAATCTGACTTTTGAACTGGTTTAGGTTGGGGTTTTAACGGTTGGTTTCACTTTAAACTCTGAGAATGCGTGAGATTAGTTTGCATTGATTTTTAGTTGGGGGATCAGGTTACACGAACCCAAATCAAATCGTATGGTTTGAGTGGTGAATCGAACCAATCCTAGGGTTGGGTTTGAGACTTCAACAGTTTCATGTTTGAGTTGAGCTAAATTTAATTTCACCTCTTCGAACTTCAAATTGGGTTTGAGTCAAGCTCCAACGCGTTCTAACCCACACAAGTTGCAACTCTACATTATATTGAGACATGTATTTGATGAATCACATGGAACAGAAGTATTCTAGAATGCTTGTTCTTAAGGAGTCAAATGAGGTACCTACTATAAGGGGAAAAAAGAGAGAGAGATGTGATTAGGTAGGTTGTTTCATCTAGGCAGATTTACTTGCATTGCATATTTAGAAGGCCCCTTGTTTACAAGGGAAGTTCAGCATCCCTGAATTAAAAATTTCAGCATTTGATCAACATTTTTTTTTTCCTGGAAAATCCCCTGGAATCATGTGATGATGCATTTAATTAAAATATATGAGACATTGGCATCAATCTAGGGTCAGTCAACTTTAGAATAAACAATCCACACTTACTGTGTATAGAATATGATATAATTGTCCTGCAAGAGTGGAAGTGCTTGAGGTTCCAACACTAGCACAAACATCTGATAAAGTATCATCAATGGCCGGCCTGCATGTATGATTTCTCTGATTCTAAACCACACAACCACTTCATATTAGGACATCCATGATCTGATGATCACATGTCAACCAATAATAAAATATAATCACAAAGGATGCATTACCAATAATAATGAGCATGAATGGTTCTCAAGCCCAGAGGCCAGAGGAACAAGTGGATAGTAAATATCTAGACAGTCACTTGAATAGATAAAAGATTACATAAAAAGGGTTCTGCACCAACATTGGTACCAAGTTTTCTATCTAAGACAGTCTAGACAATGCTTCACATGAAGATGGTTTTCGCTTCTCACAGGAATGGTGGAAGTATCACCCAACGTCGTGGATACTTTGGTTGGCCTTCTTTCCCATCAAACAACTGCAAATCACAGGAACTGTAAGAACATGAAAGTTCCATGTTGTTCATTGTATAATAATGTGATGCAATGCCAATGAATATAGGTGAAAATAGAAGCCTAAAATACTCAGTGGTTCTTGATAATACAGATTTTCAAACAATATTTGATCTTCAGTGAATTGGTTTCATTAGAACTGCTGATGTTAATGTGAAAAGCAGCCTTTCAGTTACATGGGCAATTTGCAAGGTGATGAATACAACCAGATTGCATGACTTCAATCATATGTGACCGTCTACCAATACAAGAAAACTAAAAAGCATGGGTAAAAGTTACTTTTTGTACTTCTTATATATATATTTATAAAGTTTTAAATCTAGCGTTATGAAATAGGAATTACAGTAACAATAGGATGATCAAGCACTCCTAATGATCTAGCTGACAATCCAACTCTCTTTCAACATTAGATATTACACTCTGATTATAGCCATTCAAAAATGGGTGTGCTATCTATTTCATAGGCACTATATGAGAGTGTTAGGGGTATTCAGATGGTACATCTTTCAATTCTGCTTGTGGTCAACTAAATTTTGGAAAACATAATTACAATGTTTAACATTTTGAGATCAAGATAAAGTAAATATTGTTACATGTTGGATGACAAATTGGCCAGGGTCTGGCAGAAAACAGTATAACTGCTCCCTATTGTAACATAAATCCATAAGGCTCGATGCAAATCATTTGGTTACATATATTTTATAAATTACAACCTGATAACCTAGGGTCATTAAGTTCGCACTTTGTTATTTTCTAAACTAAAACAACATACTCCGGTGTCAAATTCTGATGGAACAATTGTCTGTCAAATGAGAGCAAACAGAGTATTATCAATTGAACCCACAAATTGCATGGAATTGCCATTCCATCAAGCACATAAAATTTCACCTGCCTGACACCTTACACCTTATATTTTTTTCTCAAGAATCAGATGTTCCTCATGAACTCATGATTCCCATGTCTGACTATATCGTGTTGGGCGAATCAAACTAAAACAGAATTCCATAGTGTACATGTTGATATGTTAATTCATGCATGCACATAAAAGCACATAAGGTAATTATTTGAACATAAGGTAATTATTTGAACCAAAATAAGAATGCTTATCACTTACCTTCTTCAAGCGGCGATGCTTTCCAAGCGCCCAGTCAGTCATGATACCAGCCGCCACTACAAGGAACACGTAACCAGCAACTGTTTGTGTAGCAATATTAAACCCAACCCACTGATATATCTCGGTGGTATAGTTTGCGCAAGTCACTGTGTTGAATAGAAACCCACGAGGGATTTGGTATCCTCCACTACCATCAGGGCCTCTGAGGTTTTTTAGCAAGATATGACAATAGAAATTTGCGAGTTGGCATACTAAACCAAATGCGAAACCAATCTTCATTTGGAGATCACTTACAGGAGTATAGAGTGGGTGGTTCACATAATACGCAATGTATGCCCCAAAAGTCCAGTAATAGGCACAGTTCCTAAATACGTTCGAGAGAGGTGAAGTCGCATGGCTGAACCTATGAACAAAGAATGTCTCCATGATACGTTTGAAGTAATGGAAGCACCAGTAGTACATGGCATAAGTCTGGGCTGGATGAATGATGCGGTCACCCTCATAACCAAAATACTTGTATACTGGGAGGTAGTAGAAGATAGGATAAATTAATAGAGGGCCCAAATATTCCCAGAAGAAAAGTATTCTATAGGAGACTTGGACACCCAAATCTTTAAACACCATGGTCAATTTATCTTCATTTCCATCACAATAATCTCGGAGGAGTTTTTTGGAGTTGAGTACAACAGGTCTCCCAATTGATCCGGGTTGCAAGGGAAGTGTAAGACGCTGTCGAGAAGGATAGTACTGCTTGGCTGTTTAACATGAAAGTGAATTAAATATCATAATTAAAAAGGTAGCCTAAATAGAAAATTTGAAGTAATAGACAAACTATTATACATATTGCATATCAAATGTCCAACAGATTGGTTAAGAATGTTAAGGTACAAATTGAATGGATATGTAAGCCCCACTCCACCCTATCTTCCCCTTGATTGTGTTATCCAACATTCTGATTAAACAGTTTCATTTATTAAAAAAATGAAACAAGAAGTTTCAATGTCAAGTACATCAATGGGACAAGGTTTGCAAACTCGGACAAGTAGTTCTTGGTTGATAAGCCATCTAGGACATACAACGTGATACATAGATTAGCCACCACCACACCCCCCCCCCCCCTCTCAAAAAAAATAAAAAAATAAATATATATATATATATATATATATATATCCCCAATCCCTTAGAAAGGTAAAGATGGATGCCTGCATGTTTTCCATATAAACCAGCCTCCTCATCATCCGAATAGCTAAACATGATAGGATGGATAAAATACTCTCATATAAAATTAGATATGTAAAATATAACAATACTGTGACAATATCCTACACAATAAAAAAGAACACAAAATTTTATTCAACCAAGCAAGATCTCAATTGGCAAAGAAAGCAACATGAAGACTCTATGCTACACATTTTTTTTAGTTGGTTTGTGCTACATAGTTACATATATATAGAGAAATAGCCCCATTAATCTTCAGCAAAACAACTTTTCATTTAGTTTTTATAATGAGACTGTGAACCTAGTCAACCTCACAATATTCAAAACAAGAGCATTTTTTCAGTAAAGGCAGTTTCTCCACAAAAGCTTATTCACACAATTCAAAAATGTCAGCCAACAAACTTAAAAAAGAACTGGCACCCAGTGAACAAATCCAATTTCTTAGTAGCCTTGTTGTTCTACAGCAAGAAGCATGATTTGCACCAAAAGGATTATTTATCACACACAAATGCAGATTATACAAACATGTAAATTAATTTTTAAAAAAACATTGAACTATATGAAACCCACTATCAATTTAAGCATCCAATCTGAAAAAAATGCAAAGAACCCAACAACTAATCTGTTAAAAAAAACATCAATCAATGACAAATAACCCATTCTCACCACAATCACTATCTTCAAAAACAAAAGGAAACAAAAACCCAACAAATCAATAAAAAAAAAAAAAAAGAGATCATCATTTCGCAAAGCTTACTTCGAGCATGGATCACCTCCTGCAGATCCCCCACCGTAGCCTGCCAAAAAAAAAACCCAAACCCACATCAGATTTCACATAAAAAACCAAACTTTAATAACAAAATCCACAAAAGAGGGAAACCCACAGAGTCACCGAGTTCAACTCCACCCTTGACGATCTCCCTCCCGCTCCGCGAAACAACACTGACCCTCATCTTCTCTTCAAAAAACAAGTCAAACCCACCTCCCAGAATCGGAAAACAAGTCGACCCAGATGGATAGATTGGTTCACAGGACAAGCAAAGGAAGAAATGACAACCCTTTTTATGTAGAACAACCCATAAAACCCTATAAATTGGAAACCCAACAAACAAATAATCAAAGGTGGGGTATCTATCTCTCTCTAATGGCGTTGAGCGACACAAGTCGTCATCAAATTTGGGCTCTCTGTAAGGAATTGAAGTTACATTTTTGTTTCTTGTTGCGCGGTTGGAGGTGCGGAAGCTACTTCCGCTGCTCCGTCGGGGGGTTATTCTCACTCGCGATCCATCTGTCACAGCTCCACATACAGCTCAGTGTGGGAAAGCGTGCCAATCATCTTAAAAACAAAAAAAAAAATAGTCTGTATTTGATTCGAATATGAATTCGTACATGAAAATCTAGAAAATATCTTATGTCTAAAATTTTTGCATCCGTATCTAAAAAAAAAATATTTATATCTAAAAACTTTCTGATCGAGATTTTCATCTCATGCGGCTCCTCGTTCAATTCTTTCAAAGTAATTGAATCATTTTTCTCGTTCGAGAATCTCCTCCCTTCTTCTACTTCGTCCCGAAGAGTAACTAAGATCAATTCAGTCACGTTTTCATGTTCCAATTAGGGCTGGTAAACGAACCAAGCCGCTAGGGCTCGGCTCCGGCTTGGCTCGGTTTAAGCTCGTTCAGGCTCGTTCGATTAAACAAATGAGCGAGCTTGAACAATTTTTAAAGCTCGGTTAGGCTTGGGACCTGGATCGAACTTCATTTTGTGTTCAAATTCGACTCGTTGTGTTATAAAAATTTAGTTGAAACTTAACTAAACTCTTTTATAAGATCAGAACATTAAATTAATACAAAGCTATGCTCATTTAAGCTCATGAACTTGACTCATTTAAGATAAAATTTTGTTTTCGATCCTTAAAAACCCTAAAATGAAGAAGAACGCTAGGCTCGTTGAGGCTCGTGAGCTCAGCTCGGCTCGGCTCGGCTCGACTGGTTTATAAACGAGCCGAGCTTGAACATGTCAAAGCTCGGCTCGTTCGGCTCGTTTACCACCCCTAGTTCCAATAGAACATTTTCCGTTTTGGATTATGATCAAAGGAGAATCAGTATTTGATCCAAAACATATTCGTATCTGAAAATATTATTATATTATTATTTATTTAATTATATATTTATATTTTTAGAATTAGTATGAGTTTTTTATTTTTATTTTTGCTTTAAAATATGTAATATTTTATGTATATACTTATAATTTTATATTTTATACTAGATAATTATTATATATTTTTTTATATTTCAAATATTAGATATATGATTTTTATTTTTGGATATTGGATCTTTGGATATTTTAATCATTCCATATTTATTTTGAATTTTTCGATATTTTGGATAATTATCCGTATCCGATCCGGATTTTCAATTGGTTTTGAAAAAACTGGATTTTCAAAAACTGGATATTTTGGAGAATGTTTTCTTCTTTTTCATATTTTGAATTGGTTTTGAAAAAACTAGATTTCAAAATCAAATAGGTTGATTTATTTTTCAAAAAAAGTGGGGATGGATTTAATGAGGGAGGAAAATGTGGAATTTCAATGAGGGTAATATTATATTTTACATTTTTAACCTTTTTAAAAAGTAGGGAGTGACAGCTAATGAGGTTTGTTAATGGAGCTTAAATAATGGGGCCTATGTTGATATGTTTTGGAAAATATAATATTCTAACATTTAAAAAACTAATTTAAATAAAAAATTTAATTTTTGCGTAAAATCTTAACTTTTGAAAGGTTGAGAAAAATGAATTGTTGGAAAATATAATATTTTAACTTTTAAAAAACTAAATTTAAGTGAAAGTTGTTTTTAAATTTCACATCTAAACAAACCCTAAGAAAGATAATATTTAAATAGATTCTGCATTAAAAATGATAAACTCAATCATGGATCCAATTCTAAACACATTATTCAAACTTTTCCTTGCTTTTTCCTAATATATAAAAAAACCAACACTTGAAAATACGTCAAAACAAATATTTCAAAATCCGAATTTGAAATGTAAGATTTAAAAAATCTCAGTGTTTTAATTACATCAAACATGCTTTAAGGGTCCGTTTGATGCTCATCCTCATTATGCATGTACAACTAGAATTGTGTATACAATTCTTTATACTATATTTTTTTTTATAAAAAATCTTTCATACCATGTTATAGAAATTTCGGATAAAAAATTAGATTTTTGAGACTGAAAAATTCTATGTAACATAGTTCTCAAGTTGGTCTTAGAACCTGTTTGGATGGGCGATTCATAAGCATCGATTTTCCATTCACAGCATTTCAGTCCAGATCGATGAGTGGCCCGCTTTTATTTCACTGTTTATACTCTCAAAATCATGTCTGACATACAGGCTTGCGTTTGGATTTGCAAAAATGAACGATAAAAAATATACTCCTCTAGTGTCTTTTTAAAAACAAGGGTTACCTAAAAAATAGAAACACTAGCCGCATCATCTCCAAACGCAAGCCTCCTCGGATTTCAAGGTCATATCGCTCTTTCTCCATCCATCGCCATGCTTGTCATTCTCTTGAACTGTCGATTACCCATTCTTAACAAAAAAAATAATCAATGGTCCTATTATTGTAAGGCATTTTAAAAAATGGGAAAAAAACCCATATAGAGGAGCGATATATGAAGAAGAAAAGATAATCTATAAAATCAATCCACATAAGAAAAGTATGGGAAGAACAAATCCATAGATTAGATTATAACGCATTCAATGTGTGCTTTTAATATTACCTGAATAGATGGAGAAGCTGGATCTGCCATTCTCAATTGCATGGCTGGGTTGGAGAACCCTCTTGAGTTATAAAAGGGGGGCGGCAAATGAGGAAATGAAAGGGATTTAGGTTTTTATGGGTCGGAGACAATCAAAGTAATTTATTGAAATGTAGAGGGTTAACTTTGTAAATTCGCACTATATTCGCTGCAACGAGTGGGTCGATTATAGGAAGCAGTTTTTCAACAGGCTTTGAAAGACCACCAAAATACACATGAAACAATATCACCCCTTTTTTGTTTAGCAAACGTGAAGGCTGTTTGAATGGGAGTTTCACATTTCACTGGATTGACCACCAAGACACAATTAAATTGTGAATCCAAACGGACCCTAAAACATGAATGATTCATGGTACTTGAAAATCAGTAATGAAAACCTCCACTGACCAAACGGTGGGTCGTTTTTTGAATTGTTAGGGTGATCCGCGGGGGAGTTTAATGGGAGGGGCTTTTATTGTGTGAATTTATTGTTGTTTTGGTGATCGTTTAATAAATGAATGTTGCAACCTCCAGCTAATCTTCTCCTTTTCTTTATTGTGCCTTTTGTTGCTTGGATTGTTCAAATTAGTCACTCAGTATATTGAATAATTTTGTTCTAATTTTTTTTTTATCATAAGGTTTGATTGATTTGATGACCGTTTATGAGACGAATTTTCAGCCTTCGTTGAACTTTCAGATCTGAATTTGAATTTGTGGAACAAGTTGTGTGCATTTTAAATGGGTGGTACAGACCATGTTCAGATGTTCTTCAATTGGTTGTACTCTTTTGGGGGATATCTTGCTATAAGGTGTAACGGATGGAAATTTTTTTTATGAGCACACAGTTCATGTAGTATGGTTACATGCAGTCTTATTTATCTTGATATCTGTCAAACGAAATATATATGTGTCTGGTTAACTGAGATATTTGTATCATGATTGAAATTTTTTGACATTTTTTTAAAATTTGTCCATATAATTCAATAAAATATATACTTAACTATTTTATAAAAGTAGTTACATTATTAGATAAATTATAATATTTTTTTAAAAAAATCAACCATGGACCGCAAGTGGGACTGTAAAAATTAAAGGGCTATGTGTAACATTTTAGTTTTATTTAATGAAAATAAATCTTATTTTTTCTTTTTTCATCGTAATGTTAAACAGGATAGACATTGAAAAAAATGCCACCATGTAAGAAAAAATTGGTCCTATAAAAATATTCCCATTTTAATTGACATTTACTAAAAAAAAATTGTATGTTTATATACTCATTAATGTAAAATGATCAACTACTGCACAAAAAAAATCCTTCCGGTAAAACAATTTTTTGATGGTTGGCTTCCTCAGTATTTTATGATCAAGATTGACCTTCTCTCCCTTCATACGTTGTGTTAGGTGAATTTCATATATTCTATTTGTAACAATGACAAATAGAGCTGGTAAATGAACCTAGCCGCTCGGGTTCAGTTTGGTTGGAGCTCGTTCAAACTCGTTCAATTAGACAAATGAATCAAACTTGAACATTTTTTAAAGCCCGGTTAGGCTCGGGACCTGGATCGAGTTTCATTTTGTATTTAAACTCGACTCGTTTGTGTTATAAAAAACTCGATTGAGGTTTGGTTCAACTTCTTTATATAATCAGAACATTAAATCAATACAAAGTTATGCTTGTTTAAGCTCGCGAGTTTGCCTTATTTAGACTAATATTTTTATTTTCAACCCTTAATAATTCTAAAATGAAGAAGAACACTAGGCTCGTAAGTTGGACTCGTTTATAAATAAACCGAATTTGCTTATACATGTGCTTGGTAGTTCACAAAAAAACAAAATTGGGTTACAAAACGTACTGATGCACCATCGGGTCACAACACTCCGCCTAAATGAACGCGAAATCTGACCGTCCAATTAATATACCTACGCGTTATGAACCATCCAACGAATGTATCCCACCTCAACGAATTTCTGATCAAATCTCAGCCGTCCACATCTCCCCTCTTGGACACAAGAAAACGACAAAACGTGGTTCGTCCCCGTAATTTCCTTCACATCTTCGTCCCTTTTCATCTTGCCCTTTCAAATTAGAAAAAAAAACGGCTCCTCTTCATCTCAGCAGCCAAAACCTTCTACAAGAACCACAAAAATGAAAGAACAGAAACCCTAAAAAAAAAAAAAAAACTTCTTTGAAACCCTAACCTCGATTTCCATGGAATCCGCCTCATCTTCCTCCATCAACTTCTCCGTCGACGACCGCGACCTCGACGACGCCGAGCTCTGGGCGGTGATCGACTCCGCCGCCGCCTTTCACTCCGTTTCAAGGCCCCGGAAGCCTCTCGCTCTGAAACCAAATGTTTCCAACTTATCCAGCCCCGTCGCCAACCTCCTCCCCTCTCCGGCTCCGAAACCCTTTAAGAACCCCAGGAACGTCTACACGTCGTCCGCAGAGGAGGATTTTAGGGTTTCCTCGGATGGGGAGGTGTTGCAGGCGCATCAGAGGCCGCAGAAGCTCGCGAGGTACGGTGATTATCGGGGGGTTTGTGATGATGAGAATCGAATGGTTGTGGTGAAGCCCCTGCAGAGGAGCCCGGCTACGCCTGTCGGGGTGGGGAGGTACACTGTGCAGGAGGTGAGTCCCTCGGTGGAGGTGTCTCCGTATTTGGAGGAGAAGGGTAGCTTGTCGCATGGATTGACGGGGTGGTTCCCTTCGGTTTCTCTGTTCAAGCAGTACCAGAACGCAGCCATGGAGGTAACCAACGCTTTTCTTTTTCATAATCTTGTGCAAAATTGTGGTGTGGTTAAGTATTTGGGTATATTAAGAAGGTTTTAGAAAGAAATCAAGAGGTTGTAGATGTTACTGTAATAAAATTTAGAACTTTGGATGAACAGGATTGAGAGGTTGAATGTATGAAGTTTGACATTTAATGATTTTATTGCATGTTCAGGGCACATGTCAAAACTAATGTTTTGTTGAGATAGATGTGTGCGCGTATGAGTGAATTATGATTTGGAATCTACAATTTGCAAGACTGAGTTTTAAGTTAGAAGACGTCTTTTTTTTTTGGAGAGAGAGAGAGAGAAAGAGAGCCATCTTGTTTATAGTTTTGTTGATGTTTGTTCTCATGGTGTGTGATTCCTATATGTTCCAGAGATTAATATTAATTTTTTTTTTCAAGCTTGCCACTACATGGGACTTTTATTTTCTTTGACATGGATCTTTGATTTTTTTTTTAATCCCTTTCCTTACTAAATAGTTTCATTTTTATGTTGCAATGATTTGTGCGTACAACTCTTACAATGTAAACATAAATTAATTGTTTAATATCTAATATTCTCATGTTTTCAACTTACCTCACTATCCTGTGTGCCTCCACTCATCTTTTGTCATGCATAAATTTCTCAAGATGAAATTTGTAAAGTTTAAGTTGTCCAGAGGTATCATTGATTACTTACATCATATATTTGATTGTAGGCCTACTTAACATGAGTAATGATAATTTTGTACACTATTTTATAGTAGTAGCTATCAACTGTATCTTCCATACAAGACCAATGCTAATAATTGAGACATGCCTTCCTGATCTTCAGGCTTATCTATTGTTCCTCTATCTTACTGATCAGTCATGCCTTCTGCCCCTCCATCATTATTGCTCTCAGTTGCTCTGTTTCCCATGCTGCTGATTTTTGTGTTTCATGTTTCCCTGTCATTTTTTTTTCAAATATCTCAAGCTAACCAATGACCTCATACTAATTATATCTTCCAGAGTTTTATAAAAGGAAAAGGAAATATTGTAGATAACTTATAAGCCTGAATTTCCTTTCATATAATGAAGTCACTTCACCTGCAAGTTCATTGACTATTTTTGTCTACTACCTACATTTTTTGTATTATTAGTAATATGTTTGGTGTGCAAAACAGCTTTCAAATAGTTTGTTTTGTGCAATGCATGTACATCTTGTATTCATGATTCAGTCCCATTTGCTCCCTTTTCCTATTTACAATACAATTTTGATTTTGGGTACAATGCCTGCTTCTTTTTTTGGTATTCCTCTAATTGTGAATTCCTTACATCTAATTAAACCTGAAATCCAACATAATACGAGTCCAATGTGCACATCAGACATACATGTCTGGATCCTTTTACATCACAACATGAAGAAATAGGGTTTTCTATGTTTTTTTATATGACCTTTCTTATTTTTGTGTGTGGACCTGTTGAGATGGTGGAATTACCAGTGTTATGTGACCATGTCTGAAACCTCACATCCATTGTCACCCATTGACATGTTATTCATTACTACTTTTGATGTATAAACACACAATGTGTGAAATGTGTGATGTTATTGCTGAGCACATTAGTTATGTGGAATCTGCGAGTTTCACAAGCAACAGTTGTTGTCCATATGAGATCTGTAATTCACATTATTAATAGCAAATGCTGGCCTATTGACTCAAGATCTTTTGCTGGTTAATTTGATATTTTTGGTTGATAATGATTCAAATGTCTCTGTGAACAGATTCTTGAGAAATCCGATTACACCTTGATATCTGGAAATCCATTTATCAAAAAATCAGGTATTTAATTAGGTAACTTAAGGAGCTCTGTTTTTTTTTTTAATTTTTATTTTTTTTTTTGTAATGATTGATGCCTCGCCTGACTTCTCATTTATTTCATCAGGTTGGAGGAAGATATCATGTTACTTCAACATTTCATTTGAAATTAGAGACAAGTCTATTGAATTTGATGAGAATCGGAATGTTCAACGTGCTGAATTTTTGGTCCGAGCATTCATGCAGTATGTTTACTCAAATGAAAGCAGTAGTTATTGGAATGGTCTTTTCCTATTATTATGTGGAAACATTTGATTTTTCATTTTTTTTTCTTCTAGTGGTGGCAGATTTGTGGATGGATGGGGTTCATGTGAACGGCGTGAGAAAAGATTTATGAAACCTAACCATGATATTCCAAGCACAGCTGAAACAAGAGCTAAAAATAGAGCATGCCAAGTAAGTTCTCCCTGTTTATGCTGAATACGGCTCGAAATTCTATTGATGATTTTTTTGGTGAGTATTTACAATTTTTGTGATGAACCCTTATCTTATTTATCTGTTCAATAGCTGTACAATATTTTGAATTTCTCTGTTACTTCTTGACATACACATTATTTTCCTTGAGATATTGGTTTTGTAGTTTTGATCAGGACTTGGTGATTTATGTACCCTATCGTATATTGCCAGCTTTCACATACTTTCTATGTGTCCATGAGTATAAAATCCCTTTATTGTTACTTCACATGGATGTGTGATCTCAAGTATGCTGGGGGAGTTTAAGAGTCACCACAATGTTCAGTATGTCCAATCATTTAATCAATTAAACCTATCATCTCAATATTTGTATGCACCAACTAAAAAAATATTTGTATGCAAAATTTTCTTTTATATGGAACGAAGTAATGAATAATCTTGTTATACTGATCTTTCTTAATTCATACCGGCAAAGTTTTCAGATTAGCATCAATTAATAAACCGAACACTGTGTCAAACTGCAAACTGGATTTCCTATTCAATATTAAATGCTTGAAAAGCCTGTTGCCAGAATGTTCATTTGTGGACAATGATGATATTTTTTATTTTTTTGAGACTATCCTGATTCACGTGGTGCTTCTATTTTTGTCTCTATGATTTAGTCTGATCCTATTCATGCATATTTGTTCATCTCATATTTAATCCTCTGGATATATTTCTTTTGGCTTAATTATTTGATAAACATGAAGCATGGATGGTGCCTGTGAGGTAATACTTCTTAGCCATTGGAGGTTTTTTAAGAAAAGAATGGAGCATTCTTATTGTAAAATGATGCCACACGAACAATAGGGGACAAGGGATCTCCAAGCAAATGATAAAAGAAAAAATAACACAAAATGGAACAAAAGGGTTGTCTCTCAAACAATGAGGCCCTCATCACATCCTCTAAAAATATGGTCACAACCCGAACCAATTGGACCCCGTGATTTTAGAAGGCTTGTCTTTCCGTGAAGCACGTTGACCTATGTACATAGAAGAACAGAGATCGCCTCCCTAGTACTTATCATAAATTCTTTTCCTAAGTATTTTTCATAAATTCATCTCCTTTTAGTTAAATGCTCATTGCAAGTCATCCATATACTCCAACAACAGGTGTGGGAAACAAGGCCTTGAAATTTAGCTTTTCTTTTTCTTCTTTTCTGGAACATCGTTTGGTGTGTTAGTTATGAATGCCTCAACCCGAACTCCATATAGCTTCTTAGGGTACCAATTCATATGCATGATTCTTAAGTGATTTTCCATATTAGCTACTGTTGTATGTTTTGGAGGTGATCTATTTTCAAAATATTGTGACACCGGTTTTTCTTCAAAAAATATATGGATGTACCATACTGACTTGACCCACAACATTACAGCTTCACTTCTTGATTGAATTAATGCTCACCAGATCAAACTACTACAATTTGCCATATCAAATAAACCGGCTTATGTTGACAAGGATGTTTTCAAATTTGTCTTCTCTAGTATTTTGTTTGTTTCCACTTCTCTGGGTGGAATTTATGCATTTGAGTGTTATACTTGTAAATCTAGGTGGCTTGATTTAGAATCATATTAACTCAACTCCATTTAACCTTTCCAAAGTTTTGTCTTCATTTTGTTCATCAAAGACCACAGATTCCTTTGAAAGTCATTCCAATTAAATATATTAATATCTTTCAATTTATTTTTACAAACAGCAACCAATTTTTAATTACACTTATATATGATACTGAACTACAACATTTGCTAAACTCGGAGTCAATTTGTCAAGGGTTAATTGCTATGTGTTGAAAGATTTGTGAAGTTATCAATATTTCCCTTCTGCCTTTTCTTTCATTCCTTGTTTAGTCAATCTTTATTAATTGATTTTCCTCCATTGAAGGGCTTCTCTTTTCAGTTTTTGTTTTCGAAGGTGGGCCATGGCTTCTCTTCTACCATGACATGACCTTCCCCTTTAAGTTATACAATTGATTGTCTTGCTTGTTATGGAAACTTATTTTCCTGCATGACCTTATATTTATGTAAAACTTGTGTTTCCACCTTTCACATTTTATATCTGTTCTGTAACCTACAACTTTGTTGTTTAGAAAGTTAAATTGATAGATTTATTTGAATCTTTCCCAATGATGTTACTCATTTGTTGCTTCTACGTATGCTTCTTATAGCTGCCACATTTTTCACAATTCAAAACTTATTCGTTTATCGTTTTTGAAGGGACTTAGGCAGATATATACGAAACTGAATATCTTTCAACATTTCATTGAGCTTGGCATTTGTGTGGCAGGACCTGCTTGGAATTGGAGAATACAAGCCTGGCATGACCAGCAGCGCTCATCGCTAGATTTTTGAATTGTCATTGTGTCTAGATATCCAAATTGTTCATTTCATTTCTCTGTTTACATATATCTTTTTTTACATCTATTTCATATAAACAATGAACTGATTGCCCTGCAGAGTTTGACAGAAAGGGGCCCTTCTTAGGTTTGAACTCAAGTTTAGTTGATCTTTTGTAAACAAGATACAGCTCCCATCCCAAGCTTACAATATAAAAAATTCACACTCATATAATTTTTGTATAATTTAATATACTTGAGTACCTTAAACCTCATTAAATATTCACTTTGAACTCTTTTTTTATTATTATTGTAAACATCCATTAATGTATTGTCAGATTATTAATGTGTATTGAATTGATAACCGATGATCATTTACGCCAGCTTTTTTAATGTATCACTCACAGGGAATGTCTTGGTTTCAGCATGTATATGTCTTCATGTTTCATTTTTTATGCTTTATGTAGATACTTTCTCTTGGTTTTAAGTCAAACTTTGGATCTATAGTTCTAAATCCTTTTGTTACATTAAATTAGTTTGCCCGCCATTTGGTTTTGGATAGCTTATCCGGGTATAAAATAGTCATATAGGGATAGAGGAGAATTAGATGACTTTGGGGTTGATTGTTATTTTTTTCTCGATTTTGATAAATCTGCCTTTTGTTTTTTTTTATATTATAATATTGCTATAATTTAAGAGAGACAAATAAGAATAAACTATATATGTCTCCTTAGGTTTACTTATCCATATTCATTTAACTTATTAAAGCATGATGATGTTACAGTATTAATATTAAACAAACATTTTTTTAAGATTTACCCTATTCTTTCTCTTATTCTCACTTTTATTCACGAAATAAATATGAAAGCTTTTAAATTTATCGGGAATTTAAATTTAAGTTGAATAAAACATTCCTTTTATATAATAAATATGAAAGCTTTTTTTCTCCTACTCATGTTAACATTGTGAAAAAAGAAACACTGTGTTCCATTCTTGGTCCCACAATGAGCCAAAAAAGAGTATAAACCTCTAGCATTTAAACTCATTTAAATTTTTGTCTCTCTGCGTGTACAGGTCAAGTCAAACTTGGAAAGAAATAAAGGACTTATCTATAAATAAATAAAACCTCAAGGACCTAAAACAAAAAACCCAAAACTGAAATATCAACCTTAAAATTGGATCAGCCATTCAGTATCAGAGATTCAGAAGGCTAGAGAACTTCCACAAGCACAGCAGAAAGGCTTCTCACACTCCCTGATCAAACAAGAAACAAAAAAAAATGGCTCAACAGGTATCCATCCAATCTTTTCATCACATGTGCCTTTCATGTTATTATTATTATTATCATCAGTAATATGTGAAATATAGGGGCTTCTCTTCATTCAGAAACCTTGCTTTCATGAACTCATTCTTTGTTTATAATTTTATTTTTTCCTTTCATAAGTTCTAAAAAAAATGGCTCGTAAAAATGACTAGGCAGGGGGTTGGCCACTTGGTCTGCAACCACTGAGCTTGAGAGCTGCCCTTGCAAGGAACCAAAACTCTCATGGTTCCTCTCTCTCCTTAAACACCTTCATCACTGGCTCTCCAACTTCATCTGCTACTAGTGATGATTCTTCAGACCTAGATACAGAGGTAACAAATGGCTCTCATACTCTCTCTTTCTCATATTCTTTGAATGTGTTGGTCTGTTATTTTTTGGTGGTTCTGCTAAAGGTCATCCAAATGGGTGGGAAGAAGAAAACCATTGGAATCACTGTTTTGATTCGTTTGTTTCCCTCACACCCACTCTTTATTCTTTGAACATTTTTTTTTTCTTGGGACATAATTGATCTGACCAGAAGTAAAATTTTTGAAATTATGATAACCCTGTATAATTTTGAAATTGAATTAACCCCTTGTATAGCTGTTTAGTAGGACTTTTAGGTTCGTCTGATGATGATCGCTACCAGTTTTCTATAATTCTGAAAATTCACTTGTAGAAATATAAAAATTCAACTTGAATTTTTTATTTACAATTTTACCAATGCCATCTAAAAAATAAATCTAACTTAAATGATCTCATTGAGGACTGATCAAACTGATGAAATCTAACACTGACTACTTCATTCATTAGTTACTTTATAAGTTGTTATGGTAATAAAGCTTATCAATATTTTCTTTGTTTAATATTCTTTCACATGGCATGAGTTCACAGCATTACATATTGCATCCAGCTTCGAGAATGCAGATACACAATCATTCTTGCGTTCCTTTGTAGCTTCCATATTTGTTAACCTAGCATATATTTAATCATTCAAACATATCCTGGGTTAGTAAAATATAAGAAGCTACTCATTGATATATTCTGATCATATGTTTAGCTCTTTTTTTTTTTTTTTAAAAATATATTTTATGTAACAGGCATATGTTTTAAAAAAATAGATTAGAATACCAACCAAAAAAACATATTGCAGAAATGAAATGAATGCTTGCAACATTTCCTTTAAACAGATCATACCTAGTCCTATCCTGTTTTAGTCAGAAATGATGGAGGAACAGGGTGACAGGTTATACCTCTCAAATATATCACTTTCCATTCTAATCTAAAGAAGTTTGGTCAAAGCTCTGAAAATCAACCTTTTTTAAAATTCTTTAGTATTAAAATATTCTTCTCTCCACACTCCCCATGAGGTTGCATGATAGTGTTCTGTCATCCCATCCCATTATTTCAGGCAATGGTAATTTGCATCTGCAAAAAGTTGCAGTAGATGTCCTTTTTTTTATCACAAACCACTAACATATGGTGATAAATAATGTCCCAATGTCTCTAGTATCATAATTTTGTTGACCAAAAAAAGGAACCTTCAATGCAGGATCCATGATCCTAATGCATTGTGGTCCTCTATACATTTTTTTAGTGCCACAGTTTGGTGGAACTGTGAACTACCAGAAACTTTATTGGATACTGGATAGCCTCTGATATTGCTTTTTTATTTTATTTTTGTGCTTATGTTGTCTAACTAAAAGCCTGTAAATAAAGGTGGATGTGATGGCCAAAAGGGCTTCGAACATCTCCAACCACGCTCAGTAAATGCTTTAACAAATTTACTGAGAATGAAAGAAAAATTTTACTTTAAAACCATGTGTATTGCAATTAATCATGCTCTCCATCTTAAGATACTTTTATAAATATTTTTGAAAGAAGATAAAATTATTTAATTATATTTATAATCTGAAAATTGATAAAATTGACAGTGGACTCCACTTAAAAAATAAATAAAAAAGAATGTAAAACAGTGGGGCCCACTGTGAAGGAGCTCATAGATGTAATAGGCAAGGGGAGGGATTTGTTTAGCCCTCATATTTGAGGGGCCATCGTATTGTTAGCTATGTAGTTCTTAAAATCATGTCATTAAAGATGCTCTCAAATATAAGTGTAATGGTTCAACTTGTGCAGTGAAATACGATTTTGACGATAGTCTTATACCTCGATAGTTGTTCAATAACATATATACTTCTTTAAATGATGCATATACCTTATTAAAAAAAATTTCACGGTTCTTTAATTGAGTTCATACAATTTATTGAAGTATATATTTAATTTTTTTAGAAGAGTATATACACCTTATCAAATTGGGTATATCATTTTTACAAAATCAAAAGGTGTGTAGGCTGCGTTATAGGTGGAGCTGTAAATGGGGTTGTGTTTAACATTCTTCTATTATTTTATTTTGCTTCTCCTGATTATGTAATATATTTATGTAAATCTGAGATGTTGCATCTGATATCAGAGAGTTAAGTCTCCTAAGTGATGGTTTAATAGAATCCCAAATGATCTCGTGTATCTCATGATGTGGGTTGGGCTAGTCCAAAAGTCAAATAGTCCTCAACATGGAGGGGGCGTTTGGGTAGAGGGATAGGAAAAGAATAGGTGGGAATAAAAGAGAATAACAAAAAAAAGATGTTTGGGTAGAGAGACTAAGGGGGTATAACTATGTAGAATTAGGAGAGAATAAGCTGGTATTTGTATTCCAAGTTTCCCCATAAAATTGTATTATTTCTTTACTGGTATAAAGAGACTCACCTATTAAATCACATGTCATCACATCAAATCACATGTCACCGCTTCTTATACATCAATGAGGTCTATATGTCAAATCAATTTTTTACACCTTATTCACATCTTATGGAGTTTTTCTTTTTTAATCACTTTTAAAGTTTTCTCATTCTCACCGTATCTTCCTTTAAAATAAAAAGGACACACACACACACACACACACACAAAAGCCCAGATAGGACGACACAACAATCCCAACAACATAACTAGGCCCAACATGGACCTCTTACAAAACTTTGGCCAGGCCCACTGAAACCAGTCCAACTAGGATGTACAGTTTTCCTTTTTTTTTTTTTTTTTTTTCAGCTTGTACTCATGTTGAATAAATACATTACCCCACCCCTTCTCTGTTTGAAGTGTGAAATAGAGAGTCGCCCCTGATAGCCACATGTACACCAATTAATTTTTTATTTGGTCGTTTTTTTCCTTGTTATTTAGTTCATCAAAATAATGATTCTTTTTCTTGATTAGTTCATTCTGGATAATTTAAAAGTAAGGATAAAAATATCAAGTTGGTAAGGATAAAAATATCACTTCATAGTTCATACTTGTATTGGTTTCTATGATCTATCTTCAGAGGGTAGGGGGCCTTTTTACCATTTTGTATCAATTGAGGAGTATGTCTATTTATCCATAGAATATAGTAGACATGCCTACTTATTTCTTCATATTTTGACTACCGTGAAGTATCTTTATTTGCTACAGCTGATAAAAATGATTGCTCCAGACAATGTATATGTACAACGCCTATTTGATTTGATATTTATTTTCTTTTTTCTGGTCATATTATTAAAAGCTTGCGAAAAGAATGGAAGAGTATATCCTATTATTAGTGGTTAACGCAGAGGATCATAATTAAAATCGAATCCATTGAAAGAAGTGATTAATTTACATGCCGCAGTCGACCGCGTCATTCATCGCCGGCCGAAGAAACGCCACGCTCGGAAACCTCATTGGCATCACCACCTTCATCGAGCGCTCCTCCGCGCGATCTCTCAACAGCCACAAACAATCCGCAGCGTCGATTCCGAAAGCCAACAAAAACAGCTTCTACTACAGGTCCAAGAATCACTGCTTCTTCTTCTCTATATGCGCGCGAGCACGGGCCGATGCGGAGGCCGGCGGTGCAGCACTCCCGCCTTCGCTCGGACACTTTTTGGAAGCGGAGAGGGACAGAGGACGTCGAACCCCCGTCGCGCGCGAAGCGCGCGGGGACGCCTGTTTCGAGTGGGGATTTGGGGAGTTGTGATGCGCGTGGGGTTCTGGTGATGGTGGCGACGTGCGTGTGTGGGGGTGTGAACGTTTGAAATGGAGGGTGGTGTTGTATTGGTTTTTCAGTGAAGTTTGGTAGGATCATTTTGGTTAGCACCCACATGCATGATGGTTTGAAATCTTCTTCTTAGGTGCAATGGTCCTTGGATAATGTAACGCATTTATAACCGTCAGATTGTAACACCTCAAACTAAACATATTAAAAATTAATATGTATTATTAACATTTAATAATAGTATTTAATGATAAAATATTTCATTCACAGTAATTGGACAATCAAGAACATATTAAACAATTATATTATTTAACTAGTGGTGGGTCTAACTGGTTCATTTGTTCTTGTAATGTAACATTTCTCACAAAATTTATCAGAATTGGTTGGATCAAAATTATCAAATCAACATCTTGGGCCTCTCAAAGTTGTTTTTTTTTTTTCATGTCACCGGACGTTCTAGTCTAATCTAATATATAACATGTTAGGAGGAAAGTAGAGACTGCATGAATGACTCAATGTATCAACCTTCTTCAAAATGGACATATATACTCAGTCCGTTTTCAGTCCCCTTTTGCAATTCAGAAATAGTTCATAAACCGTCAATACACTACGATAATGCAATATATATACTATGCTATCACAATATATGTTACATTATCACAATATATAAAAACTATTTTTTTCTATTTTTGTTCAAAGAAATTCATTATTCTATTAATAGTAGTATGTACTCAAAGGAGTAAAAGTATTTTTTTTTCTTTAAATGATATGACAGCTGCAAACATGATTGCATGCAAGGCTGAACATATCATTTTTCTTTGGGCTTAACATACATGTCCAATCAGTTTTGTAGCCCATTATAGTTTGTGACCCATTAACTATGTGGGCTAATTTTTACTTTATAGGCTTTATGTACGTCATTTTAGCCCAGCCCGGTCCACTCAATCCCTAGCCGCGGGTTGTTCCATGGCTCGTGAATCGTAAACATTGTCTCTCAGCCATGTTTGATTCGAGAATTAAATATTTTAAAATTTATAAATATTTTAATATAAATAAAGATAAAATAATTTTGTGTTTGTTTGTGTTTTGAATTATTCTCATTGAAAAACGTAATAATAAAGTTTTTGTTGTTTAGATAAAATATGAATAAGTGTGGATAAAGATTTATAAAATATGAAAAAATGATGACAGGTGATTTGACAGTTTGATTTATAAGAGATGATGACAGTTGATTTGACAATGGCCTATATATATATATTTTTTTATTTGAATAACATGAAATAATTTAATTCTAATGAGTGGATGGAATCTATATACCATTTTATACTAATTAATTCTGACATACAAATTTTTATTTATTCCAATCATCCAAATATCCATAATGAGATTATTTCGACTAATTCTAATTTATTCAGAATTTATTCTCGAATCAAACATGGGCTTAATGTGTGTTTTTTTTTAGTACATGAATTATATGTTTTTATATAAAATAAAAAATATATTCTAATAAATGTAATATATATCTTTTCATAATAACAAAATACGTATTTTGTTATAAAGAATAAAAACTGCATATATACATAGCCTCTACTAATGAATTAACTATATGCACTCTCTACTAGCCAACATGTATGGATAGAAAATCTATACCACCAACGAGTCAACTTATTTTTCATTCCCAGTACTAAAAAAATTATATTAATTGTTCGGGTAACGTTTTGAGTGACAAAAGTAGCACCATTTCTACTCTAGATAGGGTTGCAACTTGGGTCGGGTTCAATCTGAACCCGACAGGTTGAATCCGATTTTTAGATGAGTTGGGTTGTAAAAATCAAATTCGGATTCAACAATTCAGGTTGAGTCAGAAATCGAGTTGGATTCAAATTGACATCATAGACAACCCGACTCAATCCAAACCCGTGATATACACCCAATATAATGTTCAATCTGGGCCGTTAAAACTTGGTTTTGTTTTTTATCTCCACCATTGGATAAATACTAGAGAACTAAACCTAACTTTCACACACATCAAAGTGAAACTAGCCGCCCCTCCCCCTTTCACTCCTCTCCCATCTCCCTCTCTCTCTTCACACCGCAACAAAGAAAAGACCAGTCGCCTCCCTTTCACTCCTCTCTCACATCTCTCTCTCTCTCTCTTCAAAAAATACACAAAAAAAAAGGACCAGTGATGGTGGATCTTGAGTTCTTGAAGATCTCTTCAAAAAAATACCTTTTAAAGAAAACCCAAATTTCATCGTTGGAGGAGCTTGAGTTCTTGACAGTCATAGTTTGTTAGAGATAAATTTCTCTGTTTTTGGTGGACTTTAGATGGATTTTTAAATTGATTGTTTTGGGATCACAATGTGTGAAATCAATTTATCTTTTTTCTTTTTTTTGCCCTAAAAATTTGTTCTATTTGTTTCGAGCTTTGTTTTTGTGAGAGAAGTTTAAAAACCTGGTTCCACGGGTTGAGTTCGGGTTGACTGATTTTTTCATGGGTTGGATTCAGGTTAGAGTTCCCGAGTTGGATTGGGTTCGGGTTGGCTCCAACCCGAACTCAATCCGCTCATGTTGCAGCCATAACTCTAGACAACCAAAATACTCCAACCAAAATACTCTATGTGGATGTCAAGCTCAAGGGTTCACTTCCTGCTAACGAAGGCCACAATCTGTCAGATAAAAGATGTCACAATGCTCAACAACTGATGATATTTCACAACCATCTTTTATCTACCAGGACTAAACTCTTTTCTTTTTTAGTTGACAAGTTTGATTAATCAGTTATCGTCAATTTTTAATAGGAGACTGATACAAAATAATTTTTCATGTAATACATATAAGATTATGATAATTTTTTTCAATTAATGTTGCATGACAATACATGATAAGATCCAATACTGACTAGATAATCTTTGTCCTCTAGTTTTTCATTTCAACAACAACCATTATATACCCCTATTCTTATATGAGATAGTTCTACAGGTCTGGATACGCGTTACAAGTCCTCTTCACACTTGAATTTTGTGTCACACTATGCTGCTTAATCATATCATAATATCCCTTATAAAAGAACATAATTTAAAGCTACTTTAATTATGTATATTGTAAGCCCTTGTGGGTGGTGTGATATTTAACTTGCTGAGCAAAATGTCCACCCTAGCTCATCAGTTGATTCAACTTTATGATCAAAAGAATATTATTATATATATATTTTTCCAAATCATCTTATCTTATATAATGTTTAGAAGAAATTGGTCGACAACATTTCAGGACACCAAATTGTCACAGTTGTAGCTACTGGATATTTTTTCTGTTTAATTAGATATTAATTATTGAAGATCACTGTGGATATAACTGTAGACCAAAGTCCAAATTAAAGATTAATAAATTAATTTCCCTTTCAGGTGGATCTAGGATCTAGACAGGTGTCCCCCACGTATTAGGGCCAAATATCCAAAAGAATAAAAAAATTTGATACAATGTTATAAAGGATCTAGACAGGTGTCCCCCACGTATTAGGGCCAAATATCCAAAAGAATAAAAAAATTTGATACAATGTTATAAAGGACAATATATCATTTTCAAGCATAAAGTATTCTATACATATAACCATATCTGGATCTATATGTGGATTAAAGTATCCAATCCCCCATCCAATGCACCCACCTCACCCCACTCCACCCACAACCCAAAGATTGTACATATTAATGCACTTTTTAATACTTTAGTTTTGTATATATTGGTGCCTGCATTTCTTAATTAATATTATGCTTTTCTAATATCTTTAATTATTGGATTAGAGGGCATGTGGTGATTTAGTCTCCCATTTGGTTGACACTCATGCGTCACCTCACCAACTCCCCATGCTTGCTTGTTTTATGCTGAATTTCATGTCCATGTTATCATTAAAATTTAAACACTATCTTATTCTACACGTAGAGAAAAAGATGATCACACACATTCAAAGTTATTTAGTAACTAATGTCATATTTGAATGATTCGAGGCTTGGATCTTGAGTTGCCTGTGGAGTAATAAATAAACCTTCCTGGACTCTTTTTTTCTAGCAAGGATCAATTATGTAATCTTTGAAACTCATTTCGATTAAGATGAAGTTTGTTTTGTACAAAATATATTATTATCGCTCCTTTTGTAAAATACATTTTATGATAAACTATATTTTGACTAATGAGATATATGTTTATTTAGATTAAACATGTATTTTTTTTTTATATGTAAAAATAAAAATATGCGTCTTAAAAAATATTTGGATAAATTAATTAGAGGTCCCCTGAGACACATCTGTAATAATAATAGATCTATTGACTTTTTCTTATTTTCTTTAGGTCCCTAAGTTAGTGATGATATTTTGTTTAGGTCCTTCCATCCAACTTCCATCCATTCTATTTTTTTTTTCTCCCTTTTTATACATCTAAATAAACATCATTTGCCTCTCTATCTCCCATAACCTCTCTCTATATCCCCCAACCTTTCTCTTTATCTCTCAAACAACTCAACAAGTTGTGAGACCACCTCCACCAGTCTTCCATTGGACCGATCTCGACCCCAACGCAGATCGCGTCACTCGAACTCTCCCAACCGTCTCCTGCGTCCCGTACGCGAGCCCAACCCCCTCTCACGACCCCGTCCACAAAGCCCCACCCCCTCTTGCGACCCCGTCTGCAAGCCTAGCCCCTTCTCGCGACCTGTCCGTGAGCCTTACCCCCTCTCGCAACCTCGTCTACGAGCCGAATCCTCTCTCGCGACCTGTCAGTGAGCCTTACCCCCTCTCTCAACCTCGTGTGCGAGCCGAATCCTCTCTTGCGATCCCGTCCATGAGCCTAACATGTTACATGTATAACAGTGTACAAAATGAGAGTAACAATGTATGCAATATAACACACAGAACCTATAATAGGTATAAAAGTGTACACATTTAGAATAACAGTGTATATAGTGTAACACAAAATCTGATATCTGTAAGAGGTATAACAATATACACAATGTGCATAATAGTGTACGCAGTGTAACACACACAACCTGTAACAGGTATAACAATGTACATATTAGGAATAACAGTGTACACAGTATAATACAGAACCGGGAGACAGCTCGTAGACGGGATGCGTGACACGGTCGGGAGAGGTTGGGGGGCGCGATCGGCGTTGGGGTCTCACATCTTGTTGAGTTGTTTGGGGAAGAAAGAGAGAGGTTGAGGGAGATAAAGAAGCAAATCATGTTCACTTAGAGATAAAAGAATGAGAAAAAAAATAGAATGGATGAAAGTTGGATGGAAGGACCTAAACAAAATATCACTACTAACTTAAAGACCTAAAGAAAACAAAAAAAAAGGTTAAAGGACCTATTGTTATTACAGGGGTGTCTCAGGGACCTCTAATTACTTTTTCTAAAATATTTAAAAACTCTTTAATATTATTTTTATGTTACATTGTCGTTAACGGTCTATGTTATTGCAAACAATGCCATCATCAAATGAAAATTTCCATGAAAGTGTTCTAGATTTTGAAAGAAGCATCAACCACTGTGATTAATATATATCTTATTTTAAGATTAGAATGGTTTATTATACGTTGCAAGTTAATTATGATCCACATAGAATTATGATCACAGTAGTTTGTTTTTCCGATGACCTTTTTTATTAAACTATTAGTTAAAGTTTGATTTCCCTAAATCAATCATGTCAATGAATCACAAAAAAAAGACTATCTTTGTCAAAACTTAAAAATTTCTATGGGGGGGGGGGGGAACACTGCAGTACTGCACCCATCATCCTTGACATCCAAAACCACGTAATTGCAGATAATATCAACAATTAGACAATAGACTGGTTGAACAATATCCCACAAAATGTGAGGGGTATTTAAAAAAATCCAAATAGGGGGGGGGGGGACACTGCACCCATCATCCTTGACATCCAAAACCACGTAATTGCAGATAATATCAACAATTAGATAATAGACTGGTTGAACAATATCCCACAAAATGTGAGGGGTATTTCAAAAAATCCAAATAGGGGGGGGGGGGGGGGGAACACTGCACCCATCATCCTTGACATCCAAAACCACGTAATTGCAGATAATATCAACAATTAGACAATAGACTGGTTGAACAATATCCCACAAAATGTGAGGGGTATTTAAAAAAATCCAAATAGGGGGGGGGGGGGGGGGAACACTGCACCCATCATCCTTGACATCCAAAACCACGTAATTGCATATAATATCAACAATTAGACAATAGACTGGTTGAACAATATCCCACAAAATGTGAGGGGTATTTAAAAAAATCCAAATAGGGCGGGGGGGGGGGGGGGGGGAACACTGCACCCATCATCCTTGACATCTAAAACCACGTAATTGCATATAATATCAACAATTAGACAATAGACTGGTTGAACAATATCCCACAAAATGTGAGGGGTATTTAAAAAAATCTAAATAGGGGGGGGGGGGGGACACTGCAGTACTGCACCCATCATCCTTGACATCCAAAACCACGTAATTGCAGATAATATCAACAATTAGACAATAGACTGGTTGAACAATATCCCACAAAATGTGAGGGGTATTTAAAAAAATCCAAAAGGGGGGGGGGGGGGGGAGACTGCAGTACTGCACCCATCATCCTTGACATCCAAAACCACGTAATTGCAGATAATATCAACAATTAGACAATAGACTGGTTGAACAATATCCCACAAAATGTGAGGGGTATTTAAAAAAATCCAAATAGGGATATGTCTGAAATCACTTCAAAATGAGTAACCTTTTCTTAAAAAAACAACACACGTTTTATAACCAATCCGGACCATCCATGTACTATTATCATGTGGTGTCAAAGGTCAACAAATCAAATCGTTTATTGAATTAGAAAAATAAAAGGATTAAACAGAATTGAAACCGCGACATCATTGTAATATAACAAAATATATATTGGTTAGAAAAATTATATATATAAATTAAATATTTTAACTTTGACAAATCTAGAGGAACACCATTTTTTTAAAAAGAGACAAGTATCTACCATTTTCAAATTTTTTAATAAATATTTTAACAAATAATTAAAATATCTAATAAAATTTGTCCTCAAAATATTATCCAGTATCAAACTAACATGCACAAATATTAATTAAAGTATTGATTGATATTGCTTACAGAGGAGGGAACATGTGATGTACAAGGTCACATGGCAAGTCGAGTCCAACTAAGCCTGTAAATCGGATGGATACAGATCGGATATGTCAATATCCATATCATAACTTTCGGATTCGGATACAGATATTAATTTTTGAATCCCTTCGGTTATAGATTGGATACGGATATTTTTTGGATAATTGACATGTTTGAATATTAACATTAATTTGGATAATCAAGTGATATTTTAAAGAGATATCAAAATTAAAATTAAGATTTTAAGGCTTATTATCTGTTTTAGATATCATACATTGAAAATTTAATAGTATTATAATACAGGAAAAAATCCGCATAACTCTCCACGAACATATGAAAATTCAGATAACCCCCTGCCTTTTCTCAAAATCCAAATAACCCCCCACAAACATAACTAAAAGTCAAATCACCCTCATGTGTTAAATAACCATTGACATAATTGGAATATGCTTGTAATATTCCGTTATCCTAACCCAAGAAAAATACAATAATTTAAATAGCCCCCTGTAAACTAGGAAAAATATAAATAGCCCCCTCAAAATTACGTGTTTACCTCTCTAAACAACCCAAATTAAAAATATTGAACTTCAAGAAAAAAGAAGAAGAAAAAGGAGGAGGTGGAGAAGAAGAAGAAGGGAATGTTAGGTTTATGTTTGTTTAGGTAAAGAAGAAGAAAAAGAAGTAAGGGGTGTTATGTTTATGTTTGTTTAGGTGAAGAAGAAGAAGAAGAAGAAGAGGGGGATGTTAGATTTAGGATTGTTTAGGTGAAGAAGAAGAAGTGGAAGAAGAAGAGGGAGAGGTTAGATTTATTTAGGTGAAGAAGAGGAAGAAGAAGAGGAAATGGGATTTTAGGTTTAGGCTTATGTTTGTTTAAATGAGGGTATAAAAGTAAATTTACATAGTTGGGTTAGATTCAGATAACCCATAGTTAATATAACTGACATAATGGGTTATTTGGATTTTAGTTATGTTTGTAGGGAGTTATTTGGATTTTGAGAAAAGCCAGAGGGTTATCTGGATTTTCATATGTTTTTGGGGGGAGGGGGGGGGGGTTATATGCATTTTTTCCTATAATATATTATCATTGTGATTAATCAAACGAGATAACAATATGGATTATATATAATACAAATATATATATTTTTATAATATATGTAGGATACAGATATTTTTTGGATCGGATAGACTGATATTTATATCTGCACTTTGGATTTTCGAATATCGGATATTTTTTATTTTTCAGATACGAATTTAGATTTTTTTTGAATAATTGACAGGCTTAAATCCAACAACCCCATCCGGATCCGGTTCACACTTGAAACCCATTTGACCATGCACAAAGGGCCAACCACAATGGCCCAATCTGTCTTTCCCTCATGCATCATCACCAGATCTGTGGGACCCATTTCCATTAAAAAAAATCATTTTTAATATAAACAATTTTCCTTTTTTTTCTTAACAACCAATACAAAATCTTTACCGAAATTAACTCCTCCACTCACCCTCATTAGAACATAGTCTCTTGTACCAATGTATTGATTGCTATAGACTGCAGGTCTGTAGTGTGCCACTGATGATCCGATCCCAAAGATTGTGCACACACACACCCTCAATGGTTTATTAGATTATTATTGGTTCGGAGACAGATTTGTTCTTTAAACATATAACAGATGAGAGTATTTTGTTGAACACCATATACACTATTTTACAACATAGTCAAGATTCAAACACTGTATCTACACTAGTAGTGTATTTTAGGAGGGAAATAATGCTGACACAGAAGAGTCAGCCCTCTTAGAGCAACTCCAATGGTACTCTATATCTTCATTTTAGAGTATTTTTTCTCTCCAACCGATAGCCAAAAGCCACCTCTATTTTAGAGGCTACTAAATGAGACTCCATATTTTGAGGCTCACTGTTTGAGCCTCCAAATATGGAGGTTTGTTATTTTTTTTTTTTTTTAATAATGTTTGATAACTTCTATAATATAAGTTTAATTTTCATAAAAATGATATCGTTGGATAGATGTCGTCGATACGATTCAAATGAGTCTAATATTGAATATGTTTAACATATGTTTAAAAATGTTATATATTTAATATATTTTTTTATTTTTTTACATTAATATTATATTAATTATTATTTACACTTATGTTCTAAAATGAGTTTATTCTAATCGAAACTGATAATACAACAAAAGAAAATACATGAAATATTAAATAAAACACAATAACAAAACACAACAGCACATAATAAGACATGATCCAGATCCATCTTAAAATAGATGTATCGCTACATTAATAATCTCCTAATCCTCCTGCAAACGGATCGAAGCTGCTGAAATCATCGTGATTAAGTGTAGATGAGTTGTCGGGTGTTTGAGAAGCACGAGCTTTTCTTTCTATAATTTCTTTTTTTTTCTTCGAAAATATTCACGGTCAGCTTGATCCACAATGGAATTTAAGTCCACCTCCATGAATTTTTTCTCTTGACGTTCTTGTCGAAGCTGTAATTTTGTGCGTTCATTTTCTGTAGTTTTGGGTACAGAAATCAGTTTAGAATAACTGATAAGTTTACTGGTCACTTGATCCGGAACTAATAATATTAACTTTTACGGATTTTAAATTTCGCTAATAAACCTCAATTATGTATAATACATCAAAAAAATAAGAGAGATATGATAAATTAAAGTTTTATTAAAAAATATAAAAAAAATAGAATAGAGATGAAAATAGAAATTGTGGTTGGAGTTGATGAATGAGTAGTGAGACTCTAAACTCACTTTTTTCATTTTTTTAATATATTTTGATACTCCATTTTAGAAATCTCCATTGGAGATGCTCTTAGTGGATTTCAAAAAATGAAAAATGCCCCAGTCATGTTTTGATTTTTTTTTTTTAAATGTATAATTTGTCTCCTAAAATATATATATATTTATAAAAACTGAGTATTTATATTTGAATGAAAGCACTTCTTGTATTTTTCCTAACTGAATATATACTCGTCTATTTGAGTACACTCTATTACAGATTTTATGTATCATTTTAATACTGCAAGAATGACTGTAGTAATGACTGAGTGAATTAGTACCCTTTCGGAAACGGTGAAATGCATACTCAAATCTCACTGACCTTTAAAAGAAAAGTTCCAGGAACCAAAAAGAACAAATTTCAAGAGGACCCACAGAAAAAAAAAAAGAAATGGTAAAAAGAGAAACCACATCCCAATGACATTGTTCATGTGTCACAGGTGTACTGAACAAGGTAACCTCAAAATGATGTATCCTCTCACTGGCCCTCCCATCCTCAATTATCAGAACACAACATGACCTCTTCTGAACTTTGGCTAGTTGTGGGACATGCTGCCTTATGACTTATGAGAGATCCATTCACACTTTTTTCTTGAAAGTGTCTCACAAAATAAAGAAGTGGCATTTCCATCACCCATTATGAAAGTCCCTCTTCAGTGTGTGAAAACTGGTTAATGAAAACATAAATGACATTCACATCTCATTCAATGAATGAAAATGGATAATGAATTCTTCACACGTGACATGTCTCATATTTAAAAGAATATGTATTTTAAGAGGAACATAGAAACCTTTTCTTTTTTCCTTTGTTTTGCTTGGTCCCCAAAAGAGTACAATCTTCATACATATATAGCTGCAATCCAAATGAACAAATATAACATGACATCTTCCCCTCCAAAACTAAAAAAATTTCAAGCTTTTGCAACCCAAGATTTCCAAAAGAAACAAAAAATGGCCTCTGCTTATTCTGGCTGCTCCCCTTTCTGCTTTGGTGGGACTGCCCAAACTCTACAAGCTATTTAAGATGGAATTCAATATATAACGATGTGAAATGACTGAAGGTCGGATATTTAATGCTTATCGACTGTCTCATCAGCTAATCTGTCTGAACCACGCTTACTGAATGAACCGATAGCGGATGACAAGCCTTTGAAGCTGCTGCTCCCCTCGCTGAGGTTGCGAGACCTCCTCGGTCGTTTGAACTTCGATTGGTTCTCCATGTCTTTCTCTTCGTCCTTCGTTTTAGCGACCACTAGTCGGGCTATGTTGCTTCGACAGAAGGGACAGACCGGGGCGGCCTTACAAGCTGTGACCGGGTTGGGCTTGTTGTGACAACAAAGAGCCAACGTGCAGTGAGCGCACATCTGGTGCCCGCAGTCTTGGACCTCGATCGTGCAGACTTGGTCGAAGCATATGCAACAGAGCCCCGTCTCGTTGTCCTGCATGTTTGCGTGTGTTCATGTTCACATTGTTCCAAAAAACCAAATGAATTTTTTTCCAAAAGAGACTTACAGAAGAGATATCATCATCAGTTCCTTCATCAGAATGTGAGGGAGATGGCAACAAGTATTTGGTCCCCTTCAAGATGTTCCTCTCTCTTGCCATGTTAGCTTCCATTAAAGCCCTCTCTAAGAGGATCTTTGCATCTGAATTGAGTTCACTGATGAACTTCAATGGTGATGGCCAAACGAGTGGCTCCGCCGAAGATGGATTTAAAAGTGCTGCACATGCTCCATGGTTTCGCTTCAATGCAACATCATATGGTATCCTCCTATAGAAATTTTTTGATCAGAACACAAAACCATCCTATATATGACATATATTTTTATAAATGTCTTTAGTTTATGAACTGGACCGACAGTTGGACATGAATAAAATAGAAAGACACACAATCCTAATAAGAACTCAAATGTTTTCATGCAAAGTAAAATGAAAAAAAAAAACATGAATCATGATTAATATGAAATGGAAAGCCATTTCTTTCTCTAATTCAAACTCCACTGACAACTGTCTAGGAATATTATATATGCATTAACAAGAGCCAAATTCCATGTAAATTCAAATCAAATGATGGAAAGTTAGTATTAACAAGGAATATGTCAAAACCAATACCGGTTGCAAAGATAACTTGTAAACCCCATTATATTGATATTTCAGATATTCGGGATCATGTTTATTTAAGTAGACCAATCATGAAATGCTTACAAAAGGGAGAGAGCTTACCCAGATGAGTCCCTTTGAAGCCGATCTGCACCCCAAGCAAGCAATTCGCGAACGCAATCCAAACAACCTCCACGAGCTGCCAAATGAAGTGGGGTGCTCCCAGGCAAGCTGCAACCATCAAAACTATCTCCATTAATCATCAAGTTTATAGGATCATTGAATATACACACACACATCATACGGTCTATATGTATTACCCATAACCCTCTGTTGAGGCACAAACAAGAGCTCCATTGTCTAAAAGAATATGAATGCAATCCGGCCGTCTCTGTCTTGCCGCAAGATGCAAAGGTGTCGCTCCATTCCCATCTCTAACATTCACAAATCGAGCAAATCCCCTGTTTTTTTTTTGTTCAAGGTCTCAATCAATCATGCAAAGAAAATCATCACTTAAGAGTCTTAAGTCTTAGACAACACAACAACAAAAGCCCACCAAGAATTCGCAACAGTGGTCGATTGTGCCGCAGCGAGTATCGCTTGGAGGCACTCTGAGTGGCCGTAATAAGCCGCGTAATGCAAACAAGTCCGCCCGTGCAACGAATCAAACATCAGTATCTGAATCGATATCAGAAAGACCAGGATCACCATTTGAAACACAACCACTAAAATTGAACTTTAAAAGACTAATAAAGAAGTACAAACGAAGAACCAATTGAACAGATTTAACCTACATTAGCACCAGCTTCTATGAGCTTCTGCACACAAGAGATCTTCCCATGCATTGCCGCCAACATGAGTGGAGTCTAAACCAAAAAAAATCCAATCTTTCTCAGACACCCAAAGTAGAGATTCAACACAAAAACAAAAAACCCAATGTTTGCGCACCTGCTTGTGACGGTTCAACAGATCCGGGTGCCCCAACCGATCCAAAACCATACACAGAACCTACAAAACCCAACACCAACAAAGACCCATCAAAACCCAGACCCCAAAAGAGCCAAAGATCGCAACTTGATCCCGTCCCATCAAAGAAAAACGAAAACCCACCTCGATCCGGCCATTGGCAGCGGCGATGTGGAGGGCGGAGAGGCGTTCGTACACAGTCGTCCGGTGGAGCATCGACGGTTCGGATTCCACCATGTACTCGACGGACTCGAGGTCCCCGGCCTGGACCGCCCGGAAGAAGTCGTGCTCGTGGTTTGCTCTGCAACTCAGTCCCTGACCCATCTGCGAAGCACGTTAAGCTTATCGTGCCTCGCTTTGGGGGGGGAGAGAGAGACACAGAGAGAGGGAGAGAGAGTTGGGAGTTTCAACAATGGAGACCAAGAAGAGAGACGGGCAGCACGGGCAGCTGACCGGGGCAGTGAGGGTTGAAGAGGGAGACTCGGATATTTGTGTTTATAGAATCTGTGATTTGGGGGGTCTTATTAATAAAAGAGAGCCCTTTGTCTGAACATTCTATTTTTTTTATTTAAACAAAAACAAGAGGAAAATTCAAATAAACCACAGTAAGCTTCCCGAAATGCATATAAGCCCCTGACTTTTCCTGAAGTTAAAGATGCAATTCGATCGATTTGATTCGATTTTTTTATAAACCCAAATTAAACCAAACTATATTCACATGTAACCTAGAAATCAAATTGAACAAAAATCAAACAAAAAATCCAAAATCAAATCGAACCGTTTTTTTGTTTGGTTAAACCGAACTAAATCGAACCAACTCGAATTGTTAAAAATTGATGGACAGGTTGGAGTTTTTTATGGGTTTGGTTTACAATTTTACATAAATATCAAAATGTTAGGATTAATGGTATAAATTAATATATTCATTTTTTATGAATATTAATGGTATAACAATAATATAGGTTTTATATAAAAAGAATGTTCTAAATTAATATTGATTATGAATAATCATATGTTTAAATTTAATTTGATTTGATTTGGTTAATTATGTTTTTTTTAAGTAAAACCAAACCCAAATCAATGTAGATTGGTTTATTAATTTTTCAATCTATACCCAAACCAAATCATAAAACCATTAACCCAAACTCGATAAAAAAAATTGTTTGGATCGGTTTATATTCGGTTTAACCGATTAAAGTTGCACCCCTAGTCCATATAACCCCCTGAAAACATCAATGTAAATCCAAATAGGCCCCTAAACTAAACTTCCATTGACAGATGAAGAATATTCTATTTGGTTAACCCTCACTGAAAACACAGTATGTTAAAAAAAAACCCTTACAATGTGCTAAAAATGCGTAAAACCCTCTATAAATGATGATTTTTTTCTCCTAATAGATTATAAAACCCTATTCGAATGGGTAAAATCGTCATTTAAAGATGATTTTTTACATTTTTAACATATTGTAGGGGATTTTAAGTATACTGTGTATTCAGCTAGGTGCTAGGTTAACTAAACAGAATATTCTTTATCTGTCGATGAAAATTTATTTAGAGGGTCACTTAGATTTACAAAACTGTTTTCACGGGGTTACATGGATTTCAGGAAAAGTCATGGGTTATATGGATGGGGTGGTTTACAGGGGGTTATATGGATTTTTTCCAAAAAAAATTGTTGGGGGTGGATTTATTTTATGCCGTTGGATTTTTTGATCTGAGTTTTTGGGCCGTTTGATTATGATGGTTGAGAGTTTGTTGAGTGGGACAGTTCATTTTATTATAGAAGATATTTTGTTATTAGGAGAAGTAACCTGAACATTTTGAATTGATGGGACCCCACAAATAATGGACCAGTTTTTATACTAAAAAAATGGTTGTTAAGAGTGGTATACCAAAAATAGTGCTTAAAATGTAATTTTTTTTTTTTTTTATCTTTTTATAGATGTGGCCACGTAATCCAATCATGCATATACGATTTTTATACTAAACAGATACTTAATTTATTCATATCATTACAATACATAGTTTTTTTGTAAACTAACGTTTAAGCTTTCGTGTGGGAACATAATGTAATGCATTGCAATTCTAATCTTATAGCGGAATTCATAACTAACAATCTACACTGAATAGTAGATGTTTTGTTAGACCGTATCAAATCTTTTTCTTATTATTAAAAAATATAAAAGTTTGTTCTTGTTTGATTCACATTTGATAAATTGAATATTAAAAATAAATAGTATTTCATAACTTATTAAATGATAATTTTTCTTATATAGTTGTTTGTGTTTGAAATTTTATGTAAGAGATGTTATAAATATGTAATTTTGAAATCTATATGAAAATATTAAATGAGATAATTATTTAACAGCATATTGAAAACTATTTTAATACACTGTAATATATTATAGTATTACTTTACAAGCTTATTTAAATTTTAATTTGGTAAAACAAATAGTCTTTTTAAGGCCGTCTGTCCGTAAGGTATATTGAGATATAGGCCTAATTTGGTAAATGGATAAATTTTTAGGATAAGTTAGCCTAATTTATGGAAATAAAAAAATCATTATTTTTATCCAGATTTGCATTTGGTAATGTTTTTTATTATCCTCATTTTTTATTTTCTTATCCTCAATCTTGCATTTGGATCACATATGGGATAACTTCAAATTTTTTTAAAAAATATCAAATCTACCCTTCCTATTAATGAGACATTAATATTGTTTAGTAGAACACATTTTTTTTTCATTTATTTTCTTGAAAATGGTAGTAATAAATGTTATCCTAATTTTACAAAATTGGGATAAAAAATTGAAACAAAGTCTGTTTTATCTATTACTCAGAATAAACTATTCCCATTTTTTATCTCAAAACGTGGACAATTGTCCATATTTTATCCTTATTTTTTTTATGCCATATGGGATAACAAGTGATTTAATCTTATTTTTTTTCTTATTCTAACTCCTTATCCCCATACTAAACTAGGCCATAGAGAGTATATATGGACATTTTTTTTCTTCTCGTAATTGGATTTAACTTTGTGAGGATTTTTAGAGTATTTTAAAAAAAAATTTAATATAATATCCTAGGAAGATAAATCTAAGAATCTGATAAAATTTATTAATACAAAATGTCGGTGGACAAGGCATCCACGCTCTTGTACTGCTATAGTGCTATATATAATAAACTATTTAATTGAAACTTTGTTTTAATTGAATGATTTGAGTCCTCCCATTAAAAGTTCTGGTTCTCCACATCAATTAACAATTGAATAATCAGGAAAAAAAAACATTGCATATGAGAAAATCTAGTCAATAACCGGGGAATGAGGAAGAATAGAAGGGAATAAGAAAAAAAAAATTGTTTGTTTTGGATAATAAACTCCAATAGTTATGTCTTGATATGTTGATAATAAAACCAAGATCTATTACAAGGGATGCTAAAATTGCTTATCGGAGTTCATCTATATCAATGAATAAAAATGTTCTTGTATTATTTTTAAAAAAATATCTCACCTAACACTCTTACACAAACATCGTAGAAACCTGTCATATTTATCATATTACACATCTGTCACACTTAATTCACAAACACAAGTAATTTATACAAGAGTATAGTTGGCATTTGAAAAAGTCATAAATTTTATCTATTTTTTTTTTATAAAAAAGATAGATATTATTACCACGAGTTCATTACTGAATTCGATGTACAATTCTAAAGTAAAGTGAGAGGAGGAAATAAAAAAAAATAGAAAATAAAAAAGATCAAAAGCCTGTCGGCAATCTCCTTGTTAGAAGAGCTATCACCCCCTGTCCTTACTCTAGAATGATTGACCTCTCATTCTCGAAATACATCTCCCTCACACCGGTGATTAATTATCTCCAATCCCAAATACAATAACAAAAAAGCTCTAAGATCTTCTCTCACTATACTTTTATCTATATCTTATCCACCATTTATTCTCACTTTATTTAAGATAAATCAAGCAACAAAAATATCAGTTTTACATTTCAATGAATATTTTTATGGCTTAAGATCCAATTTCAATGGATGAATTGTTAGGTTTTCCTACATATTTCTTATATAAACTATGAAGTCATACAATAAATTTAAAATTTATTTATCTTAGTTTGGAGTGAATAACTCTTTGTTACACCCCAAATGGCGAGAAACAAACACTCAAACAGAGTCGTGTGTGTGTGTGTGTGTGTGAGTGATAATACTTTCCATATTTAGGTAAAGTACATATGGCTTTAGAAGCCTTTACAAAATGTGCCTTGTTATGTTGGGCTTACATGAAACCACTTAAGGGAAGCAACTCTAAAAGGGATTTTATTCCCCACAAAATCAAGAGGAAATTTTTTAGGGATACAAATCAAGGGGAAATTAAAAAATGTTTTTTTAAGGGTTCTCCTAAGCCAAGCAAAGTTTTCAACTTTTTCACCCCTGCAGACTTCATGTGCATGTGATTGATCCCCACGTGACTCCTTTTTTTTTTATTGTTTTTTATTATCCAAACAACTTTTATATGATTTTTTTTGTGTAAATGAGGTACAACCCCACTTGATATATTATTTATTGTATACTATGCATTGTTGAGGTGCAGCAGTAGACTTAGTATTAGACGCGTTTATTGACTAATCAATAACCTGTTAAAATTGGAGTCGAATGTGTTTTTAAGTTGATGTTATGAGGTGGATCCATTCTTGGATTGGTATATTGAAAAACTTGGAAATTTGTTACAATTTAAATTTGAATTTGAGAAATGATTAACAAATTAGTGTTGTTGAAACATGATACAAAGTTCAATTCAAGACATCAGTTTACTAATTGTGTGGAGGACTGGGAGTTTGAAAAGTACTCTTGTAAGCAAATGTCCTAAAAAACTTCCCACAGATGCCATATACTCTTTTTTTGAGGTTATATATACTTTGATGTTTTTTTTTTTTGGTGTATAGCACTAAAAACTATCTACTATATAAAGCATTGTTTTTGAATTTTTTGAAACACTAGAAAATTTAAAAGTGCTTGAATCCAAGTTTTGGATACATAAAGAGAAAATTTCATTTGAATTTGCATTTGGATTTTGAATGCGCAAATCCAAGTGGGGCCAAAGTTTATTTTCATCCACAATGTTCATATGATCTCAAAACATTTGGATGGATGAAATAAACTACAAATCTAATATTTAGGAGACTATAGAGTTGGCTTTGTTTTTTATTTTCTCTATGAAATTTAAATGTAATCAACATAAAAAAGAGATATTTGTTAACAAAATTCATCAGACCGACACTTTAACTAGAAACATGGATTTTGATTCCTTACTAAATACACAAGGTTCGTGGATCATTATGTGCATCTGAATTTTTTTTAACATATAAGCAAAATCATTGTTCAGATTCTTCATTACAAAACATAGATAATTATTTATTGTGTGTGACTGTAGATTGATTTTTTAATTTGACATAGATTGGTAGATGTCAAGTTGATGATCATTGTAACAAAGTTGGATGGTTGTTGTGTGACTTTAGGCACATACACGCAATAAATTTTTCAAACGTTTAGTTTGATTCACTTTCAATGCAAAGATGGGATTAGTTAAAGTTTGAATGCACGTGTGACGGTGGATTTGTAGTGATAACTTAGAATGTCGTCTATTGAAATTGGTAGGTGGAAATAATGTTAGAAGGTTTTGATTTATTATATAGAAGCATTTGCCCAAATCTTCTAATAATTAATTATATTATTAGTTTGGTTTCATAAAGCACACATTGTTTATAAAGTTCATTTTCATTTAGGATGAGACCTACTTTTCTTTACAATTTAGGATCCATCAGATATTGATCACTATGTCTGAAGGGCGGAGTCAGAAATTAGAATAAGGAAGGCCAAGGGTTCAAGGGACTTAGTGTAAAATGTAAAAAGCCTATAAGATCATGATCTAGTTTAAGTCTGTCAACGAGTCATGGGTCGACTCGGATCCGACCTGATAAAAGGCGTAAATATCCGCTCCAAAGGATTCGACAATCAAAACGGATCGGGTCTGGGTCCACCCCAACCCGATCTTATGGACCCGATTGACTCAATCCAAATATGATGTAAATTTTTATTTATTTATGATCCAACCTAATACTCATGATTCAATCAAACATTTATAACTAAATATTGAATAATCATTCAAAATTTTAAACATTTAAAATATTTTTACAACCTTTTTACTTCACGTAAAAGCATAATAATCAAACTGTATTCCAAATGTTCTCTCATAAAACATTTAAAAATCAAAATAGTGAAGGACTATTTATAATACATTAGACTCTATTAAAAAGAAAAAAAATGAAACCATTGTAAACTTTTAAAAAGTTTCTTAACTTCTCTTTATGTAGCTTGAACTTGTTAATGGGTACCCGACCCGACCCGATATAGACCCGACCCGAAGGACCCGACAATCAAACGGATCAGGTCCGAGTCCACCCCGACCCTACCCTACCCGAATCCGACCCATTGACAAGCCTAATCTAGTCCTTGAAGTAATGGAAGATTGATATGAATTTTTTATGTTATTTTTCTCTCGTATTTGGAAATATGAAAAAATTATGGAAGATCTAGGGGGAAAAATTAAATTTTATTAGTTTTCCATCATAAAATATACAAAGAATCTTAGAAAAATTAAAAAATAAATTTAAAAGAATCAATTTACAAGGATGTCCATTAAGCTTCCATTTTAAAAAATTAAAAACATAAGCTTCAAAAAAAAGTAGGGACTTAAAATAATAATATTGAGAAAATCAAAATAAATAAATAAAAATCACTAAAAACCAAAACTTGTGCTATTCAACACCTCAAACAATCGCAAAAACCAAAACAAAAAATTACACCTAAATAAGTTCAAGACTCCATTTGGATATGAGTGTGTGGATTCTACTATGAAAAACCAATAAAATGCTAACTTAGATCTAAATGGGTTTTTCGCGTTTGCTCCACAAAGCCTGTTAACACTTTGTCCCACTATTTCTTGGCATTTTTAAATGCAACTAAAATCATTATTATGAAAAAGGAGAGTTTATATCCATGGAATCTTAGAATACAAAGGGTTGCACCGCACATTCAAACGGATCCTAACTAAACTAACATTTACCACAATTAGACAAGCCTCACATTCAAACAAAACTCATAAAAGAAGGCCCATAGAACCAATTACTCAAACTGACGTCAGTGTGAAAGCATAGCTCTTGTAGTGGACACATAAAAATTATAAAATATAAAAAAATAATTTGATATACAGACTCTTGATAACATGTGATTTAACGTGTAAGCTTTTAAAAATTAGGGTTGGTTAGAATGAAAATCAATGCCAATGTCAGAAATAAAATATCCATGAAAACATAACAGAAGAAAAGAGATATTTCCAATCAATATCTGTTTCATTTTCATTGAAAACTTACTTGGGGATCTATTTTCTCAAGACAACTAAAAAAACTTCATTTTGTAATTTTTTTTATTCAAAAAATCAAAATCACCCATGCATCAATTCCTCCAATGACATTGCTTGAATGCACCTATGGGAGCAGGGGAATCCCTTATTTTTTTATCAAATATAGAAATTAGTGGTGAACACTTAAAGGAAGAATTTCAACTTTATTAGATTAAAAGGATTGCAAATAGTTTTGGTGTTTTCATTTATATTTTGATGATATGTTGGAGACAGAATTAACTCAACTCTTCATGTATTATCATTTTTTTTTGTTGATGGTGTGTTTTTCCCTTCTTTTGTGACTGATTACTCTTGAAACACTTGTTTGGTGTGCAATAAAGGTCCGATAGGGAAGGAATAGCCAACAAACCCAAGAATAAAATCCAACAATTAAACTCAGATAAATTAGTTTCAACACTAATATATTCCAAGTGGAAAGTTAGAATAGCCTAATTTATATATTGTGGAGCCTGATGATGTGCGCAGAGGATTGTTGGCGCTACGCAAGATCGGACGGGATTGACTTTTTTGTCCTTAATGAGATGTCAGTATAAAAGGGCATCTCATATTTTTCATTAGACTCTAGGGTTTTTATCTTCGGTGTGACCATTGTAAAAACTTCTCATTGATAATGGATTGATCTCTGGTGTGCTCCGTGAACGTAGGCAAGATTTGTCGAACCACGTAAAATTTTTGTGTCTTTGCTTCGATTTGTTTGTTTATTTCTTTTGATTGATTGTATCCCAAGATCCGAATCACAACACTAATTTATATAACCCAAAAGATATTAAAGTAAAAAATAATGACAACAAAAAATGAAGAATACTATCAAAACTCAAACGAAACTGACCTAATAGTTATCTATGCTAGAATATCAATCTATCATGATTCATGAACAAGACTATATCACATCCCAAATGGAGCTCACACCATTACAAGATGCACTACAGTCAAACTATAGAAAGAAGTAAAATCATAAGCCAAAATATCCTATAAAAGATATGATGACGACTTACCTAAACAAGTATTGAATAAATGGTTTACCTGATTTAATTTTAGATTTTTACTCCCAAATTAAAACAATTCATATCAATCAGAATCAGAAAAATTAATATGAGTGTGATCTATGGACCCATTTAAAACCTGTTGTCTGCCAACCCCACATTAGGGTTGATACAAAAGAAACAACAGCAACTGTTGAACAAACCTTCATTGGTCTCCCAGTTTGATGTTGATGACTTTGATGTACCATACAGACTCCTGTCCATCTCATCTGTGTATCTCTCTTAACACTAGACGGAGATCATGCTTGGTTTCCAATAAAGAACAAGAAAAATACATTGAATAGATCTCTATGTCAGGGAACATCAAAGAACTAATTAAATGTTGCCTAATTTTTTATTATATATAATTGTTTTTTTTTTCTTTTTTAATTTTATTATTCCTGACCAAATCTTCTCGTATTATGTATCAATCGAGAGAAAGACTCGAAATCAATACTTCTACCAACATGTCAAAAGGTGGTTCGATAAAATTGTCATTTCGCATACAAAAATATATATTTTGGTTGTTAAAATTTTGATCCTTGTCTCTTTTCCACCACGCTATCTTCTCCTCCATGTTCTCACATTCTAGACTTCTTGTAACTCTTTTTATCAATGATATAAAAGGACTATCGTTATCTAAAAAAAAAAAAAAAAATGGACCACAGTTGCTGTGTCGAGGTCAAGAGGGTTATTGGGTCGAGTCCTTGATCACATAATTGGGAGCCGTGGTCCCAAATGTGGTCCGAAGGGTGGTGGTTTGGGTGTCTCATCTCTGGTTCACACCCTCACTGTAGGGTTTTTTTGTTTTTGTTTTTTCTCAATATGATGTTGGGATTATGTTTTGATCCGGTATATCAACATCGGATGGCCCTGATAAAATCATATTAGGGTGGGCATCTAATTGGTAATTAGTTAAGATTTGATCTTAATTAAGATACAAAGTCAATCTCCTAAAATCAAATAAACAGATTTGTTTGTTACAGATTTGTTTGTTAGGAAGATTACTTAGAAATGAAGTTATTTATTCATATAAATATCATCTTAGGGTTTCAGGTAAAACTGGGCTGACATGACATAAAATGTAGAGATCCATAGAAGAGAGATTGAGAGAGTTCAAAAGAAGGTAACTCTATGAGAGAGTTTGTAAGGCTTTTTTGTATCTCAATTATTACAGTGGATTCCCGCCCCGTGGATGTAGGCCTAGGCCGAACCACGTATTTTTATGTTCTTCGTATAATTGTGTTCCGTTCTTGTGTATAATCTTGTATTTTAATGATGACTTCCACGAATCCCGTTCCCTTACATGTGAAACCTTGACATCAAAATTGCATTATGATTTGGGTTAGAATCATTTTGTGGAAGCACGTAATCTTTAATGGATGCATGGATTGATGCATGGAACACAAAAAAATAACAAATTTATATCACTGGGGGTTATAGATTATGGAAGATTATAGAAGTTTTCCTGTGACAGCAGAAATGTTGATCTGGTCCTTAGTATAGGTGATCAAGACTGTCTTTCTTAGGCCCCGTTTGGTTGTGCGTTGGGGCGCGTTTTTGCTTTTTAAAAAGTTGAAAAGCTAAAAGTGTGCAATCAAATGGGACAGCTTTTTACAGAATCAGAAGCTGGATTCTTTTTAATTTTTCCCTCGAAATCTGTGTTTTAAAAAGCTCAGAAACAACGCTTTTTGGTCGGAATAGATTTTTTGAATTGAAAAGCAACTTTCTCTGTCAAACATTAAACTTCTTTCAAATATTGATTCGTGATTTAAAAAAAAGCATCCTAAAAAAGTGAAGGTCTAAAATAATTTTAAAAAGCAGCTTTATTCCAAAAGCTACTTTTCAATCTGTGTTTCCAACCGGTTAGAGCCTTTGATTACAGGGGCATTTAAATCCCACAAAAAATTATTCGGATTTTTTTTAATTTTATTTTACATTTTTATTTTCATTTTACAGTCCTATCAGGTTCATACAATTTTTTTTTCTTTGTTCCTTTTCCGCTGGATTTGTTTTTGTAGGCTCCATTTAAATAAATTTCTAATATTTAATTTAAATTTCTTCAAAATTGCCATGTTCATCAAGGTACCCAAAAAGTTTTTGTGAATGGAAAGTCCAGTTTTAAATTTCGTTTAGAGCATCTCCAATTGATAGATTAACTAACTAAGATGTTAAAGTGCTATGTCAGCATCTTATATCTCAATTACACCCTCATTTACTTCATCCTTATTCAGTTTGTTGTTGTTGCTTCTATAGACTAACTAAATAACTAACCAAAATAATAATGAGCCACACCTCTTCACCTATTTAACCTCCTAAATGTATTTTTTTAAAATTCTTTAATGAGAACAATCACATGGGGCCCACATTTGGCTAGCTAAAACATTAGCCACAGTTAGCTTGAAAGATAACACCTGATAGCCCTTTTGACATCTCCATTGGATCAATATTTTTACATGTTATGTAATATCTTGACATTAACATGTTAGTTAACCTATCATTTGGAGATGCTCTTAGAGCACCAACTAACTAGTTGCATTTCAGGCCGGTCCAAAGGAGATTTTTTTTTTATTTTTAGGAAATAGTAAACAATTGCTATCCTGAGAATATATTCATTGAACTAACAAAGATCAAAGATGCTAATACATCAACAGAAGATATATAAAAAAAGTCTAAACAGAAGATCAAAGCAAAAAAAAATGTTATGTACGGTCTTTTTTTGTCCCAATTTTAATCTCCGTATATTTTTAATTTTTTTAAAAAGTATACCTCATCTAACGAGATACGTGTTTTTATTAAAAAAGAAATATAATTTAAATGAATAAAAAAAATAAATTTTTTAACAAAGTACAGATTTTGTTAATGTGAGTGTATGAAGTTATTTAGATATATGAGATTGGAGTAGAGACTCTGTATATAAATGGTGGAGAATGATATAACGGTGGAGAGGGATATAAATGTTGGAAAATGATACATCAGCCTCATTGCAGCTTCATTTACAGTGTACACTGTTTTTTTTTTTTTAATCATACACTATATCATTGAAGTGCATGTAGTTATCTGAAATGATGTATATACTGAGATATACTTTGTTGCTCTGATGAAAGATGAAAGGTGGGTGGGTTATGTGGATGGGCAGGGCTGAGATGGGCTGGGCCATATCTGCGAGTGGGCTTAAAAGTTGAGATGATGAGCAGTTCATGGTGTATCATGGGTCTGAATTTCATGACTGTAGTTCCATGAGCCATTAGCTTAGCGGAGTGCTGCTACACTCAGTTTTTTTTTCAGTCTAAAATATAGTCTTATATATCTTGTTAGAAATCCAGTGAAACATATACCTCATTAGATGTTGTATATACCTCGTTAGATGTTTTCTTACAACTAAAAATTGATTCATTCAATTTGAAATAGAGCGATATATACTTTTTATCAAAGCATATACCTCATTAGATGATGTTTACTATTCAAAAAAAAAAGAAAACATGTGAGATCTAAGTTTTGTTTAGTGATGTGACTGAATGTAACATTTTCCTTAGCTTGTGTATGGTCATTTTTAAATTCAGCTTCCCATTGTGGTATTGATATACTCAATCATTCTTGTAATCATTCATATGATCTTAATTATCATTCATATGATCTTAATTTTATATGTTTTCTCTAATAAAATATATTCTATGTTACGCGAGTATATACATGATTAGTTAAAATGTTAAAATTACACTTACACGACGGCCACTACAATTGAGAACAAGAAAATCAAATTTTCCTCTTAAAGAAGAAGATAAATCCTTCAATACATAAAGAAGCCTTTGAATCAAAAAAAAAAAAAAATGTAATAAATAAATTTTATTAATTTTGAAGATATATTTTACAATGATGGTATCTCTATTTATAAGCCACAATTGATTATCAGAAATTTAACTAAAAATTCTAGAAAATTCAAAAACATCCTAACTAATCTAATTCCAACTAAATAATCTATAATTTGAAATAAATCCTAAAAATTTAAAATTCAACTTTTCTGGATAATCTGGGCTACATCATATTTGTTACATGTCCTTAAGTCCAAATATCATCCCAATGTATAGGTTGTGAATGATATACACGAATGAAAAATAACAAGGGGGTCGAGCGGCATAGTCTTTAATGTAAAGAATATCGTCTGATCAAAGTACCCTTTTGAGCACACACAACAAATTAGATATTGTTGTGAATATAGTAGATAACCACCGTTAATCCTAGTCACCTCCCCCACTCTTCAACTTCATAACCCCTCTCATTTAGTTCTATAACCTCCACTATTAATCACTTCACTATCTACCCCCTCATTTTTATAAAGTTGTAACACCCTACCATTGGAATTCCTCCATGCGCACCCAATAAATAGAGGGGTTTCTCATGTATTCCACAACCAACCAACAAATAGTGAATAAGAATCTCTCTCTACTTCTCTTCTATATGCTTGTGTGTTTTGTTTATATATACTTGTGTGTATGTATTCTACTTAGTATATAACACGTTATCAGCACGACTAAGCTCTTAGTTTATTTCAAGCACTCAAGAGGTAAAAGAGATTCCTAAAGGTTTGTATTTTCGTTGGTGGGTTTTGGTTCATTTGCATACGACTCCACCATTAAGTTTGTTGCCTTCATATGTTATTGAGTTCTAATATTTCTTTCATTGTTTTTCAAGAGAAGCTCTATGTGTAAGTACTAATTCTTTACAAACATTTTTTTACTAAGATTTTTGATATAGACTTTAAAAATAAACCGTGAGTTTCTCTGGTTATTCCTCGGGTATGTAAATGCCAATTCATACAGCAACATTTTTCTCTTGGAGAATGATGGTTTTGATAGGGTTTGGAAACACCAAGCTTTTCTGATTGCATACCTTTATTTCAATATTAGCATAAACAGTTTGTTGATGACCACTGCAATTTCTTTATTGACATTAGTTTTCAAGAGTTGTATTCCTCGTGCCATCTCAATTGATTTAACTATTTTCATGGTTATTTTTGTTGATCATCAATGTCTATTCATCACATGTCTATGCATGGTATTTTTTTTTCATATCTGATTACGGCCTACAATAACATGAATTATGAATCCCATGCCTTTAATAATTAAATGCATCATATGTTATTCATGTATTTTTGTTGTAGAGAGGGTGATAATTTTTTTTATTCTATAAGCTATGGTTTATATTTTGGTGAGTTCATGATGATTCAAACAATCATGATTTTATTTTTTTTTACAACATATTGGATGTGTTGACAATTTCATATCTCATCAATTGATGCATCTTGATAAGAGGATTCACCATAAAATACTCTTTGTTTCATGATTAAATAAATCCCGACATCAAATTCTTTTTAAGCATATTCTGTAATATTAAAGCCATATATTCCGTTTTATGTAAAATGTTAGATCATTTTTTTTATGAGTATTATGGCTTGTGAAATTGCTTTCTCAGCAATGGAAGATTTGTTTTTAATTCGGTGTAATTGTGAAAATAAAAATATTTTCATCCATATCATATTGATGGGGAAATAATGTACACAACTGTATTCCTTTTTTTTCTGTGTATTTTTACATTTTAATATGAGACACTCCATGTTTTTTACACGTTTCATATTTTGACTAAAGATTTGTCAAATTATATTTTCTCTTCCCTCACGGGGAATTTGCATTACCATGGGTGACTAATTATAATTTTATTTTACATATACTGATATAAAATTTTATTTTAATGGTCCAAAGAAAATCATATGTCCCTGAAGGACCATGCAAAATTTTATTTTATCTCTGAAGGACCATATAATTTTTATCCCTGAAGGATATATATACACAAATCATGGTTGTCCGTGTCCCTATATGACCAAACAAAAGTTATATGATATTTTTTTTTTTGTCCTTGAAGGACCAAATGAAAAAAAAATATATTCATGTATTCTAACTTATGTTTATAATTTTCATTGAATCAACGGTTTGTGTGTGTATATATATATATATATATATCAACGGTTTGCACACAAGGTTGATATACACGTCGGTTTGGGTACAATATTTTATTGATGTACTTTCATATGCTAATTTCTGGTTTCATTCCTTATTCACATGATACCATGGTTGAATTATGTAATGGCTAGTATCTTGGTTTTGATTCCTAATATCTAGATTTATTTCATCTTTAGTGGTGTGTTATCCCATCTCATATATTATTCCATAATTATTCTTAATTGTTGTAATAACTGCTAACCACACCTCATGAACATGTTATTGCACCGGCCATTACATATCAAATTTACTTTGTTATTTTATGTGCAAACATAATCGAAATTTTTTGTTTTCTAATATCTATATTTCTTGCATGGTTATCATTTACCATGAAATTGTATTCCTACAAATAAAAATTATATATATATCATTAAAAGAAATTATATGTCCCTAAAGGACTATAATTATATTGTATCTTTGAAAGATTATGTAAAATTATGATTATATCAGTCCCTGATGGACCAAGTAAAAGTCGTTATATTATATTATAGGAGCATACAAAAATTGGGTTTACATGGATCCCTGAAGGACCATGCAAAAGTTATGAATAATGTGTCCCGGTAGGACCATGCAAATTTTATTTTATTTTGTTCCTGAAGGACTATACAAAAATTATTATATCGATACTTGGAGGATCATGTAAAAGATATGATTAAAAGTATTTCTGAATGACTACATACAATTTTATTATCCCTGAAGGATTATATAAAATTAATTCCTACTTGAGTCCTATAGGACTCTATAAGTTACGAAATTTTTATGGGTTCTTCAAGGATTATATATATATATATATATATATATATATATATATATATATATATATATATATAGGGAAATGTTTAGGTGCGGCTCGTGCGCCCCGAGCTTCACCGTGCGCCCCCAATCCCGACCGTGCGATCTCACGACCAGCGATCGCACGGTCGAGCTTATTTAAAAAAAAAAAAACGAAAAAATAAAACCATCTCTCTCTCTTTCGCTGTCTCTCGCTCGACCTGCCTCTCTCTCTCGATCGAAATCTCTCTCCCCGTCGACGACGACCTCACGGACCCCGGCGACTGCGACCACCGTCGACGCCCCCTTGGCCCCCCCCCACGTCCCCTGCTGCGACCCCATCGACGACCCCCGACGTCCCACCGTCGACGCCCCTTGGCGACCCACGGACCCCGGCGACTGCGACCACCGTCGACTACCCCATCGACGACCCCCGACGTCCCACCGTCGACGCCCCTTGGCGACCCCCTCCACGTCCCCTGCTGCGACCCCATCGACGACCCCCGACGTCCCCCCTTGGCGACCACCTCCACGTCCCCTGCCGCGACCCCATCGGCCACCCCCTCTGCAACCCCGTCGACGACCATCCTCCGGTCATCCCTCTCTCTCCCTGAAACATTTTTTTGAATCTCATCTGTCTGTTGTGTGAATATTTTGGTCTGAATATGTTTGTATGTGTATGATTTTTGTTGAATTTCATATGCTTGAATGTGTGTGATTCTCTTAATACAATTTTTTTTTTTGTTGAATGAATTTGTGTGTATGTGTTTTTTTTTTTTTAACACTGAATCTGTTTAAATCAATTTAAATCATGAACCTCAATTTTTTCCCCCTTTTTTAAAGCTTGATTTCATGCAATTCTTGATTCCATAGTTGGTCTACACCAAGTTTTGTTCACATTTGTGATTATCTACACTTTCAAAGGTGCTGTCATAATCAGAAGGCTAAGGTTTAATTGGGTTGCCTGAACTATTTATTTTGTACATGTTAATCCATATATGTATATGCTTGCAAGATTTATTTTTATTTTTTGATAGACACATGACATATGGTTACCAGGACACTGCTATGTCGATGATTCAACATGGATGCCTAGTATCATGCCAGGTTCTGCGGTCATCTTGTAGATGTCGAACCCCTCTGTGGGTGCCTGTTTTGGCAACTTTATATTAACATATTTTCTAGGTCAGATGTAAATTATTGTGATATAAGAGAGGGTTACATATGTTCAATTGCTACAGATGGGGAGCTAGATTTAGATATTTGAATACTTTGGGTTTTGGGTACCTGGAGCAATCTCTATATCTTTCAATGAGTCAAACACTAGAATTTTCTATGATGGCCAAGAAAGTTTTTGCATTTGAAATAGCATTTTTTTCAGGATAAATGAATTGGTTGGTGAGTTCTACAAGGACATTGATTTTCTTATAGACTCATATGTTTCTTTTGGGAAATAATAAGCCTTGAAATTAAATGTGGTGCAAATGACATTCCTGTTGTTGATGATGGATGTGGTGGAAGCAAAAAGTTTGGCCTTTGTTGTGGTGGGTTAGAGGTGCATTGAATTTGGAGATTGGCATATCATCTTGTTTCAAGATTTGAATGATAATCTCAGTGGATTGTTAGATGTCTGGTTGGACCTTTGTGTTAGCTGATTTTACTAGTGACTGAAGTGGATTGAGATTTTTCATATTTAAGTGGGACTGTGGGAGTGAAGTTGGTTTATTGTCTGAGTTCCAAGTGTCACATATGCTATTCACATGTTTCTAAGCATCTAACTTGAACATTTCTATGCTAAGAATTTACATCATCTTTTTCTAAATAGGCTTGATCTTATTTGTGGTATTTCGATATTCCTTCGTGAATCCCCCGCGAAATATCGTTTTCGTCGGCGATAACGATATATCGATCGATATATCGATATATCGATTGATATTTAAAACAGTGAATTTGATCTACTTTGATTCTTTTAGGGTTTACAAAAGGTGGAGTTTTTATTGTAAACAGAAGTTACAGTCGCTTGAAGTATTAAATCTGCTTCAAACTTCAAAGTGCTGCAAAGAGTAATGCCTGAATTTTCATCCTATTTTTCTTTTCTTTTCTTTTTTATTGAAGAGATCTTATTGAGAGGGTTGTATGTTCCCATGACTTCTTCTCTTCTTATGTATGAAGAATTTTTTTTTCCCCCATGCATCTATGAAAGTTTTCAATCAAAGGTTTATTCTGCCTTCAATTTTCTTGAATCAATTTTATTCACATCTCATAATTCTTTTGAAATATTTTTTGGTTTATGAAAACTGATGTAGCTCTTGAGGTTTTAAACTGTGTCATGCATTGTTTTTTTTTTTCCTGGAGAGATAATTCAGACATGTTGCAGACCAATGTGTTCATTGGAGGGAAGGGCAACAGAAAGCAAAGTATCTATCTTTAGTTTGATCCTACCAAAAGATTATCACTCCTGCTCTGTTCTTTTGAATATGCATCAGATTGTGCAAGCCTCTTTGTCATTTTTTAATTTAGAGTTTAATTTCCTTCTATTGTTCCATTACTGGTGATGCTTTATTTGTTATTTCAGGGATGCTTGAAAAAGGGTGGTGCTTCTCAGATGGTGCTGTTTAGAAAGAAGGTGCTGCTTCAGATTTTATTTCAGCTGCAAGTTGTTAGATTTTAGTATTGTTGAAAACAGGTTGATGTTCATATATTAAAACAGGTTGATGTTCATATATTAAAATAGGTTGATGATGATGTATTGAACAAATTGATGTAGTAAGCAAGTTAATGTTGATGTATTGAACAAATTGATATATAAACCAAGTTTGTTTAATATTCTCATATATGCAGTGTATTTACTGGTTGTTACTCTTGGTTTGGATACTGGTTGTTACTCTTGGTTTTCCAAATTCTGCTACACCAATAAAGAAGAGTTATGTATACTTCAAAGCTGATATGCATAAAACAGAACCCAAACTACACGCTATATATAACTGCATAATGTTGATCTCATGCTTCTGATCTCTTTGCGTTTTTACATTCATTTCAGTTTTAAAGGACCATGTTTACAAAGCTACATGGTCGTTTGGCCACTCCCATGTTCAGCACAGTCCTTCTACCAAATCAGGAGGCGCCTACTACTGGGAGCCCTGCACGGGACAACCTGTCTAACGCTGAGGTAGTCTCTACACGGATCCAACGAAGGGAACAGAACAGCCTATCCATCGCATATGATCCACTCGGATCCGCAGACAACACATCATAACAACACTAATGCTCTGAATTCCTCAGAACCCACCAGGGCGCATAACTACGATGCGGGGAACATGCATAAGGTTATAACAGGGTGGAATATCGTTGGGGAAAGAAACTCGGGAAGGCAGCGTGAGTTCCCGTTATAGGACACCCCGACAACCAAACAAGGAACACGGTGTACCCTAACCCGGGTCTCACCGCTGTCCTCGCAAGGCCCCTCCCCTATAATATTCACTATAACATGCAATTTTAACGAATACTAGTATTCAATTTAATAAATAAACTAGTAGGGCACATGCATCGGTCGGGCTTCCTAACATGGAACCAGGGGACATGCTGCATGGCTCATACACATATCCTAAGGGTGCAAGTCCCTAACATGCAAAGTCTAGGGTAACATGCATTCTACAATTAAATCATGCTCGCATGATATACATATTACACATGCCAATATCTATCCATGGTGCCCCAGGAGAGGTCGGTATACGCCCAAGTGCGTATAACACCTCTCTACAGGGTTGGATTGTCCCACTCACCAGAGATCGGGGTCGTCGCGCGACCGTCCGTCTAGATCTGCAAGACATACATTCAATATGGTGAGTAAACATACAAAAATACACAAAACACCTAAAATACCCAATACTCGGACAAACGTACATACGGCCCGTACACACGCGTATCCGAGCATCCCGACTCACTCCCGAGCCCACCGGGCAACCGCACGCACGGCCACCCGCCTCGGGCGCACCGCCGAGCCCCCGGCCCGCGCGCCCGGACAGCCTGCCGAGCATCTGCCCGCAAGCCCCGGACACACTGCACGCCCGGGCGCACGCACGCGCACGCCCGTGCGCACCGCGCGTCCGGCCCTTGGTGCACCCGCACGCACCGCGCCCCCGCGCAGCGCCCGCACGCACCCCCCGCCTGCACTACGCCCCAACGCAGCGCCCAGCACTCCCTGCCGCACGCCCGAGTGCCCTGCGCCCCACGCGCAGCACCCGCGCGCGCCCCGCGCACACCACGCGAGCACGCCGCACGCCCCGCGCGCCCAGCGCCTCGCCCCGCGCGCACCTCCAGCTCCCCCCCCCCCCCGCGCGCACCCCGCGCGCACCGCCGGCTCCGCCCCGCGCGCACCACCAGCCGCCTCGCCACGCCCCGCGCGCACCCTGCACGACGCCCCGCAGCGGTGCCCAGCGCCCAGCGCCCCAGCGCCCAGCGCGCAGCACCCAGCACCCGGGACCCTCACCCAGCGTCCACGCGCACGCCCGCGCAACACGTGCCCTGCGCGCCTGGCAGCACGCGCCCAGCGCGCCTGCCAGTCTGCCCGAGTTGCCTGCCTGCGCGCGTCGCCGAGTGGCCCGAGCACCGCTCGCCTGCACGCCCGGGGCACTGCCCACCTGATGCCCGAGCACCCCTGCCCTGCTCGCCTGCGCGCCCAGCCAGCTCGCCCGGCCTGCCAGCGCGCACAGCCCAGCAGCCTGCTCCGCACACCTCTCCCTGCACCCCCCGAGCGCACGCCCGCGCGCGCACCCGCGCGCAAGCGCTCGCGCACCCGGCACCCTGGTGCACCTGCTCCCAGCCTACCCAAGCTAGCCCCGCAGCCTGCCCAGCGCGCACGCCCAGCCCTGCTGGGCCCCAGCGCCAGCCGAGCGCCCGCACGCCCAGCCTTGCTGGCCCCCAGCACCGCCCGAGCGCACGCCCGAGCGCACGCGCGCGCGCATCCGCGCCAGCCACTGCGCCTGCACCACCCTGCGCTGCTGCCCTGCCCGGGACAGCAGCCCGCCTGCCCGAGCTGCACGCCTGCCAGCCCGAGCTCCACTAGCACCCACCTCCGACCACCACCACAGCCTCCGACCACCTCCCACAGCCCTCCGGCGGCCACCCACCGCCGCCAACCTCCTCCCAACCCCATTTCCACCCTCCTAGCATACATCTAAGCAAGAAAGAGAGGGAAAAGAGGCTTACCAAGGGGAGGAAAGGAAATCCGGTTGCTCTCCGCGCACCGAAACCTCTCCCAAAAGGTTTCCAACGCCCGGATCTACCTCCACCACCGAGATGGCTCAAATCACGGATGATGAATAGTGCCAGATATTTTTAGCTCACCTCTTATATAGTAAGCGACTTAAAATACCCGGATACGCCCCGGAACTGTGAAATTTCAGAAACGTTACCGGAATTCGATGAAATTTTCGTGAGAGGTCTAAAACGGCACCAGGACACCAAATATGCAGTTAGATTTTCAATCGGAGTCCTCTAACTCAGGACGATAGCTAACTGTCCAAAAATTAGCGGTTCCGATCGAAAACCGAAAAAAATGAAAAACTGCCAGAACGCTCCAACGGTTACCAGCAGGCTAAAAAGTGACACATATATAACAATAATGATGCTTCAAACAATTAAAAATTCTATTGCATACCCATTAAAGAATCGGAAGATTCTTTCATCCAATTATGTGTATTATTTTTTTGGATTGTTATTTTAATGAGACAATATTCCTGCCATTAGGGAGAGAGAAGAGCGTACCTGAAGTACGATCTGTTCATGAAGAACGACGAGAATTATTGTGGAATACATCCACTCTGTCTCATCTAGACTCACGTACCGCTCGACGTGAAAATCAAATTCCTAATGCACGCCGGAAGCGTGACAGACCTATAGGTTCAAAAAAAAAAATTTACAGCTTCCTAGAAGTGGAGATCAAATGAAAAATCATGCTCTTAATGCTCCAGAAGAAGTTATACATAATGCTCCATAAAAGATTATGAACAATAGATCTACTTTCTCTAAAACTCCAAAAGAGTATAATGTCCATGAAGAGAAACGAGTCCCTGAAGTGACTACACAAACTCTTGAAGAGGAAAAAGTACCTGATAATATTAAGATCTCTATATTTTACATGCATATACGATAAATGTGGAATCGCAGATAAATAATCATTGATGACATATTTATCATACGAAGTAGCTACTGAAATTTCAAAGGGCGATGATTACAATGAACCACATAGTATAAATAAATGTCGACAATGAAATAATTGGCCAAAGTGGAAAGATGCAATTCAAGCAGAATTGGATTTTCTTGACAAATGTGGTGTATTCGAATCAATAATACATACCCTAAAAGATGTTAACCCTGAAGTTACAAATGGGTGTTTGTAAGAAAGAGAAATGAGAAGATAAAATTGCTAGATATAAGACACGTCTTGTGACACAAGATTTCCTGCAGAAACCTGGGATTTGACTATGAAGAAACATACTCATCAATCATGGATACAATAACGTTCCATTTCTTAGAAAGTCTCAAGGTTTCTAAAAAACTCGATATGAGAATAATGGACGAAATAACAGCTTATCTATGTGGGAATTTATATGAATCCCTGAAGGACATAAATCGCCTAAAGCAAAATCAAAGAGTATGTACTTAATAAAGCCAAGACGTTCATTGTATAGTTCAATGCCGTAGGTACAACCGTCTTAGTGAATAATTGATAAAAGCAAGATATGAAAACAATCTCATTTGCCTATGTGTCTTTATAAATATATCCAATAAGGGATTTGTCATTTTGACAGTTTATGTTGATAACATAAATTCAATTAGGACTCCTGAAGAGCTCAATAAAACTACAGAATATCTTATAAATGAATTCATAGTAAAAGGCCTTGGAAAAACTAAATATTGTCTTGGCTTGCAGATCGAGCAAAGCCCAAGTGAGATACTTGTCCATCAAACAATATATATTGAAAAAGTCTTGAAGCACTTTAATATGTATAAATATTATCCATTAAGTACTCATATGATGGTCAGATCACTTGACCCAAAGAAGGACCATTTTTTCATCTGAAAGAGGATATTAAAAATCTTCTTGGTCCTGAAGTACCATATCTTATTACAGTTGATGATTTATTATATTTGATACAGTGTACTAAACCTGACGTTGCATTTTTATTTAATTTATGGGCTAGATTTAAATTTGCGTCAATCTGAATACACTGACATGATGTTAAACACATTTTCTGTTATATTCATGGAACAATATATGTTGGTTTATCTACTCAAAGAATTCCACAAGTGGTCTCTTATTGAAAGAATATTACGTGCATATTTAAGATATTTTTTAGATCCTCACAAACAGGTTATGTATCTACATGTGGTGGTACAACGATCATTATGTATCTACATCCTGGAGTTTTATTTTACAAGCTAATCATTATGAAGCTTGTGAATGTGAAATCAATGTTCTACAGATTTAGTGGAAGGACAATCACATCAATTTGTTCACTAAAGCATGCCCACGTCAACATTCAAAAATGTGGTGTGCGACATCAGATGGAACGTATTTGTAACCAATCTTTTTGGCCTTATCGTTATGAGAGGGAGAATTATTAAATGACATTTGCATGCTGTACTCTTTTTCCTTCGCCTAGGTTTTGTCCAATTGGGTTTTCCTGGCAAGGTTTTAATGCGGCAGTGTTACAACGCATACACCAATCTAAGATAAAGTATATTGTACTCTTTTTCCTTTGCTTTGGTTTTTTCCCACTGGGTTTTCTAAACAAGGTTTTAATGAGGCAATTATCTTAGCGTGATGGTCATCCAAGGGGGAGTGTTGTGAATATAGTGGATAACCACCACTAATCCTAGCCATAACCTCCTCCACTCTTCAACTTCATAACCCCTCTCATTTAGCTCCATAACGTCCACTATTAATCACCCCACTATCTATCCCCTCATCTCTATAGACTTGTAGCACCCTACCTTTGGAATTCCTCCGTGCGCACCCTATAAATAGAGGGGTTTCTTATGTATTCCACAACCAATCAACAAATAGTGAATAATAATCTCTCTTTACTTCTCTTCTATATGCTTGTGTGTTTTGTCTACGTATACTTGTGTATATGTATTCTACTTAGTTTATAACATATACTCATTTATAAATACTTTTTCGAGCCAAATATGAAGAAGAAAAAGCAAATAACTTTACGCATTCCTTCTTTACTCTATTTCAACCTATCTAGGACATTTTGCTAAACATCCATGTAAGTCATTGATTCGTCATTGATTTTATTCAAATTAATATGGACCATTCATTCAAACCAGTAACCCTATTTTCCTTCTCCTTTCTGTTGTCATCTTCCATTCAAACTAGGCCTGAAGCTCTTAATTCCTCCTGATCCCCCCTATAGGAGGTGAATCTATCAATTTCCTTCTTGTGAAGAGTTATTGGTTGGTGGTGGTGAATCTGGTGATATACAACTACAGGACATAAGGTCTTTGATAATTGATGTGGATGATTCTGATTGAAAAAGAGACCATCAGAAAATTTGGGTTTCTAGAGAGATTATTGGGTTCTAATGAATGTTTATTAAAACAAAATTTCAAATGGGTTCATTTAGAAATTCTCTGTTGATTCTGATTGAAAAAGAGACCATAAAAAAAATTGGGTTTCTAGAGAGATTATTGGGTTCTAATGAATGTTTATTAAAACAAAATTTCAAATGGGTTTCCACTTAGAAATCTCTGTTTTCCACATACAAATCAGAATAAGACGTTTTTTTAATATATTTTTTTTATGATTTATTTATGGTTGAGGATTTTAGGTTTTCTAATGTGGAATCTTCAGGTGTCTAACCCAATTTAACCAAACCCTGATCAAACCTGAATTCAAACCGAACCTTGCGTTTTGAATATTGGGTTGGGTCCTTCGGGTTGAAAGTTGGGTTGGGTTCAGGTTCGGATTGGACAATTAAGAATGCAGATTGGGTTTGAACAACCTCTTAACTCGAATCAACTCGTCTAAGTTACAACCCTAAACGATATTGTATTGTATGCAATGGAAAGAAGAGAAGAGATGGACAAATAATTTACAAAAATTGTCACTACTAACTTTGGGATGTTTTCACGTTGAAAGAGATGAAGGCTTAAAAAAAATAGAATTAATTTTTCTGTTCTTTGTACTTTTAATATGACTATTAATTCATCTATTTATACAACCGGTGGGCCTTAACGTAGGAACATATTTTCGATTTAACAAGGCATTCATTTATGGGCTGTTTGCCTAGATTAATTGGGGGAGAATAGGTGTGATTAGTGGGAGAATAAGCTTAAAAAATTATTTGTTTAGAAAGTATACATGGGTATAACTATAAGAGAATATGTGAGAATAAACTGATATTTGTTTTCTAGGTCTCCGTGAAATTGTGTTATTTTATCAAGTCTATTCCATTGATGTAAATGGGTTTTACTTCACTGTTAAATCGACTGTCATACCCTCTTATAAATCAAGGGGTCCACGAGTCAAATCATTTTTTTACTTTTTATAAATATTTCTTAATACATTATTCACATTTTATCTACAACCTATCCATAGTCAACCAAACAACAAAAACTTAATTATTATATATTTTTTTAATAAGAATAACAAAAAACATAGTCAAACAAGAACTTACTTATTCCACTTGTATACTTATCTATTATTGAAATAATTATAAACTCTAAAATAACTTATGTCATAATCTAGACGATACATAAGTTTCCTTAACACGTTGAAGAAATAATTGAAGAGGGCAGTCATGTGTTTGTGTGTGGACTACACGTAGGACTGAAAATAGGGTTGCATCACACCATTTTCTTGTGAAATGAAATACACAGCAATTCATATACTACATTGTTCACATTTGTCAAGAGTCGTTGGTCACAATTATTCTCCATTAACATCAATGTTAGGTTCTACACATCTTTTGATTTTGATGGTTTTTGTTTGTTCTTCCCCCATTGAATGGTTAAAAAAACAGAACAAACGTGTCGATTTCCTACAACAAGTCCACCCACTCAGATACTGGGCCCAGCCCAATACAGCCATACGCGGGGGTCAATTTTGGGCTTCTTCTGCGTTGACCTCATGACGCGGCTCTTTAATGGCCGTTCGATGGGTGGAACCTGAGATGGTCCATCAGACGTTTGTTTGTAATCGCTTTGACGTGTACTCTCTGTAGATCGTACGGTCAAAAGTTAGGGAAATTCCATGCACGTGTCGGGATTTTTTTTTTTTTTTTTTTGGCTAATAAAACAAGTCAGTTGGATTCCCTCACGTCAGTAAATCATGGAATTTTCAAAGGGTCTCCCAAGCATTATTTTAGGATGCTGTCACTGTCATTGATAAGGTACCAGACAAATACATGACCACTGGGATGACACAAATGAAAAATTCGCCCTTACCTTATCCCATGGTTACATACGTAACACATGAAAAATAAGATTTTAAATAAAATATTAAATTAATTTAATTATTAAAAAATAGATTTTTTTTTCTTTTTAAAAATTAAATTTTGTGTATTAAAAGTCAAAAATAACTTTATAATTAAATCAGTTTTTTAAAATGCATTTGACAATACTTTTTAGTTTCCTGCTTAATTAAAAACGAAATCGTTTTAAAAAAACGGAACCAATCATGACTTTAGTCCCTTAAATTTTAAATTCAAATCGATGTTGTACAAATCTGATAAAGATATGGAGCGGGTTTAAGATTTTAAGTGAAAAATCTGTCCCGTCATATTTTATCCTGTGTATATCATTTATATCAATTAAAATTAATAGCATACATAAATAAATCGACATATCATATATTATTATTGTTACAATGGATAAAGTACATAAACATGGATCAAGTAATATTACATCATATAACGAATAAATATAATTATTTAGTTTATGAGCTAAAAAAGAATTTAAAAAATATTAAAAGATGTTTGAAAAGTTGGGATTCTCCCTTGTAAATGAGATGAGATGGGGCGGGTTTGAATTTCTTAAAAACCAGTTGGGATGGGTTTGTGACTAAACAATCAAACCCATCACGGGTTTGAGGTGAGTTTGGAGTGAGATTTTGTTTATGAGTTTGGGATTTGGATTAACCAAGCATGTCCCAACCCGCCCCATCATAGAGAATGTAAATAAAAATAATGTTTAAAAGAACTATTTTAATCAACACCCTCAATCTTTTTAACATATTTATATGCCATGCAATATATAATGAAAATTTTAAGAAAAATTATGAAGTTACAAATAATATAGATATGTTACATTTGAAAATAATTTTTTTTACAAATGTACCTCTCAACTAATCCTATTTTATTAAAATTCTCTATATGAAACTCTAAAATCATCATGGATATTTAAGCCTTTTGGATGAGTATTTTTTGAGTCAGTAACAAATCAACATGGATATATTTTATCAAAATGTGATTGTATTAGAAGTATCTATTACTTACTTATTAAAAGAATTATGTGACACAATATTTTTATTTTCCTTTTTATCCTTTATCTATTACTTACTTATTAAAAGAATTTTGTGACCCAGTATTTTCATTTCCCTTTTTATCCTCTAATCATTTATTTAATTACTAATACTAATACTAATAGATTTATTTAAACTTTTAGAAATTTAAATTAATTAAAATTTAATGTTACTGTCTTATCTAATAAGATTATGATTAGTAACAGATTTATTTAAATTTTAAAATTATTCAATGATACAATTTTATCTAATAATAAAATTATAATATTATTTAATGATACAATCATATATTTAAACAAATTGATATAATCTACTACTTACTTATTAAAAGGATTATGTGACCCAATATTTTCATTTCCCTTTTTATCCTTTAATGAATTATTTAATTACTCAAGAGCAATAGATTTATTTAAATTTAAAATTTCAAAATTATTCAATGATACTACCTAATCTAATAAGATCTTTTGTATTCTTTAATCAAATTTTTTAATTATTAATATTAATATATTTATTTAAATTTTAAATTTTAAAATTATTCAATGATACAATTTGATCTAATAAGGTTGTGATATGATAAAACAATAATTATTTATTTTTTGTTAGATGTGATCTAGCTTTTTCAGGTTTAGTTTTACACCATAAATTTATTAAAAAATATTTTATTTAATTTTTAAAACTTATTCATATTTTTTATTTTTATTTGACTTTGTAAATAATAAAATCAATGTAAATGTAATATTTCATACATTACATATTTTGTATTTTTTGGTCTTTCTTTTATTCGATTGTCTTCAATTTTTTAGTCACACATAATTTTTATTTTTATTTCTTTTTCTATTTATTTCCATTTATGCCTATCATATTTTATTTTCAAATTTTTAGCACCCTATTTATTTGAATTCTTATTTAATAACTTTTTCTATTACTTACTTATTAAAAGAATTATGTGACCCAATATTTTTATTTCTCTTTTTATCCTTTAATCAATTTTTTTATTACTAATAGATTTAAAATTTGAAATTTATACCTATCTATATCATATTACACCATAGATGTAGATAATTATCTTTAAAAAATTCATATATCTTTTACATAGTTATCTTTCTATTTAAAATTCTACATCAGAAATTCTATATCAAATACATTATAAATAGTTATTTGTATCATTGGCCTACAATAAAATTCTTCTGGAAGTTTTTTTATTAGGTAATATCACAATAATTTTTAATTTCCTTTGGATTTGTCTTTCCATAATTACATTTATCAAATTTTATTTTTAATTCCATGTTCATGATTGTTTGTTCTAATTAATTTTCGTATATATATATGTAGTTGTTATTGTTTTCATTAGTTGTTGATATTAATCTTTATATTTTCTTTTCTAGATCTGTTTTTCTAGAATAACATTAAATTCGATTTAACTATTGATTATAAGTTTCATGTTCAGCATTTGATATTATAAGGTTTAGTTTATTTTGATTACCTAAAGCATTAATATGTTCATTGATTTATTATTGTTAATTTTTTTACTATTTGTTTAACTTTTTATTTATAATGTGGAATTTTAAAATCATGTTAGAATCATACATAATATTAATAATACATAATAATAATAATTTTATGTCAAGGATTATAATTAAAGAACCGACTTTTTTTTTTGTACAATAATTCCTATTTTATAGGAATTTTATTTTCATCTAAAAAAAGGTCCTATTTGTTATAATTTTTATCTATTCCAAATTTTATAGGGATTTATTTTTACTTATTCATTTGTTATCATAATTAACATGTTTCGTTACCCAATTTTTGTTTTCACTTCTTGTTTTATTCGTTTTTTTTGTTATTTAATCCCTATTTTATAGAAAATTATTTGTCTATTAATAAAAGATAAGCTATAATAGTCTACTTTTATTTTAATTCTAAAATCACGATAAATAAAATATATTCCGTTTTTAACATTTTTATGTGAAATCTCATAAAAAGAATAATAGTAAAAAATAGCTTTTCGATAATATTTGACTTTTGATATATTATTTTTTCATACTTTAATATATCCCCCCATTTATTTTAATTTTAATTATATTTTTTTATTCATTGATAATATATCATAATTAATTTATATTTTTCAGATTTTTTAAAATTTATTCGTTTATTTTTCATCGATTCATTTGTTATATTTTTTTTAGCAATCCCTATTTTAAAGGGATTTATTTAGTTTTCATTATCATAATTAACATCTTCAAAATTATATCTATACTTTTTTCTGTTTTGATTATTTGTATTTTTTATCTCATCTTGATTTTTTATAGATTTATTTATTACCTATAATTTTGAAAAAAAATAAAAAAAATTTCTCTTTTATTTTTATTTGTTACTTTTTTTTTATCGAATCCCTATTATATAGGGATTTATTTATTAGAAGAAAAGATCTTAATTTCAGCAAATAAATAAGTAAAATAAAATTGTTTACAAAGAAAACAATCTAAAATTGAATATATGATGCATATAATAATCATTTTTTGAATTTGAAATACATGAGGATTAAAAATAACAAAATTTTTTAAAAAATTCAGTTTTTAATGAATTTTAAATTTCAAGTACATCATAAATAATTTAAAATTAAAATATAGTGCGTATAAAATTAATTTCTTTTTTTTTAAATTTAACATGCATGATGGATAATTTAAAATTAAATATAATGTATAGGAAATCAGTTTTTACCATACATTTTAATACATATCAAAATTTTAAAAATTTCAAATTAGAGTAAATTTGATCAGGTTTTTAGTTCAAATCATTCAAATTTTGAATTTATATTTAAAAATATTATATTTCTAGAATATGTTTTTATATTTCAGGTCATATTTTTATTAGATTGAATAATTGTTTTCTTAGATTATCTATATGCTATTATATATATATATATATATATATGTTTATGACCTTATTTGCAATTGTACTTTTTAATTTAATATTAAAATAAATAAATATATAGTAGATGGTATATATTTAATAAATTATAAAACATTACTATAAAAATATACTACCTTATATATATATTATGTATCACTTTATTTTTTATTGTTTTTTTATTTTTTATATTGAATAAAATGGAAGAGATTTTTGATTTATAAAATTTTAATTTGCCTTATTGCCCCTACATAATGGTAGTATATTCATTTGTTTTTTATATTATTCCCTTAAGTATCTCCTTCAATTGTCTTTTTTATTTTTTTTATTTTTTGTGTTTTTCTCTTATTGAATTATTAATAATTGAAACAAACATATATATTTGTGTCATAGTTTATATAAAATGACCTTTTCATTCGGAATGGCTTTTACATGTTATTCAAAGTTGGGCTATCTATTTATTATTTTTTAATTGAGTGGTTTTGTTTTAATATTTTTTTAAAATTCTTTTTTCATGATGTAGGTTTTGAGGGTTGTAAAGGAATGGGGTTGAATTGACTTTTCGTTAAAATTTCATTTTTGGATTTATGAGGATATACTATTATGTTATGAGGTGAGATTGTGAGAAAACACTTTTAATTAAAAAATTAAGATTTAAAAAAAAAATGAGTTGAGGATGAAAATAGAAATTCTTTCTCTAATATATGTCAATAACTTTGTTCATTTGTTTGAATTTTTGACCATTTGTTAGAATTATGATCTTAATTAATATAGAATTATAAATCAATATAAAAAATTTACAAGAAATAATTTATAAATATAATTTATTTTATTTTTTTTGTTGAGAAAAATAACTGTCGACAATATCAATTTTTTTTTTAATAAATTCGCTCTAGGGAATAATAAATTTTGTTAAAATATTCTTATTATGTATGCTAATATATGATGTAGCTTATAGTGTTAGATTTTATTAATTTAAAATTTATTAGAATATAAATATATAAATTATACCTCGTGCTTGAGCACGTGCAAGAAACTAGTATATAAATAAACAAAAAATCATTACATAGAGATTTTTAGTTTTAAGTCCCCACGAATCATCATATTCAGTGATCGATCCCTCCCTTCTTCGTATTTAGGTTTTAGTCCCCAGATTTAAATGATAGTTCCTTTTTAGTCCCTGAGAGGGACCTATCCATAAATTATTTAATTTACTCTTTAGTCCCTGTGAGGGACCTATCCATGAATTATCCTTTAAATCGGGAGACTAAAACCTAAATACGAAGAAGGGAGGGATCGATCACTAAATATGATGGTTTGTGGGACTTAAAACTAAATATTGAGATTTGGTGGATGTGGAATTGATATATTCAACACACACACACACAAACTACACAAACACACATATTTTTAGTTTTATCTTTATCCCAATATAAAACTAATAAAAATAAAACAATAAAAAATAATGATATGGCATGCATGATCAATACCGTTCATTCTATGTATCTTTGAAATATTATTATTTTATTTAGTAATATTAAAATTATGTATTTTTTTCAATCCTTATCCTTAATCTAAAAAAAAAAAATTCATAAATAACGAAGGGTAAAATTGAATATGAAAATGTTACAAATGAATAAAAATAATATAAGCACTTTCGGTTAGTATATGGATAGATATTTCTTTAATCAATATATCAAAGTATGTACCTCCTCATGTGTGATTCATACATCATTAATTTTTATGTTATTAAAAAATGAATCCATTTAATTCGAAATAAAACAATATATACCTTTTATCAAATCATATATCTTAATAGATGAAATAAATTATTATAGAAAAAATAAAAACATGTATGAACTATTTATGAGACTGTTCCTAACATTATTGGAATACTATTTGGGTTGGATAAGTTAATTTTTTATTGGATATCTTTTCTTGTTATTGTTGATAAACATAAGATGTAAATAGGAGGCGACAGAAGGGACCGTTTTCGAGGAAGCACTGGCGTTTAGTTACTTGGCCCTCCCTGTGGTTTAAATTAAATGAAAATGTTAGACTGTCTTTTTTTACGATTCAAATCGCCGGTTATATATATTTTTATTTTTTTTAAAATAATAAATATAATTTAACGATATAAATGTTTTAATCAAAATTGTATATATATATATATTTTTTTTGAATTGAATGAATCAATTTATAATAAATATAAAAACATTTAATGATACATATATAAACTTTGTTTATATGGAACTGTATTTAAGACTGTAAAAAAAATTGAATGTATATAACAACGCCCTAAATTAAAGACTCAATATAATTGGAATCGGGTTAAGTCCAACAAACGTTGGACAATTTGATCGTCCAACGTGTTCGTGATCGTCCAATCTTTTTATTTTATTGCGATTGAGATAATTTGTAATATTTCAAAACTAAACTTAGAATATAATTAAATTCTAAACCTTCTTTGTTATGATTCAATTAATTTATCTATCTTAAAATTTTAAGATCGAGATGGCCACAAATACGTTGAACGATCAAATTGTCCAACACCCATTAGACCTAACCCGATCCCCCATAATTGTGGGCTTAACCTCTTAGGTGACCACTTTTACTCGCAGTCAACCTTGTGTTTATGAAAAAATTTTAGATATAAATTTATTTACTGTCTCACGTTTCATTATAGTATAGGTTTATTTAGTTTTCACCCTTTCTAAAGCCGGCAAATTATTAAAAACCACGTCCAAAACACAATATTAGTATAAGCCCCATTAAAATGTTCCCTATTTTTGTAAAAAAAACAACAACAGTTAATAGACACTAAATGGTAGGGGAATATTCTATCTCAACATGTGTATATTGACTATTTTATCCTCTCTATTGGTGAAAAAAAATCTTAAATACCCTTCTTTAGCCTCTTAAAATCTCTCGAGTGATGGATATTCATTTTTAGCATAAATAGAGTTTCAAGAAGAATGCTTCATTCAATATAAAAAAAAAAAAAACCAATAATCTCAAAATACAATATTCTACCACATTAAGAACACAAAAAAAAAAAGTTAAAAAGAAACAACGCAATGCTTTATTCGATAGATATTGTTTGTAAGAGGGGCTTACCATATCCCATCTGTTTTTTGAATGCACTGCCACTGCTCGCATTTGGGTAATCACTGAAACGATGTCCAACAAGCGTCTTCCCATGGGGTTGAGAGAGGAATTCTAGACAACGGCTGCGAGCATGTCAAAGAAGGTGGACAAGAGTGCTTCGGGTAAGGTAATGAGGTCCATTCTTCCACTGTGCGTATGAGTAATTTGACACACAAGGAATGCAGTAATTTTCAATGAATCGCCCTTCTATTTCGACTCGGTTTGGGAGTTGGTACGTGGGAGTATCACAGAGTGGGGTTGCGGGTTGGCGAGGGCAACCCGTGTTCATGTGGGCGAGGACGCATTGCGATTGGTATGAGCGTCGGTCTAAGGATGAATGGCATTGAAATAAAAATGCCTATAATTCATATATATAAAAAAAAAAAAGATTCACCAATGTAGTACTGTTTCTTATCACATGATACTCATTTAAGTATATTTTGTAAAGTTAGATAATATTTTAAGAGGGGTTTACAGTGATGTTATGTTTTGGGGGGTTGCCTAAAAGAAGAGTGGGGTGGGAACTAAATAATAAATAATATATAATATATGAATGAATTGTACTATTACAGTTATAAAAAGAATTGTATGATGATGAAGGTGGAGCTAGGAAGCTGGCTATTACAAAGATGGAGAGGTAGGTGGAACCCAGAAAATCCAACTTGGCAAAATGGAGTCCCTCGACAAGGAGCATAGAATGACGACTCGGAGTCGGCCCCACCCCCGTCTCATCCGACGGTCCAAAATTGATCCGCGACTCATCCTAAAAAATTGTCGGTACGATGTCGTTCTCTCGCTTTCTTTTTCCGTTGCGTCGTCTCGATTTCTGGGAAAGAGAGCAGGGTATCAGATTCTTTCTTGGAAAAGATTGACTGACACCCTCCTCCAATTTACAACTCTGCCACTTTCTCTGACTAATTTTAAGGGAAACCCTTACATAAACCCATCCGCGTAGTTTGATAAAAAGATAAATTTATAAGATAAGTTAATTTAATTTATTAAAATAAAAAATTTATTATATTTATTTAGATTTGTATTTATTAATGTTTTTTATTATTCTTATTTTTTTTGTGTTCTTATACTCAATTTTATATTTGGATCAAATATGAGATAATTTTAAATTTTTTTTTGAAAATACCAAATCTATTCTCCTATTAATGAGGTATTAATATTGTTTAGTGGAACACCTTCTTTTTTTTAGAAGGGTAGTCATTAATGTTATTCCAATTTTACAAGATAGGAATAAAAAATTGGGACAAAGTCTATTCCACTTTTTACCTAGAACAAACTATCCCCATTTTTTATCTCAAAATGTGGACAATTGTCCATACTTTATCCCCCTTTTTTTATGCCATATGGAAATCTAAATTTATAAATTATGCACATATTCTGTTTAGTTGACTCTAACTGAAAACACAATATAACAAAAACCATCTGCAATGTGATAAGAATACGCAAAATTCTTTGTAAATGATGATTTTATCTCTTCAGATAGAGTTTTAGTTTCTATTTAGAGGGATAAAATTGAAATTTATAGAGGATTTTTAGTATTTTTAACAAATTGTAGGGGATTTTGAAATATTGTGTTTTTATTAAGGGTTAATCAAATAAAACGTTCACCAAATATCCCTCGTCCGTCAATTGAAGTTTAACTCGAGAGTTATTTGGATTTATATAGGTGTTTTTAGAGGATTATATGGATTTTAGGAAAAGTCAGTGGATTATATGGATGTAGGGCTGTTTACAAGGGTTATTCGGATTTTCCCAAATTTTAAATGAGGGGTTTTATAAATAGAAGATTCATTATTAATTAATTAATTAATTATAATTCTTAATATTAAAAATCCACCATTAAAACCAATAATGAAGTGCACATAAATTAAAGTAGATACAAGATCCATGAGTGGCATGGGAATTTAGAGTAATTATTGTATCTTTCCTTTTGGTGATCTATTTGCCCCCAATATACTCAAAAGTATTGATGCATATATAGCTTTTTCTTAAGCCATGGTTTAAATGTGTTTAATTGACTGGATTAACATATTGGGATCTTCTGTAGGTCCATTATTGTCTATCAGTGTTTCTTTTGAGAATTAAAAATACATCATTATTTACATCATCTCTATTGACTATTATAAAATATTGTTGAATTGATAATTATTTATTTTGAGCAAATGCACTTAATTTCCTTGAGTAGGCATGCCAGAGATATGTAAAAAATCAGGTTTCCATCTATGTTAAATATTGACCAATAATGATAATGTAAGAAAAATGAAGAGCACTTAATTAATTTGTACAAACAATGATGCATGTATAGCTAAATTTAGTGGTTTCATATCCAGTTAACTTAATTTTAGTCTCCCTTTTGAGAATCTATATAGTTGGGTGTGATTGAAACTGAAAAATACATCTACATATTTAAAGTTATGAATTTTATGAAAGTATAAATGAACTAGTACGATGCACATTTATAATTTTAATGTTAAAAAAAGGTCCAAATCATGAATTAAAAATTTGATTCTTATTATATATTATTTTGATCACCAAATCATCATGACATTTTCACTAACCACCAGCGGGGTTTAAATGAATGATTTTTCATGCATTTGATTGATCTGTTAGATTATATTGCCTGAGCTTCTTCATGCAATTAATGTGTCACATATGGGCTTCCTCATGCAATTAATATAGTCACATATATCATGGAAGACATTCATTTAAAGGATTTTGGTCATTAACATTGAAGTTAATAAATCATTCCATCGTGTCTAGTAAATAATTGAGATATTGGAGACCACCCAATTTTAAATATTGACGTAGAAGACCATAGACAATGGATAATCATGGAAATTTAACTTTCAATAGTGCTAGCTTGGGTTTAATCTATTTGAAATGAGAGACACGAAATGTTGTTTAAGGTTTCCACTTTTTATTTTAAAAACCAACTCGGTGAAGAGATCTATTTGCCACTCGCATCCATGTGAACAATACACGTGATGGAGTACTGGCCCGTGATGATTTTGATTGTGCTCGGGTTAATATTTTACCAATCCATTCCCGTATTTTCTTTGTATTTCCTTCTCTCTCCCTCCCCAACTTCTTCATATTACCAAATTAAATAAATTCATACATCTATCTGTTTTGATTTATCTAAGTGGAATAGATATGTGCTCACAAGTTTCTCAAAAAAATTTGAAGGAAAATTACTCATAGGTATTAATGTTAATGAATAAAATTTAGTTTATTATATTTTAATTATCAGTGCTGCTACCTGAGCCCCATAAATTAGGCCCTGTTGGTGGATTAGTGGCACTCTCCTATTGGTTCACTTTTTCAAACCACCAAAATGACAATAACATGACTACCCTTCTAAGATTTTTTAAAATTGGCTCTAACTAACTAATATCACCATTAATGCTCTTAACGGAATCCCAAACAAAGGGGGGATCATTGAATCCTCTCCTCCGACTGAACATATTCAAAAAAATTTAAAACTTAGGGGTTCCAAATTGGGCAAAACCATAAGAACAAAAAAAAAAAAAAATTGACTATGAAGAGTTCATATCATCTGATTTTCTTCCCAAACAGATCATCGACAATGGCGAAAAAAAAATGTTAGATTTCTTGCCACAATTGAAACTTCACCGTCGCGGGTTTTTTTTTTTTTTTTTTGGGCGATATAAACAGATAAATTTAAATTAATTTTTTGCACTTCTTATAAGACAAAATATCTAGTTTTCAAAATTAAATATGAAATGATTCCCTTCCGTTTTCTGGTCTCCTGTTCATCTGATTGAATCTGAAATCCATTTGAAAAATCAGTGTTTCAGATACATGCATCTGAAATCTAAAAAAAGATTGGTTTGAAATCAGTGTTTCAGATACATGTATCTGAATCCAAACAAATCTGAATTTTTTTTTTTAGGTTTGGAAGCATGTGCTAAATCTCTAATATATAACGAAATTGTTTCTGCTACATTGTCTTTGTCTACCAGTGTATCTAGATTAAAAGAAAAAAATTGACCTTTTTTAATTGTTTTAGGGTTTATCGTGTACACAGTTCATTTTCTGAAGAAACAAAAAAATGATGAACGAATACATAAGTCAGAGACATGTATCTGAAAATGTATATAATTTGTAATTGTTTCTTAATTAAGTGAAACAAAATCTGATTGAATGAGCAATTGAAAATAACCAAATGAAATGTTTGAAATGTCATATAAATGTAGATCATGTATTATTACCTTATATTTGATAATTAGAATATATTGGTTTGATGAAAATATCTTAATGTTTTTGTAAATAATGTATGTATCTGAATCAACTGTATTTGTATCTGAAAACTTGTTAACCAAATATATCTGAATCTGAAGCAATTATGTAGAAACAGAGATCCCATTAGTCACATTACATGCTATTAAGAAGTTGTATATGCCGTGAATCAAAATGTATAGTGTATTAATAACTTCAAACTTATAATTTGGAATACTCAACTGTATCTGAAATGTTGTACTCATGTTCTATAAAACATATCTGAATCCCTTGATGAAAATGTCTTAATATTTTTGTAAACACTTTATGTATTTGAATCAACTATATCTGAAATTGTTCTATAAAACATGTTGATCAACCATGTTCATCAACTTGTTTCTAAAGCTTCACGGTAGCTTTTTTTGTTGCCGTGATTTTCGCATCTTCAAAAACAAGTTACATCTCATATACATTTTGCTGACCAGCCATAATAAACAATTCATTCGGCAGACTAGTTTCTACAGAATATGAATCATTGATATCGTCCAAATGAATTGAGTCTTCGCATGTGTCCTCCATAAAATCATCATCACTGCCTGGTGAAAAATCAGAACATCAACCACATATTATTAAATTAAGATACAGTAATGTATCTGAAAATCCAAATGCACAATTATGGTCTACATGCCACTGAGCACTGCACAGAAAATTCATAAAAGTCTTCAAAATACCAACAATAAGCAATTAGATATTAATTAGCTATACATTAATTAAATCCATGAAAATATAAATAACAACCTTCAAAATGGGCTGGATATCAAATTTAGATATAGGTGTATCTAGAAATTGAATGATCAAATATACATTCCTTACAAGTGAATGTGCACTGTATTTGAAAATCTTAAATTTGAATGAGTCGAATAATGCTGATACAAAGCTAAAAAATATCATGAATGACACATTATGCATAATTATACACAAACACACAATCATAAAACGATTGTGCAGATCATACCTGGTACACAACAATGCATATAAATGAAGATACAGGCATGTATCTGAATTTAAAATTAAATTCAAATTCAAAACATGTATATGATGATTCAAAGGAATAACGAAAAATCAGAATCCAACATAATTTATTTAGATCAAAAAAGGGCTAGCCTGAATGGATTGCTATTGTTTACACCACAAACTGGTCACAAATAAAATTAAATGAATCAAATTCTTCTCTTCTCCACCGATCGAACTAAAACAAAAATAAAATTCGATGTTTGTTTTCAAATCCATCTGAAAACTAAAAAATTATAAAATATTATAATTTTTTTAATCCAAAAAAACCTAACCTGAATGTATCAATTTCTGTTTGCACCAGAATCAGATCGCACAGAAGAAAAAAAATCATGAATTCACCTTGTATACACCAACCAGATCTGAAATAAAAATGAAATTCATATTTGTTTTTCTATTGACCGATCATTCACAAATCAGAAATGAAGAATCGTGAATTTTTTGGACGTCAAATTGAAAACAAATATACAAAAACGAAAAGATATCCCAAATCATAACTACCTCGGGATTAATGGAGCGGTTATGGAATACTAAAATGATTAATTAGAGAGGGGGGTAACATAGATATTTCAAACTTGTCACCTCATGGGACTTGGGATGGGTCTATCAATTGGAGCCTAAAAATCATTATTGTTTCATTATTTATATTTAGGCTATTAAGATCCAGGTTGACAACACTATTTTTATCCACCATATATTATCCATATAATATATATATCTAGAAAGATACTCAAGATGTTTTAAATGAAAAAAATCTGACACTCATAATTTTTTATTATTATTATTTTATAGCAGATGGTACTGCAAATTCATTAAAATCTGAGGTGAATGCCTAATGAAAAGTTATATTGTTGGGAAAAAAAACATAAAGTATAGCAAAAGTTACCTGATTTTGATTTTGATTTTATTTTTGATTTATATATATATATATATATATATATATATATATAGTGTAAGAATTAAATAAACGACTATATGAGATTGTTGACTATTTAGTTTTGGAGTTGTTCAATTGTTCAATTTGACTAAAGGGGTCAAACAATATATTTTTAATGACTTGAGGTTAATTTCAATGGGCCATTGATAGTTAGGTTTTCCTGTGTGTTTCTAGTATAAACTATGAATTCATACAATAAATTTAAGAATTAGATGAATACATTACACCTCCTTTGGACTTTTATGATTCTTAAAAAAAATTCTAGTTAATTAATAAATGAAATTAAGGTTATACATTGTTTAACCATTGTTTAAATACTTACCTTATAAGATGAATATAAGATGAATTTTTTAAATATTTACCTTTAAAAATTTATAGAAATACAAAATCTTGATTAACCATAAAAAAAAAAAAACCTTATAAGATGAATAATCAGTGTCTGGATCCTTAATTTTTTATTTCTCTAATTCAGTGATCCCATAATTCAAAAAATACACTATCTAAATTCAAATATCAATATGAGACAAAGTGCATGCACAATTTGTCCCATATAAGACGAATAATTGTCTTTTATCTTATCCCTATTATATAAACAATAAGAATATCGGGAAAACCTAGGTTGGCTTTTCAGTCTTAAAAGTATGTATATATGCTAAATGTGTTTCCTGTCCATGGACAATGGCAACAGATGCCCAGGGATGTCATACCAAATTTAGGTAGATGTTTCGAAATAAGTTTGAAAAATATTTCCACTTGAAACGTTTTAAATTTGGAAATAGATATTTAAGAAACATATTTTGTTAGATTTTTGAAAAACTATTTTTTATAATTGCTAATTCTTTCTCGTTTTCTTTAAATGATTAGACAGCTGATGACAATTGAAAATAAGTTTAGGTTAAGTATAATTCTTGTGGGAATCAGAAAATGTAGAGATTGTCGTCCAAACACGTTTTTAAACCCAACCGGGAGTTTCATTGGATTTGGATTAGATAATTACGATTAGTCTATCAAAGAGATTGTTGGCTACTCAATTATCTTGCTAGCATGAGAGGATGGAAATATGTTCAAAGAAAAATATTACACTCCGCCGTCTATTTTACAGTCCAAAATGTACAACACATTTCTTTAATTATTATTTTTTTAAATCATATATGCTTCATCTAATAAGGTATGCACATGTATAAAAAGGTGAAGTATACTCCTCTGAATTGAATTGTATCATTTATAGAATATGTGAAAAAAATTTAATGAGATTTATACCTTGACACAATGAGTAAGACTGTAGGAGAGGATAATGAAGTATACCGGATTGCATTTATGACTATAAAAATAAATGAGTGTAACATAGCTCATGTTCAAAGCTTGAGGATTTTAAACTTTCCTAAAAATAGTTCAAAAGGATTTGAATAGCCCCAAAGAAAAATATTAGCCCTTATCATATCAAAAGGTCTTTAGCTTAGATACGTTGTTGATTTATTTCACCCAGCTCTAGACTTTGTGGGTGATTTTTTTTTATAAATTTCACTATTTTTTTTTATTACCCGGAAACCTAAAATGGGTGGACACAAAAAATGGGAATTGGGTATTTTTTTAATTTAATATTTTCTTAATAATTTCCTATTAACCTATTGTAATAAGTTGTTATAAATTTAAAATATTACAATATGATTAAATAATTTGTTTTTGTTTGGATCTATGAGATTCCGTATTTATCTCATCTATTTTGCCGTCTTGCCAACTTCTAACTCTTCTATCATGCAATCTTTCTTTTTTGACAAGCCAAACTAAAGAATGTCATTATGCAGTTTGTTATTTCTCATATAGTTAAGGGGATTATAACTGTCTTTTAGGCATAAAGTACCTCGAATGAAAAGAAATAGAATCTGACCCAACCAAATGAATCATGTGGAGTAAAACCCAAGGACCAGTTTGGTAATCTTTTCTTTTCATTGGAGCACCCAATTAAATGGGACATAGAATTATTTATTTCTCTAGTCATTGATAAAAAAAATGACAAAATAGCTTTAATCTCTCACATTCACATGAACTATCATTGCATAATGAGATATGGGACTTTTGAATCAGAGTTATCAAATTAATCATAAAACTCAATGTTATTTAAGCGTCTTATTTCACTGCTCTTATGACATGTAACTTCTTTTACTATTTGACCGATGAGTGATTTTTTTTAGCTCACTAAAGTTTATGTTGGGTTTAAATTAGTCATGCGCGTTCCTTTTTGAAAACATGTTTGAGTAATTTTTAAAGATCAGATCATGTTTTTAGAAGAATCATATTTAATATAAATTCATTCTCAAACATGTTACAGTCATAACTTTTAAAAAAATAAAAAATTAATTTTTAGTTATATAAATAAATTTAATTAAAACATGAAATCTAAATATTAATTTATCTTCAAAAGTCGTTTAAGAGGAATAGATGTTTTTTTAAATCATTTTCAAATGCTATAGGTTACAGATTCGATCTTGATCACTCTATAAAAGAAGTGTAACTAGAATAATGATTACTTTTTGAAAAGTTAAATGTTATATTATTGGCTGGGAAAATTTTAGAGGCTCATTGACAAGACCTATTATAATATCAAAAGCCACCTATTACAATGTCGGCTACGTTTTAAAATGCCTTAGAAAAGTATAATCTTGAATATGATAAAGTAATATAAATAAATTCAATTCTTAAAAAGCTCAAGCTCTAAGTTTTTTTTTAAATATTTTTTATTAAAATTATAATAATTTTTTAATTAATTTTGTTTTTGAAAAGGCGTCTGCTAACAAGTTTGTGTTTTTTATTTTTTGAAAAAGAAAAAACACGTTCAATTGCTAACTAAATGACAACTAAACATATTTAACTTGCATCTCTTTGAAGCTTTTTGCCTTTATTTGTTTCACATGATAAGATGGGGTGTGGATCCTCAATTTTTGCTTGTTTTTATTTAGTTAAATCAGACGGCTCTAAATTCATGAAATGAACAGGTCATGTAAGGTGAACAGACTCATTTCATTTAATGAATTTAGGACTATCTAATTTATTTAAGCAAAAAAGACACACAAAAATAAACAGTTGATCTATTTGTTCCACATGATAAGATGGGCTTTTCGAGTGTGTTTCACGCATGTTTATCATGTCTATCAATGTCTTGCATAGTCTTTGATAATTTAATTTCACTCATTTCCACTGTGTTCTGCGCATGTTTCTCATGCCAATCAATGTCAGCATCTTTGAGAATTTAACTAATTTAATTTCACTCAGTATTCAGTATTCCTTACTTGAGACCATGGAATAACTTTTTGTACAATATATTTACAATTTAATATGTAAAATTTCATGTTCGGAGTGGGAGCCATAACCCACCAAGAAATAAAGATAAAATACCGTTAATGTACTTGATCATTCCTCTCATACTAATTGATCAGTATATAAAATATAAAAAGGAAATATATGCATTCAATTCATTAGATTTACGTGTTTCATTTTTGTGAATGTATGTACTTCATATTAAAAAAATTATATATTTCACAAGAATTCAAAACATGTTTTGAGTGCAAAATTGATTATACGAGAGTAATTGAATATAACCATTTCTAAAACAAAAACATTAACAAACAACATTTGAATGCTTCCAATTAACAAAACATGAAAAGTTCTAGTTCAGACACAACTGATTTTACTACAGTCACAAGACGAAATTTTCTATGCAAGCTGTCCATTTATCACTCATTACATTGAAAACTAAACTCCCACAAAGTCAGAATGGATTGAAAATCATTGATTGAACAGAGTTGATTCTCAATAGCAAACAAAGAGGGGCCTCGTTACACATAACACACTCAACTACTGCCAACGAAACCTCCTTTGGCAGACCTTTTAGCAACTCCTGATTTTGTTGTACTATACACTTTAGTATCTTTTCAACATGGTATACCATAACATCAAAATACTACATGAAAATGCAGTTTTAGATGCAACAACACCTACTAGATTCAAATCAAACAATCCACGCAATAGAGCACGCAAATTTCTTGTGACTGACCAATTAACTTGCATACAATATCCGTGGAAGATATAAAGGAATGATTCGTATATGATGTTTTATAAAGAATCAAAATATACTATGTCCGAACCCTAACATATATGGAAGTGATTGTATAGTGATGCAAATAACTAAATCGTCCTTGCAAAGTTTCTAAGTAGATGTGAGGCCTTCAAGGTCCAAGGATAGAATGGTTTTTACTAGAATGCAAGACATCATCTCACATCAGTAGTGATTCATGAACCCCACCAGCCTGGACAGAAAACACAAAAGCATCAAACATGCATGCATGACAATGTTAGAGGCCACCAAACAGAGGTGGTTGTGCCAGTCTTTTGTGTTCAACCTGTCTATTCCTGATCGGACCACTCACTTATATTGGCATCCCCACAAACAATCTTTCCTCTCCACAGTAGTGTAATGTGTACCTATTTAGACATGTCTCTGGTCTAGTAATTCTAGGGCAAACTCTAGCTAGGCCATTAAAATGATCCACCATTGCATTGTATTTCTATGAATGACAACCTAAAACACAAAACCTTACTCCATAAATGAAAAAAAAAAGTGGTGGCATTCAGACAGTGACCTCCATACACTAAGCTGACCTATATTTTATATGGAGAATGATATGTCAAAAAATGTTTTCAATTTTTAAATTCTCCTGTTTATAACTTTATGTATGATAATTTTGTTGTTTAGGGTTTACATGGGCTCACCATTATTTTCTAATACTATAACTTTCCATGCATGAGGAGGAGCCACTAAGCGTTTCAAGGAAGCTTAAAGGTTAAGAAACTTCATTCAAACATATATAATTAAATCACACCTGTAAATATCTATAAAACCTAAAAAATAAAAGACCCACAAACAAAAAAAAAAAAACCTCCCTTTCCCTTTGTTTCTCTTCTTGTCTCTCTTTCTCTATCTCATATTCTCTCTTTAATCAACTCTCTCTCTCTCTCTACTTCCTTCTGCAACTTCTTGTGTGGATGTGATTCTCCACCACCTCCGAAACCCATCAACCTTTACCCCTCCAAAAAAGAAAAAAAAAAAAAAGAGAGATAGAGAGAAATAAAGAGAGAAAGAACAAAAACAAACAAACATGGTCTTCCCATCTGTTCCAGTCTATCTAGATCCACCCAATTGGCCACAGGTGAATTAATCTCTCCTTCACTTCCCAAAAGTCCTTAATTTTCTTTTTCTTTTTTTCTATTTTTTGTAGTTCCTTCATAGCTTCTCTATGAAAAAAGCAATAATATTCTTCTTGAATATACCTAATTTTCCTCCCCTAACTAAGATCTCTCTCTCATCTTTCCATTTTTCACTTTCATGGATCCATACAGCACCAGACCCATCCACAAGGATCTGGTTTAGATGGTGGTGGCGGCGGCGGTGGCGGAGGAGGTCATCAACTCCCACCTCCTCCTCCTCGCCCTCCTATGGAGGGCGGTGTAGGAGGAGCGGGTTCATCAAGCGGGTCGGGCCTGGTCCGGCCCGGATCGATGGCGGACCGTGCCCGGCTGGCGAAGATCCCCCAGCCGGAGACCGCCCTCAAGTGCCCTCGGTGCGATTCCACCAACACCAAGTTCTGCTACTTCAACAACTACAGCCTCTCCCAGCCCCGCCACTTCTGCAAGACCTGCCGCCGCTACTGGACACGTGGTGGCGCCCTCCGCAACGTTCCAGTAGGTGGCGGCTGCCGCCGCAACAAACGCTCCAAAAGCAGCGGCCCCACCTCCTCCTCCAAATCCTCCTCCTCTGATCGCCTCCTCGGCTCGAACGTCGGCTCATCCAGCGCAGCTGGCGGAGGCGGCGGCTCCTCGATTTCGGAATTCTTGATGCCGCCGCCGCAGCACCATATGCCATTCATGGCTTCTTTGCACCAAAACCTCGCCGACTACGGCTCCGCCGCCAATCTTGGCCTCAGCTTCGGAGGCCTGCACACTCTCTCCCTCGGCGGGGGCGGTGGTGGGGATCTCTCCGAGCAATGGCGGCTGCCACAAGTGCCGCAGCAGTTCCCTTTCTTCGGGGGGCTTGAAGAGGCGGCTCCTCCTCCGCCGCCGCCGCCGACGTATCAGTTCGAGTCAGAGGCACCGGCGGCGGTGACTCAGATGGTGTCACAGATGGCTTCGGTGAAGATGGAGGAGAATAACCAGCAGAGGCAGTATCTGAGTCTCCCTGGAACGAATGATCAATACTGGAACGGAGGGGGATCGTGGACGACCGATCACTTGTAGGGGTTTCACTTCATCTTCTCTCTCTCTGTCTCTCTGTCTCTCTCTCTCTCTCTCTCTCTCTCTCTAAGAAGAAGAAGAAGCTTGGGTTTTTAAAGCACGGCTTCGGAGGAGAAGTAGAAGTACTTTGTAGGTAGGCTCTTCTTGGTTTTTTTTTTATTATTATTTACTTTTGTTGGTGATCTCTCTCTCTCTATATATCTGTGGTTCTTTTTAATTTGTTGTATTGGTTTGGAAATTATAGTATGTTTACAGTAATGGGTGCATGAGTTCATTGGGGTTTGGATATCTGACACGTTGGGGAGGAGGAATGAGCAAGAACCAATTAATGTATCTTCTACTTGATCAGTTTGTATTGAATTTGTCTCTTGAATATGGAACATTTTCATCACCTGTATCATCTTTGTCTACTTCAAATATTTATATGCATCATTAACTCTCACTCAATTAATGGTTGCGCATTCACCTTAGCTTATTCATTTGATGTTGTTTCATTTTGATATGTTCTCTCTAATATTTCTTATTGTGTGTTTCAGTTACACATTTTCAGATTCGAGTGATGAGAATGGATATTGTTGGTATGTTTTCTTGTTTGGCACTTTCTAGCTTTTGTTTTACTATACAATGAACCCCAACATTAGTTGGAAAGACTTCTGATGCTCAGAATTATTGAACAAAAATACATAGTTGACGTGTTCGAGACATCTATTACACAACTTTGTTTTTCCCACTTCTAAAGACAGTTGGTAAACTCTCTCTCTTCTTCTTCTTCTTCTTCTTCTTCTCACTCACTCACTGTCTCAGCATTGCTTGACATTGTCAACTTCGATCACACAATGATTTCATTTTCTTGGATGCTAGTATTCTTCGAAGTGAGCTAAAAAAAAAAAAAAAAAGTGGGTTATTGTTGGATCAGGAAAAAGTGGGCTTCCACATGGAACACTGGTATTCTAGACTTTTGAACAGTATTCTCTTTATGTTGCCTCAACTGATGCATCACTTCATTGTTTAGATTGTCTGTCTTGCATCGCCTTGACTGTCATTCTTTGACACTCTATCAAAAGTCATATTTATGTTGTTTACATTAAGATAAAGGAAAGCATATGCAACATTATTGCATGCAGTTCCCAACACTCACCAACACTACCACCAACAAAAATTTTATTTTGTTTTAATTTGTTGGATTTGATGAGGGATTTGCTTCTGAACCCAAGATTTGAGAGTGTTTCTTCTTTTTTTTCTCTCTAAATTTCAATTCCCTCCATTTTTTAAATTAAGGTCATTTGCCAAAAGCACACACTGACACACCATAGAGAGGCAAAACCAACTTTATTATCTGGAGCCAAAAGCACTGTTGTTTTGGATTTGATTCTGGATATATAATGCTTCCCCTATAGTGAATCCGTTCTATAATTAATCTCTTTAAGATTTCATTATCTTCTTTTTTTTTTCATATTTAAGTGTCTAGTGAGAGAGCCTGATCAACATCAAAAAACGCCAAGATCTCACTCAATCCCATGCAAAGGCCACACACGCAGTTAAAATAACCTAAGACCAGCCACCAGAGCCGTAGTAGTTGCACATGCACTGAATCACAGGGGAGAGAGAGAGAGAGAGAGCGAAGAGAGAGAGCACATATGTATGCAGGAGTCCATCAATGGAGGAATCTCAGTCATCTCAGTCTTCACTTCCTTTCACGAGTACCAATGTTTTTTTAAAAAAAAAAAAGTTTCTATCCTATGAGAATAAAGCAATCAAAATTCAAAGGACAGAATACAAAAAAAAAAATTTACATAAACAAAGAGAAGGGCATGCAAGGCTGAGAACTGAGAAAGAGAACCTACCATCGATTTGGGAAAAAAAAAAAAACTACTGAGGGGGGTTGCTCAGATGGGGCTCTGGAAAGAAAGAAAAGAAAATTAAAGCAGTATAGCGAGAGAGAGAGAGAGAGAGAGAGAGAGAGAGGGTACGAAGAAGGTGCAATCACAATAGGTGTGGAGAGGAGGGGGCTCAGAAATCCATGCATGCAATTTGGTGACACTGTTGCATAGGCCACTTGAGGGGGGGGGGGGGGGGGGGGGTTGGGTGTCTTTGGGTTACACTGATTTTGCTTTGCTAGTGTAAGGGAGCAGCAGCTTTAGCTTTTGATGGGGGGTCCTTCTGTTTTTTTAATCTTTTCTTTCCATTCCTCAAATAGGAAACAAAAGAGGGAGAGGGAGAGAGAGAAAGAGAGGCTATCCCCACCACCTTCAGATTCCATGCTCACTCTCCCTTTCCCCTCCCTGACAGCAGGTACCCTCTCTCTCTCTCCACACTACCTTTTATCATGTGTGTGTATGGGCAGATATACTTGGATACTATAATAAAATATATATATTTACGTATGTATATATGATTTAGGGTTAACAATGCATTGGCTGTAGAGTTCATGGGGAATGGTTTGAACCTTCCTATATATAGTTACGTCACTATTCTCAAATCATTTTGATGGAGAGTATACATAATACATGCATTGCCCAAGAATGTGTAGTAACCTTAAAAAAAAAAAAGAAGAAAAAATTAAAGAATGCATATATATTAACTGCTTGAATAGCATCTTGAATGATTTTTGATATGCATTTTTTTTACTCGATCAGTTTACATGCACAACTTTTCAGGATGGAGTCAATATATGTCATTTATAAGTTATATATATTTGTGTTATTTTGAGTTGACGACGGTACTACATAAAAGATTAATACATGGTTAGATCCAGCTAGTCATAACACTAACTCTTCCTGCTGATGGTATTTTTTAATTGATTTTTTTTTTTTTTTTTTAGGGGGGGGGGGGAGGGGGTGGTGGGGCTGGAGGCATGCTTAATTTTGTTTGCCAAGTTATATTTTGCATATATATAATATGTGCAAGCACTTCATCAATTTCCACTCTGGTTTTTGCAATTTATATTAGTGGTGCTTTATCAATTCCTAAGGAATTTTTTTGCAGCTAGCATTTTTTTTTTTTTTTTGTTAGTTCCCGGAGAAGCTCCATGCATGATCTGATTTTCAAATATGGAAGTTATTTAAATACCACAGATGGAGATCATGGATTTTATGAGATGAGATTGGCGAAGTTGCACAGGTGAAATAAATATAATATATGAAAACATAAAAGAAAATTGTTGTAAAATTTTTTTGACTAATAATGTGGAAAATTATTTATTTAAAAAAATGGTGTGGAAACGATAATATATATTAGTCTAAATTTTTTGTAAATGAAACTAATTTCTTTTGTATGTTTAATTTATATATGCGTATCAAAGAATATTTTATATTAAGATTATCAAAGTTGCAGTTTCTCTAGCTAGGATTTCATGGACATGTATATATTGTTAATTAATTTGTCCAATAACCAAAAAATACAACATCACTTGAAAATTTCTTAAAAGTGCACAAGTTATTGAAGAAACAAGTTTCATCATAATTTTAATTTAATTTGTAGAGGCTTGGGAACAACTTCCAAAGAATTATATATTTTTGTACATGTATGAAATTAAGTTCATATGTTTAACATGTATTCATCATATTTGCAAATTAAACATAATCTAATGTCTGATATACATATATTGTTCAGTTGAAAGAAAATAGTAATTAACAAATTGTTATTTGTAAATTAAATTAAACACAGAAGTTAACTGATAATTGTAAATCAAGTTGAAATAATGAAAAAAATGGCCTCCCACATTAGTTATGCATCCTTTAAAGATTGATCTCTATAAGACACACACATGCAAATGCAGGTTTTTTTTTCCAAGTGATCATATCATTATCCTAGCCTTGTGTGTAGTACATTAAATCCAGAATTGCTTGTAAGATTTAACATATTAATTAATGAACTAGTCTACCAAATATAATCTTATTTAATTTCAAAGCTACCAGCATCAAATCCTCCAATACAATTTGTACCTTGAAACCAATGGTTCATGTGGCTTCACCATTCATGACTCAACACCTGAAAAGATAATTACAAAATTACACATATACGAAGTTTAGCCAATATTGTTGCACATATTTATGTCTATTTTTCATTGAATCAAATCGATGCAGGAGCTTATATTTCTTGATGTCTGCAGTCACATTGATGTGAATGTGGAATATCATGTGTCAACCGACCAAACAATCAATTCATACATTCATCTTATCCTTCAAGAATAAGGCATATGTGATTTGGTGTAGTTGATAGTTTTGTGATCCTCTGGTGATTGATTAGTTCTTGATATTCCCCTTGCAACATCAACCAGTCTGTGGCCAAATTAAGGTTTCTTTCTTCATACAGCACTATATATTCTCATGTATATATATTAGTAATGTATGACATAAAATTGAATTCATTTATAGCATGACAATAAAAACCTATAGTTGTATATTGAAAACGTTTAAGTGATCGAGTAGGGTGATCAAACCACTTGACAGGTTGATTGAATTATCTTTTTTTTTGTTTTTTTTCGAGGGAGCTAGAAGCTTACTCATGTTTAATATAGAAAAAAAAAGTTTTAACTAGAAAAATATAAAACAAAAAATAATTATCTACCAAAAAAACTATAATATATGAATATGAAAAAAAAAAAAACATATACACACACGTACCAATCCATGGTCCAAATTCACAATTTTTTTTTTTTTTTTTAGAAAGGAAAGAAGATCCTAGGCAGTCAAACAGTCAACAGAATTTTCTCTTATTCCCATGAGGCATTCCATCTTTAGGTAAAAAAGGATTAAACAAAAAAAAGAAAAGAAAAGGTTTAATGGAGTACCATGAAAACCAACTCATTTGCAATTCCTTGTACAAAAGAACTACAAACTCATCATTAACAGATCTTTCCCTGCCCCCACAGAAGAGAGTGAGTTTGTCATGAGTTTGTCATATATGTACACACACACACACACAAACATTTCTTTCTTTTTTATTTCTTTCATGATGTTGAAGAGCTTCCCATGATGACTCATGTCTCAGGTGTTTTATGTTTAAACCTCTCATGTTGGCTAGACCGTACGTACAGATGAAACTGTCTTTCAAACCGTTGGATCGAATAATATGTGGTCTTCCAATCCATTACTTTGAATAGTTGACATGAAAGGCTGAAACTTGGTTTCAACTTTCAGTAAAGTTGGTCAAAAAAATTGAAGACAGAAAACATTGTGACAGACTATAATTCAGTCGATCAAGGATGCAATATTAAGCCTTCTCATGGTATAATTTTTTGTGATAGGTGTTATCATGACAGAATATCATTTCAGTATATAGATTTTCATGTGTTGCCTTTTAAAAAAAAAATCATAATAAGTGAATTCCAATATGATATGTGATGTGTTGTGCATACAATATATGAATTGGCTTCATCTTTGCTTCTTTCTTTTTTTGTGTTGGCCCTGGAAACTTAATGATTGATGTTGCATAATTTACTTGTTTGTATTAGGCTAAACAAGAGCTTTTTCAGGGTTTTTTTTGTCTTGTCCCTATCAAGATATTCTTGGAAGCATAGATTTATAGGTCAGTGATTTGATTTGGGAACAACCTGACGAATTTTGTTTATGTTAGAGTGGTTTGTTACATTTAACATCCTCCCAGTATCATTTTATTAACAAGATATAATTTTTATTTTTGAAAACAGTAGTTTATTCATAATCGATTAAACGAGTTACAAATAGGTCGAATTGGAGAGATATTAGAGGAAATGCATAAAAGTAAACTTAAACACATACAAGACAACTACAAGTGAGGGAGTTGACGAGGAAAGTCGGCTGAAGTTTTATTAGATGAACCAGCCATATATATTACCCTATAAAATTGTATATACACACAATAGAAAATACGTGTACGCTATTTAACCATGCTTATGATCCAATAAAATTAGTAGGAACCATGGGGATTGGTCTTTGACATAAGTTTTAATTCCCCTGGTTTAGATGATGTCACAAAATCTATGAATCAACAAACTTTTCTATTACTGGTTTCTTAGATATGTGATACTCAAAAGCAAGATTGGAGGTTGTTGATTCATAGAACATATTTCTTTTGAGTATATTTTGGATACTTCGTGTGATCTTATTGTTGCTCAACGCCCTGGTACGTGGGATTAAAGAGAGATATATAACTAAAATTAGGGAATAGTGAATGAAAATAAATCTTTATATATATTTTTGTGATTTTATGACACACAGATGAAACAACTCACAAAACACATCAAATAGTATTGAAAAGGGGTGCTTGTTGGGAATAGAGTACACAAAACAGTACAAACATAAGAACGTACGTATATAACACATAATTGAATCTAAAGATTCAAGAAATAATAAATCTCACAACACCTCCCCCCCACCCAACAGAGTTTCACCATTGTAAGGGGATGGCATCTGCTCCACATGATGGCCCATGGTATCTGACAGCTAAAAGCAATTGCACTAAACAGACATAACAACAAAAAAGAAAAGAAAAGAAAAGAGGGCCTGCAAATATGAGGCTTCAAGGAGAAGTTTGATGAACAGTATCAGTTTTAATTTTTATCTGAACTGGCTCCAAAAAATAAAAAAAGTGCTTCTAGACACTTTATTTTGTGATGCACACTATTATGGAAGTGGGATGTTCCACATGCACAAGAAATTTTAAATTATGTAAGTTGATGGATCAACATCGGGAATTAATGTTTTAGTTAATATATATATATATATTCTTAACTTCACACTCATAGTAATTTTTTGTAAGTATAATAAGGGTAATATTTTTCATTTACAATAGTAGCACACACTGGACCACAACTATTACAATTTGGAAAATATTACACTCACTCCTTTTTTACGATCACAAACATAGTCCGCACATGTTTTTATTTTTTAACGATCACATAAATCATCTAATTAGGTATGTACATTTATAGAAAATGAAATATATACTTCAATGAATTGAATATTGTCATTTATAAAAAAAAATATAAAATTTTTCTAATTTAACTCATTATGATAGACTAACGAGGTATATAAAACTGTAAAATGATTATGTGTAACAATGCTCTTACAATTTTTACTCTGGGTCAATCTTGACCTATGCAACTAACAGTGGAATCGAGGCCCACGTGACATAGCCGAAGCAAGAGTGGATCTCTCTAAGTTAATGTGAGTCATCAGTAAAAAAATTGACATGTATCTTATGTTAAAATTAAACCTCACATTTTTAACACACTAGATCCCATCTCAGCCCAAACTTATAGGAAGAGGTGTGTGCTACCAAGGCTCCAATAATCCGAAGGACTTGCACATACAGAGATTGAATTGGGCTCATATTACTCAGAAATGATGCTATGGGAAATTATATGCAAACTAGAACCCTTTTTTTTTTTCTACAACAAATTTTAAGTTCTTTTAGGGTCCTCCCACGGCTCTTAGAGTGGAAAAGTGGACAACATTCTCTTAGTCCCAAATATCAAGTCCTAGCATGAGAAAGAAAGAAAAAAAGTGTTGTTACACTCGGTAAATATTTTATATTTTTATAAATGATACTAATTATTTAATTGGAGTATATATTTCAATTTTTATAAAAACACATACTTCATTATTTTAGAAAAATTGAACACATGGATAGACTTTAAGAACGAATTGAGTGTCACATTTTTTGAAAAAATTATGTATTCAGCCCTTTTGGGTTGGATTTCGTGGGCCCATTGGAGTGTTATGGGCCCCTACTGGCTAGGTAGAACTAGAGGTGTCAAACGGGACGGGCCGGCCCGGCACGGCCCGTGGCACGGCCCGTTAAGGGCCCGTGCCGGCACGGCACGGGCCGTGCCGTGGGCCGGCACGTTTGGGTGGCGACGCGGGCTGGGCCTGACATCCGGCCCGCGTGCCGTTTCTGGCACGGCCCGCTAGGCCCGCGGCACGGTTTGTGCCGCGGGCCCCACCTCCACCAACAGCTAGTCCAACTAGTCCGTTTCAATGTATTTTTTAAGAATTGTATAATTTATTTTTATTCATCAATGTACTATTTGTGTATTTTTTATTCATTTTATCATTTATTTAATTATTGTTCATGTACTCAAGAAATTCAATATTCAATAAAATAAATATTTGTATTCTTAATTCTTTTTAGTTTTCAATTTTTATGAATGACTTATGTATATTTGTTTTATTTTTTAATTTAAAGGAGCTAGTAAATTAAACATGGAATTAAATATTAAACTTTAAAAATTAAAAAAAAATGGACATTTTAATGGGCCGGCCCGTTGGCCCGTCAATGGGCCCGGCCCGTTTGGCCCGCCGGGCTAGCACAGCACGGCACGGTGGCCCGCCGGGCTGGCACGGAGGGCCGTGCTGGGCCGACCCCCTGCGGCCCGTGCCGTGCCGGCACGGCACGGTCACATGAAACGGGCCGGGCCGGGCCGGCCCGTTAGCCCGTTAGCCCGGTTGTTTAGCGGGCCGGGCCGGCACGGCACGGCCCGTTTTACACCTCTAGGTAGAACTGCCACAGGCCCACATGCAGATATAAAATGTTGTTCCACAACTATGTTACAGGGTTTCGTGGTCGAGCTATGATACACCCGATTCTTTTTGCAGCCTCATACACTATGATAATGCAGTATATACTACGTTATCATAGTGTATGGCTCCTATCATAGTATATGATTCAATTTTTTTCTTTCATTTGTTTATTATGAAAAAAATATATATATATATACTGATGTATCTCAGTATATACTTCATTTCATATAATAGCATACACTTCAAAAGGTGAGTGTATGATTTAAAAAAAAAAAATAGGATAGACTGTAATTAGGGCTGCAATGGGAGTTGTGTATCTTTTTCCTTCGTGGTCTTCAATTTCACAATTGGATAATGTTACGTATAAATTTTTTTTTAAGCCCTAATTTCAGTTTACACCAATTTTGAATTTTTTTTAAAAAAAAATGTATATCTTATTTAATGAGATAAATATTTTTATAAAAAATGAAACATATACTCTAATGAATTACATAGATGTATTTATAAAAAATATAAAAAATTTATATCAAAACATATACCTTGTTAATATTGCTTTTGTAGTTTTCTATTAACCTATGGGACTCGAGGTCGTGCGCTAGCCAAAATGCACCTCAGGTGAGTATTCTCCTCGTCCTAGGCCTTCCATGTTTTCAAATTGCATTAATCGCACGTTTTTGCACGATCTACCTCCACCGTTGCCGGAACCCCCCGTTTTCGAGCCACTCCATCGTCTCCAGACCCCTCGTTTTCGACGACCTCAACCGTCTAAGAGCCCCAAGTCTTCGATCCCCCATTTTCGAGCCAGTCGATCCATCGTCGCGTGTCTTCCTCTCCACCTGAGCTCCAACTTCCTCTGATTCGACCTCTGAGCGCCGACAATTTCTGTTTCATCCTCCTCTGTTTCGACCTCTCAGCCCTGATTTGAAGGTAATTGTCTTACATGTAGATTTTTCTTATTAGAAAGTTTATTTTTCTTGAATCTCTATATAGTTAGGGTTCAATGGATTGTTTTTGTTAGTATGCATATTATAGATATTTTATGTCTTGTAGGAATGTTATTGTTGAGTTGCTTGAATTACCATGGAAGCAGTAGGTTGAGGAGGTTGAAAGTGGGGAGGGATTTCAAGACAACTAGAGATGGGTTTCTTTTAGTGCTGAGAAATATTTAATTTTTTTTTATTTTTGTTAATGGTCTTACCTATAGATTTTCTTGTCTCATGAAAAAAGATTTTCCACAAATTTGGAGATACATAATTTGATATCAGTGATGCCCTTTGATGGAATATGTGTAGAAGTTTAGGATAAGTAGAATTAAAGGGGGGGGGGGAACACATCACCAACAAAGATATGGTGAATTGCTTGAAAGATTGACAAATCTGTACATATTTTTTGTTCTTGACTTCTTGTGAGAATTACTTTTGTTTCTTTTTTTAAATTTAAACTCTTTTTTCTGGAGGTTATTTTTGTTAAACATGATGACTGGAAAGGCTGCAATTTGATTTTCTTTCCGCATATTTTAGGTGCAAAATATGAATTGTTTTGGATCAAGGCATCTGTCTGTCAGTATCATATGCATGTATTCTTTACATGCAGCTTCTTACTTTTTTTTTAATTAAGTTGTAATTGATCTGGCACTATGTGGCCACCCATAGTGCCCTTATGCACCTGCAGATGCTAATATTGATCTTATATGTATAACGTCAGTAGAAATCCTTCTGGATAGATTATTATTTTCAAATGTTCTCTCATGTGGTAAAGGCAATCTCTTTGAAGCATACTATTCTCTTGCAATTGATTAATTTTTTATCTCGCAAGAATACCAACTACTTGTGACAAATTTTGAACTTATGCTAGACCAGACAATATATGGAACTCTGCACATTTATTATATATCACAGTTTTTCTGATGCAGGTGTTGTCAAACAAATTTTTTTGCTGAATCTACTAGCATCTTTTGCAAATTTAAATGTACCCTTCTTTTCCTTTTTTTTCACAAATCTGCACTATCAATTTTTTATGATCATGGGAAAATTTTATTTTATAAGTTTGCGGAGTTTATAAGTTAAACAAGTGCATTTGGTTGTGGATTCTAGACGGCAGAATCAGAGTCATCGTTTTACATTTTCCAGTGCCTGTGCTTCATTTTCCAGTATTGTGGTTCTATTGTCTTGTCATTCTTGGGTGATTTTCAGAACTCTTTTCAAGGTCAATTAAATGCGTGCTTCTTCAACCAACATGCTAATTCTTCTCTGTGGCTTCTTCTTATGGTGATACCCATGCTATAGTGATGATTAAGAGTAACCACTAACACATACTTTGAATGCATACTTTTTGCTGACAGATTGGCTATGATACCTGAAAATTTCATGAATGTGGTCATCTTTTGTTCAACTTCATTGAATGCAAATATTATTGTGCTTGATGTTGGACTGTCTAGCTATTTCGTAAAGGCTTCTTTTATTAATTTATCCAATGTCATGAATTTGGTTCTTGTTCTTTTATTTTTGTTATTTCATTTTGTGTGGTTCTATTATTTCCTTTTTAACTTTTGTAGTGGCTTCATCCTCTCTTCTTCCTCTCTTTCTCTATATATTTGGTTGAGACATTCAATTCATCTGCCAACTCATGTAAGGAGCGGAACCAGAAATGATTATTGCTGTGGACCTGACTTGTGGGTGCTGGTTTTGCAAATATCACCATAATCACCAGCATCTTTTCACTATTCTAAAGTTGTAATCCATTTTTACTGACTTATGAATGTTATCCTGAAAATGCATATTTCTAGTCTCTCTTAGAACAAAGCACAGGCCGCTGGGTACACTAGTTCAGTGACGTACCAGTACAGCAGTACTGCCTTTTTAGCCCGTGTTTGGCTAAAGAATTACTGGTGGAATAAACTGGATTATCTGGAATAGGGTTTTTTATTGGAGCAGAATGCAAAAGATGTTACATTTCATCCTTTTCGCCTTTGTTCTTTGTTATTTGCATAAACTTGCTTCTTTGAATATGTTTGTGTTGGTAATTTATAAGTAAAACTGTGTTTATCATCATATCATGTTTATCTTTATTATAGACCATTGGAGGCCTATGTTAATCTGTTTTGCTGTTGTGTTTGCTTGTTCCTTTTTTCTATGCAGATTCATCAGGGCTTCTCAATAGAACCACATATTCAGTGCCCCGTGGAGTTGTTTTTTGAATTGAGAATGTTGTAATATTTACAAGCTCTATGTATTGTATAATGACATGATATGTAGCTCTCGAACTCTCGAATTGTTTGTAAATTGTTTGATTTTTGTACTAATAATGAGAATGATAATAAACATCACTGAACAGGTTGGAATTGATAATTTTGGATTTGTGTTTTGTGTTTGGCATATGCATAGATTTTGGAGTTGTTTGTGTTGTGAATTTGCTTTTTGTTTTGTTTTTTTTTTATTATTTATTTTGTGTATTTTTTTTGCTAAGAGCGTCGACAATCTTGGATTGGTTTTCATAGCAAATTTAAATTTATAAACAAAATTTATTGTTTTAACCAAACATCAAAATAACATTCAGCACTTATAAAATGGACCGAAATACCCTCCTAATAAGCACATATATTAAGTGGTCAACCAAACACACTTATCTAAATAACTGTATAATATTTTTCATTGAACCAAACACTTTTTTTTCTAAACTCCTTAAATATTATCAGCATAACCTCTTTCTGCACTTATTAATCAGTACTTAAAATCCGCATTCCGCAGCGCCAAACGCCCCCTTAGTCTTTTTGCTTCCGATGCTAAAAATTATATTTGGAATCTCCATTCATGTATTCATTCCCAAGTATTCTAGATTAAATTTTCTCTTTCCAGGAAATCTACCGGTCAATGACCAATGGTCAAGATGTTCTCAACAACAAGTACAATGACTCACAATAACAAACCAAGTATAAATATTCATATTACTGACCATGAAAATACTGAAAAACATAGTCCAATTACATCCTGTGCAGCATTTCTTGGCACAGAGAATTCACTACTACATTCTCCCAGAAGAAAAAAAAAAAAATTCCTGTATATGATCTCCATATCCACTCATTTAAAACTTTCACCAGAAAAATTCACTACCAAAAAAATATATAGCTCACCAACCCTCACTCAGATTTTTTTTGTTCAACACAATGGAACCAGTCATCTTCACTGAAAAAAAATATGTGGAAATAGAGATCTGCTTCCTTTCCTGTAAAAATCAAGGATGGATCAGACAGGATTACATGGTACATGATAATACATTATAGTACAATAACAATCTTCTGTTCCTTTCTCTCCAATGTCTGCATATTCTTCAACAGACCAGTAACTTGAATCAATCAATGCATGGCAATCTTCCACCTCCCCCACCCATTCAAAAATCTTACATAACCTCGACCCATCCAGTTTCATCTTCCGAAAAAACTGTCAACAACAATAAACAAAAACCTTATCATTGATCAACAACAGCCAATGTATCCGTTACTATTTGCGAATTAGCCTGGGCCTGAACCTGGGCCTGAACCTGCGCTTGCATCAGATTCTGCTGCTCGAGGAACCTGTTTATCCTCTCAAGCAACTGTGCCGCCTTTCTTTTCCCCCTCTCCGTCCCATTCAGAGCTAAATCCACCAGCGGCCCCATCAGCCCAAGCTCCTGTGCCTCCGCCAGGTGCTGCAGATCCCCCCCGCATAGGTGCACGAGAACTGCCGAAGCATTTTCTTTGTTCCTCGGCGACCCATTCTTAATCATCTCCACCAGCATTGGCACCGCGTTTGCAGCCCCGATCGCGGCCTTCCCATCCACGTGACTCGCAAGTATCGCCAGTATTGCGAGAGCCTCATCCAGCATCCCCGCACCTGGCTCACTGAGGAGGCTCATCAGAGTTGGAACCACCCCAGCCCGCACGGCCCGTCCCTTGTTCCCCTGGAAGATGCAGAGGTTGAAGAGTGCCGTGGCCGCGTCCTTCTTGCCCTGCTGGCTGCCCTCGCTCAGGAGGGACACCAAGGCTGGAATGGCGCCCGATGCCCCGATCATGACCTTGTTCTCATCCACCACCGAGAGGCTGAACAAGGCGGCCGCGGCATTCTCCCGCGCCTCCATGCTCCCCTTGCGGAGCACGTGCACGATCGCTGGCACAGCCCCCGAGGTGACGATGGTCCCCTTGTTGTCCTCGCATATCGAGAGGTTGAGGAGCGCCGTGACGGTGTGCTCTTGGGTGGATGCGTCATGGGTGATCGAGAGCAGGCTGACGAGCAGCGGAATCGCCCCAGCCTCCGCCAGGCACACCCGGTTGTCCGCGTTGCGCTTGGCGAGGAGCCGGATTTCCTTTGCAGCCACCCGCTGGTCATCGGAGATCGGGGAGGTGAGCTTTCTCAGGAGAGCATCAATGTTGGCCCGCTCCTTGGGGGAGCAGGCCGAGGTTGGCTTGGTGGGTTGATGGGAGTTGCTGGTGCCAGGCCGCTTGGGCGGGTCCATGCCATTTTCCACACACCACTGACAGATGAGGCTCCGGAGGACGTAGTTAGGTGTGAGGGATGTGTTTGATAGGGATTGTTGGGTTTTGGGGCAGGTGTTATGGCCAGAACCTAACCACTTCTCGATGCACCCTCTCTCGTAAGTCTGTAAATGAGAGGCTATGGTGAGAATAAGCTTAATCCTAAAAAAAAAATGTTTATTTAGTATGAATAAATTGTAATAGTTATGCCTGAATAAGAATAAACATTGATAACTATATCTAGGAGGTAGGTATAGTCTATTTCTACTTATTTATCCATATTTATAACTATAGGCTAATAAAACAAACACAAAAGACAAAAAAAAAATTCAAAACTGAGAAAGAAATAGCAATCAGATAGAAAATAATCTAATTCTTCTCTATCCTCATACATATATCTTATGCCAGGAAAACTATTTGTGAATCAAACGTTTTTACAAACATGTGAAAAAGATGGTTACCTGTCCAGTGGCGACAATGACTGGATCTTTCATCAGTTCGAGAGAGATTGGGCAGCGGAAATCATTTGGAATGACTGGAGATTTTGGATCGCAATTACCAGAGACAGAGGTGATATCCTTAAGAGGAGGGCCCATGTCAGGATTCTGGGTCTGAATGAAGTCTTTGATCTTCTTTAGTAGCATGTTCATCTTCTCGATGTTCTCGCCAGGGTCTGTACCGCCAGTGGCAGCAACCATCTCATGCAAGGCCAGTGACTCCTGCTTGAGGTCAGAGATGGTCGCCAGCTGCAACTTCTCCGCCAACCTCCTTAGAACCGCTGGATCTGTGTCAGTGTCAGTACTCTTGTTGTACACTGCTGTGAGATCATTGTACAGCTCGATGTCGGGCGTGTCGATCCGTTCTTTGGCTCTCTTGAATTGAGCATGCACAAGTTCAACCTGCATGATAAAGAATTTGACAAGCTTGATGAGCATCAACAAATGAATTCATGGATTCTAAAACCCTTTGAAGTGCAAATTATCTGATTTTCCTTGATATTTGCATGTTTGTTTGCATGTATGCAGCCAACACGGGGTTCACTCGATAGCCATGACCATGCATGGCTATCGAGTATTAGAAATATTTGATGAGCTTCTTTCAGAATGGTCTTGCCTGTTCTCTAACTTCATCTGATATGTCAAGCTTATCAAAGGGAATTCTGCCTAGAGCCTGTTCCAGTTGAGAAGTCACTTCCTGAAATCTTTTCATTATATGATCCCTCTCAAGTACCTGTTCACAGTTTACAAAATAATCAACTTTTTTAGGAAGAAAGAAAGAAAGAAAAGATAATCGAATGCCTTATTCATTGGAGCTGAAAATGCAACATCTCAAATATCACCAGGCAGAGGATAGTAAGTATTCTCAACATTGAGTATGACAAACAGGGTTTTTCTTTAACCACAATCATCATCAGCAAAAAATCCTAATAATATCACGTAAGATAAATATTTATACCCAAAAAATTACATACCCAAAAAAAATAAATGCCAATACGTGCAAAGTAAAGGTGTTCGGCAGATAAAGTCCAATGGGTGCCTGCATCCGGCAAGCCCAGTCATCCTCAAACTAATGAGAGTTAATTCTGGACAAATTTTATGCATACTAAGTCACAGTTGCATCCTGCATTTTGCATTCACATTTTATCCAGCACAGAGTTCACAATGTGGCTAATTCAATAAGTGAGGCATGATGGTCATTCCTTTCTGTGATTCCTAAATGTTACTGTATCAAACTACTCTTTTGCTCTATAGGATAGGATAGTCAAAAGAAGCTTCTAAAAATTCCGGGAGGCCAGGATTCAGAAAAGGACAAATAGCAACTAAAAACTTATGCAACACAGGAAGAGTTTTTAACAAATGACACCCCAGACAAAAATAATTGGAAATAAAAAGAAGAGTGAATGGAAAACTGACCACACTGTGCATTGTTCTGTCCACTGAAACTACAACACAACAGTATTCATTCAGTGCAATTGCAAATCACTTTAATTTCCCGATCACTCGGGAGACTGGAGAGATCAGGAATACCATCTTAAAGAATATGAGAAGATTGAGGGACATTTGTCCAAGTAAACCCATTCATGCAGATCAAAGTGAAGAGGCTCTATTATATTAAGAATATTGCTTGACAAACATCTACAAGTATTAAATATACTTCTTAAACAATAAAACACTTCAAAACATTACACTAAAAGCAAGAAAACCAAACTACAAGTATTGGAAGCTTGAAATCTTTCCTAAACACTTCCAACTCTAAGGGACTTGTACTTCAATTTGGATGCTTCTACTAGAACAGCATGGATGGGGTATTTATAGGCCTCTGAAATAATCAAGAATCCCGAGAAATCTTCAGTAAATGAGGAGTTGTTTGACTAAACCGATGTTTTCTCTGAAGAGTTGTCGGTGGAGGCAGCTGATCTCCTTAGCCATTGACAGGACGTTGATCCAGTTCCCTTCAATGTCTTCTTAAAGTCCCTTCATCGATGGCTACTGTGCTTAGACGTCTTGGGTCGGTGGATCACGTCTTCTCATGATTTTCTCTGTGTGATATTCTCACCAAATCTTTGACAAATTTCAAATTTGAGATTCAATTATTGAAGGTCTTGGCAATCCAACAACATGTCTGCTTAACCATTTATGGTGACAGATCTTCTGATATGCCATCGACGGCTCTTCACATTGTCAGTCTCTGCCGAAGGGTCTTCTTCTGAACCATCGATCAGCTGGTACTGTTATTCTTCGCCTCATTATTTTCTGACTCTTTATTCAATTTGTTCCATTAGGGGCCAATCGATGATTCCTTTACCTTTATTGAATACGCGTGCTCATTCATACGAGTGTTGGGTTTGCATCATGTATGAATTGTGAGGTGCAGGAAGAGAAAAGAAAGCTTTAAGTGTGAAAGTGTCTTGTATCAAATTGAAGGAGAACTGTACAACTACCCAAAAATTTTAACCAGGTCAATTGGAAGGAAGCCCTATAATATTAAGTTGGGACATTTAAAAAATCAATCTCCCTTCGTGGCTTGTGCTTAGGCCATCGTGTTGCTTGGAGAGGATTCGACATCAAAAGTTATGGGGGATAAAAGGGAAAGGAGTGTAGAAATTAACAATCAGGACCAGTGTGCAGTTTATTTCGTTTTTTAGAATGGTTTTAATTTCTTTTTGTTTTTCTTTTCATCTTTTTTAATTTCTCTTCCAAATCCTCGTCTCCATATTGTTCGAGGGGCATCATTTCTCATTTCTTAATATGAATGCTCCAATCTACAAAAAAAAAAAAAAAAATCCTCTGGTTCTGGAACAGACAGTCCTAATCAACCCCAGTAAAAATTACTTCACAAAATAAGGCACATGAGAACATCTGTTTATCCTTAACAACTTTGATTAATTACTGCATGAATAACCCAATTCACCATCACAACCGAATCCATCAAAACAACTCCCAACAGGAGATTTTTTTCAGTTTTCAGCTATAAGAGAAGCAATTCATTGGCAGTGAAATGATTTTTTATTTTTTCTATAAAATAAAGCTTTTCTTTGGCACATATTTTTTTTTTAAAAAAAAAAGTAATGAATGCTAAAGCAATTAATATCAAGCCCTAAAACAAGTGGAAAAAAAAATCTAAAACAGAAAACAAAATAATCCAATCAAAGAAATCACGATCAAAACACATCAAAACCGTGATTTCCAAAACAAATTCACACAATACACACAAACCAAATCAAAATAGCGGTTTTTTTTTTCTAGGGTTGTCGAATTCACCAGGTAAATCTTGCTCCCCTGGCTTCCGAACCTGAGGAGCTCCGCCGCCGAATCCACCGCCTCCCTCAGCGGCGCAAGCGCCGCCACCGCCTCCCCCGAGATCTGGTGATGGTGTTGGTCCGCCGCGGCCGCCATCGACGAAGACTCCCTGAGTTCCTCGAACATCGGTGCCAGAAGCTTCAGACGCCTCGCCAGGTTCCCGAACTGCTTCTTGAATGCGTTCCTGTAATCCGACACCGCCGCCACCCCTTCCACCGCCGCTATCAGCCCCCTCACCACCACTTCCGCCTCCGCAAACGCCGCCAAAGCCTCCGCCTCCACGGGCCCCTCCTCCTCCATTTGCACGGAAGGATCGATCAGATCGAAATCAAAAGCTATAGACAGAGACAGAGAGAGAGAGACTCGCTCGGGTTCTCAAAGAAGAAGAAGTCGTTTTTAACTCCGGTTAAGCCGAGCCGACAGAAGAGACACGGCTCGGCTCGGCTAGCCGAATGGACGATCGAGATTGGATAGATTCCGGTCTTCCTTTTTTGGATGGTTCCACTTCCAGGTCTTCTTGACTGATCCGTTTGTGAGGTTTTATATTTGTTATATTTTTTGTGGGGTGTTTTCGGGTAGTCAAGTTTTGGGAAAATTTTCTATTGCATGAAATGAATTTTTTTTTTAATTTGTACATAAATTATGAGCGTTTGAAGTTTGATTTGTTGGACATTGAATTGAATTGATTATGGTGAATGTGACAGATTTGTTGTGGTAACTTATTGATCAGGCAATCTACCTCTCTATATATATTTTTTTATGTGTATGTTTGGCTGGCTGTGGATTGTTTCATGTAAATTGTTTTTTTTTTATTGTTTCATGAATGATTCAAATGTTGTTTGAATGTGTTTAATAGAATAAGGAATGGATTTGTATTTGAATTTTATTTTAATATTTATATGAATCCTTATACTTATAGAATAAGATAAGGGCTGGGATCTGGATATAGGATCTTGTGTCTGCAAAATTTTTTGTAAAGTGTTGAGATATACACATAATCTTATATTTGACATATATATTCGAATGAGAATTAATCGTTTTCATTCAAATTCTGATACCAAAGTGGCTAAATTTTTTAATTTATTATATTTTTAATATTATAATATATGTTTTTGTTTTAATATCACATTTATGATATAATCATAGATATATGTACATAGCAAAACTATTTATAGAAAATATATGTTAAAATATTTTTAGAAATTAATGTAATTTCAATTGATAGGCTGGTCGATTTTTATAAATTAATATTATAGCTCTCATTTAATGTTATTGTGATTGTGCCTCCATAAAAAAACTCATGTTTTAAGTCTTCTTTTATGTATCACTCATTAATGTCTTTCTAACTGATGTTAGGTTAAACTTGTAGAAATTCATTTATAAAACATGAATAGATTTACAAAAATTACATATTTAAAAACTGATGATTTGATTATATTAAATCAAATATGAATAAAATCTCAATGTAATATTCATTGGGTACAACAGATAAATAATAACAAAATGAAGTTGATATCCAGATATTCATATTCTGATCGAATGCAGATATGTTTGGCGAATGAACATGCTTAGCTTGAAAGATTGTGTAAATAAATGAATCGTTTTGCGTGACATAAAAAAAAAGCAGGTATTTTGGTGTATGTCCCTAGATGCATCATGGGGATGATCAAAAAATATAAACACCGACAATGATATCTTTTATTTGTTTAATTAATAAACTCCACTGGCCAATCAGTTGTTTAATTAAATATAATAGGACGCTTTAGACTTTTATAAACCTTTTAATTATATTTCAAACATTTCGAAAATTCTGTAATTATTAATCCAGCCATAACAGGTACTATGATGCTTTAATTTATTTAACACAAACACACATATAATAGGACATGATGTCTTTTCATATACAATGACTAAAAGTTGGGTTAAATTAGATTAGATGTAATTTTATTCATACATAAAGACTCACTCAAGCCCTGTTTGTAACGGGAATAAAGTCATGGATAACCTAGGATAAAAGAGAATAAAAGATTTTGAGTGTTTAAAAATATAAAATAACTAGGGATAAAATATGCTACAATAAACCGGTATAAAGTGGTATATGAATTCTAACCAACCCCTGTAATTAAAGTTATCATAGGTTATTTCACTCAAAGAATATGTGTGTCCACTGTCAAATGAACTGTCATCACCTCTTATAAATCACCTGTCAAATCATCTATCATTATTTTTTTATCTTTTATAAATCTTTATCGATACTTTATTTATATTTACCCAAACAAAAAAATATTTATTTTTATGTTTACTAACGAGAATAATTCAAAACACAACCAAACACAAAATCACTTTATCTTTATTTATACTCACTTATGTTAAAATAAATGTATACCCTAAAAAAAATCATATTCTCATTCTAAACAAGGGCCCTAGTATTAATAGAGTTCCAGATAGGAAAACAAATTATATATGATCATAACATCTCTCTATCACTTACCCAACAAAAAAAAAAAAAAAAATCATCACCTGCCAAAAAGACCTGCATTAGTTTGAGTTGAAAAGGAAGTCTCATAAAGTTTTGACAAACATTTATATTATTGTATTGTGTTATAGATCACCTCTCATTAACTATAATATATATATATATATATATATATATATTAGTTAATGTTATAATTGTGTTGTGAATTGTGATCTCTCCGTTATTTTTAGATTGATATATTATTTTTTTATTGAATTGGTAAACATTTATCTTAATATATTGATTAGGGATGAAGTATAAAATGGTAGACAATTGTTATCCTGATTTTATTAAGTTTCAAAGTTATAAAGTCAGAAATTAGAGCTTATGAGAGAGATAGAAAGTAGATATAGGAACCCTAATAACTGTTACTATCCAATGTTGCTCAAATACTCAACCTCAAACTTTATAATAAACCTGGTCAATGCCATGCCCATCTGAATAAACAAAGCAATGACAACAAACTAAAACATGAAGTAAAAATATAAAAAAAATAGACACACATGGGCTGCTGCTGCCCACAAATGAAGTCTCCACAGTTATTAAGAAAATAATCTCTAGTTCCCCACCCATTAAACAAAAGTAATAATGGGTTGACCCGGCTTCTGGCTCCAACTCAAAATGCAGTCTGTATTTTATTTTATTTTTTTGAAAATAACATATTTTATTTAATGATTTATTACATGTACAATTTTATAAGAAAATAAACAATAATGATTCCTAGGCCCTAATTTTTCAGGTCCCATCACAAGCCTCATGATGTGGTAAGTGTATATTTTCTATTATACCCATTACTTGATAACTACCTTAACATGTATCCCTATGATTATGGAGTATCATTTAATTCTGAAAATTCTGTATTTATTCACCATTAATGGATTCTTAAAATCTTGCAATAATATTTGAGAGGAACCGGAGAAATCATTGATATTGAAACAATTGAAAATCTGTCTTGTATATAAAATGAGGAGGTTTTGCATTACGGAATTGATTTTGTTTATGAAGAATACATGGGAGCAAATCGGAAATTCTATTTTTGAGGAGAATGCACGAAATCGTTTTTTTTTTTTCGATTTGGATCTCACATCAATGTCTCTCGGATCAGGTTTGACATTATTAGATTCGTAAAAAAATTGTGTTTTGCTTTTTGTTTTAAATATTTAAACACAATTTTTTTTCATGTATTGAATGTCATTTATCACATTTTGATTTGTTTTTGTTTCAATATCTAAATGTAACACTCGATATCGTTACATTTTATATATGAAGTAGTTTGTTTGATGTTACTGCTACATTGTTGACAATGTAATTTTTCAAATCTGTATTATTTTTGTTACATTCGTAAATGTAACAGTCAACCGCATGCATGTATTGATTTATATTTGTTACATTTATTAATGTAACATTCATTCATGTATTGCATTTATTTCAATGTAAATAGTAATTTATATTTGTTACATTTATTACTGTAACAGTCAAATACATATGTTTGTTAAATGTATCACACAATAAAAAAAGTGTTTAACATTTTCTATAAAATGTAACTAACTATTAAAATATAATCTGTTTCTAAATTGTTTAAACATTGCATGGAATGTAAAATATTTAGGTAGGAAAATGAAATTGTTTGTTATATTTATGTAAATGTAACAGTTCTGATGTAAATGTAACAAATCGTTGTGAGAGATGTAAATATTTAATAAAGGTATTTGATGTAACTAATTCATATAGTAACCATATGTGTTTTTTTATTTAAATTTGAATACAATAAATATTCAACTCTTTTAGTGTAATTTATGTTCAATTGTAATTTAGGTAAGGATATTAAAATTCAAAATTTAAAATAATTAAATGGATTTCAAGATTCATAACCGAATAGAGAAAATGGGGGGATTTGGGTTAATGAGAGAGAATTTTAATGAAGGACATATTTGTATTTTGCCATTTTATCATTTTTAAAAAGTCAACAAGTCAACTAATAACAATCAATAAGGTGATGACACCTCATGGGGCTTGTTAGTGGGGCTTATATTTTGGGGCCTGGATATCACCACTCAATCTAAAATATACATTTTGAATTGTATGAAACCAGAAGCGAATTCAAGATACTTTTTGAGGGTGGGCTGAACTGACAAAAGAGGTTTTTTTTTTTTTTTGGGTGGGGGGGAGCATTATTACATTTAATTTTTTTTTTACAGTATAAAATACAGTCCTATATACTTCGTTTGAAATCCATTGAAAGCATATATCTTATTAGATGATGAATATATATCATTAAATGTTTTCTTATACTTACTAAAAATTGATTTATTCAACTTAAAATGGAGCGATATATATTTTTTTTTTATCAAAACATATGCATCATTTGATAATGTTTACTATTTTTAAAAAAATGAAAACATGTGTAGTCTAAGTTTTGGTTGGTAAAAATGACTGTGTCTAACATTTTTCTTTTTGGGGTAAACTTAAATTTATAAAACAATGATATTTTGAGGTTTATCTAACAAAAAATAGGTTGAATTGATATTTTGAAGTTTTTCTAATAAAATTTGGACTGGATTGTATTGAGGTTTTTATAACAAAACTGGACTAAACTAGTATTTTAAATTTTTTTTAACAAAATCTGGACCAGGCTATTAACTCTTGTGTCCGCCCTTATACGAAACCATTTGTAAAATATGTAAATAAAATTTCTAATGAAGATTTATTATAATATATATAGTAAGTGTAAAGGAGTTATATAAGATTGTAATTAAAATTTTAAAATGGATTAAATGTAATATCACTGTTCAAAAATAAAAATAAAAAATGGTACGAAGAAAGGCATGTTCCAGGCCATGTTAGTATCTTTTTAATAACAATAATGCATATCCAACATAAATAAAATAAAATAAAATTTTTGATCAAATCAAACCTTATATTATACGTGGGTCCCACAACTGTCACCCTCAGCGTCACTCCAAAGACTTCCAAACCAAAATCGGAAATCCGTCAATCTTGGCCGCTCATTTAATGAGCTCCACTTGTGATGTTTCCGTGGCATACCGAACGAACGACGCGGATTGATGGACCCTACACGGGGTAGAGATTGATTTTGAGCTGTCCGGCTCGAGCCGATCGCGTTAGTCGGCTTGGAGAGGAGGGCGAAGCAGAGCCGTTGGATGAAAGTGGAGGTGGAAGTCCACGGGATGGACGGACGTGGGTCCCGCTGTGGGAGGGGGAACCTCCGCACGTGGTTGTGGTGGACGAGATGATGCGGTGGGTCCCGCGCATATCAACAACTTGAGATCAGGACCGTTGATGTGATGTGGGTTTTTTTCGAAAGTGGGATTCTTGAGAATAGGTGCATCGGTGAAGTCCCAACGTTCCTATGGGCTCACATGGATTTTAGGAATTCTTTTTTAGGGCGCTGTTACACCAAATCCATTTTCAGCCCATGTTTCAGTCTTATATGCGTCTATAGATTTCTATCAAACGCATATGCTCACGTTAACAAGTCATATGCTTTAAAAGAATTTTTTTACATTTTCTATAAATGCATTCATGTAATTCATTGAGACATATGCTTCATTTTTTATAAAAGAATGTACCTCATTAGATGATGTATACTATTTTTAAAAAATTCAAAACACATATAAACTGAAATTGAGGCTGAAAATGGGGCTAGATGTAATATTATCCTTTTTTATATACAATATATTTAGTAAAAAAAAAGGACAATGATGCACTCATTTTTATCCTCGTTTAAAATGTTTCATAAAATATAATCATATATGTCTTGTTATGAATATAGTGAAACATATATCTCGTTAAATTTTTTCTCATACTTAATTAAAAATGGGTTCATTCAACTTGACATGGATTGATATACACTTTTTATTAAGCATATACTTCATTAGATTATGTTTTGGTTGGTAAAAATGACTGAGTCTAACATTTCCTATTTAAAAAAGGTTCATTTAACATGAAAAAATGAATTATGAAGAGATTAATTATCATTAGTTCAATTATTGCATTAGTCATATTTAAATTGTAATATTATCATGATATTATAAATATGTTAATTAATATTATCAAATAAATAAATTTATAAAATGCAATATCATAGAAAATCCTGGTATAATTTCCAAGTCTTATACTTAAATATTTTTTAGGTTTTACATAACTATATAGTATGATTATTTTATTATGTAAAATTTAAAATTTTATTATATTTAATATTTTAACAAATAATGAGTCTCAATTTCTATGAATAAAGAATTAGCCACTTGTAATCAATTCTCAAAAACTATTAGTTCAACCATTGGTTTTTTTTTTTTTTTGAGAAAAGTAGACATTGTCATTAAGTAGAGTGTAACAACAGTTACTGAAAGGGAGATGAAAGGATTAAAAGATACAAAATAAAAGCAAAATAAAACAACATAAAAGGAAATAACATCCCTAACGATAAAAAACGAAGCTCGATCCCCTAGTGAATGAGACACCACCTGAGTAGAGCAATCCCGAGGCCTATTCCTCCACGAAGAGCCTCCCTCCCTCAAAGTGGACTACATTCAACTGTTTAACGAGAATAAAATATATTTTACCATGTGAGTGTATATTCAATTATAAAAAAAAGTATATATATATATATATTATTCATTTGAATATATATTTAATTTTTCGTTAAAGTATATAATTTAATAGTAAATATATATCTTTAAAAATATATATATAAAATTACCTTAACAGCAACTGCACGAATGATTGATTTTTGTTGGATTGAATTCACAGTTCATGGGTTCAAGATTAATGGAGGATTTCGGCATTGGTTATCATAACCCTGTCTTGAATTTTAAATGGTATTTTTATTTCCTCATATCATTAAATATAATTTTTTGCTTGTTAAATATGTGAAATAACTAATTTAGTGATCCAAAATTACTTGAATCAAAGAATGGTCATTATTCTTTTAAAATGATAGAATGACCCTGCTTTTGACTCGTTGATCCACAATATAATCATTAAATTGATTATGAATAATTAAATTAGACTCTTTTTTATCTTAATATTATACCAGTGGTATAGTCTATCCACATTAACGTAGTCCAGTATTTTAATTTCTCCAGAGATCTAAGTTTAGCGACATGTATGATTGGTCCCTAGACACACAGAATATTCGAATCTAAGGGAAGATATATACTAAACAGACTGTCTCTGAGGGAAAATCCTAAAATTGCAGTTTTATATATTTTGTTAATCATATGTGTTTACTATATTTTTTATTTTTTATATATTGATAATGTTAGATTCAGTTATTTTAACAGTTTAAAATGCAGGCCACAAATGTTTTTATTTTTTTTTAAATATAGTAAATATCATCTAATGAAATATATGCTTTGATAAAAAATGTATATTGTTTTATTTTGAGTTAAGTGGACCCATTAATAATAAGTGTAAGAAAAAATTTAACGATGTATATGTTTTACTGAATTTTTATCAAAATATATAGAACTGCATTTTGAACTGTAATAAAAACTCACATTGCCTCTTATATATGGTGCAGCCAGGGCAATGCCAAGCACTTTTGGTTATTAATGGACAAAGGACTAAAGCCCATTCGATTCCACATACGAGATGGGCTAAGGCCTAAAGCCCAAATTCATGGTTATCAATGGGCTAATGTCCTCGAATGCATGTAATTATTGAGGACCGGCTTGTGAGAAAAAAAAGGTGCAGTCCCGTACCCATTCCACACTGTATTATTTAAAAAACAATTATACACTCACTTATTAAAGTATATATTTTTATACGAAATAAAATATATATTAGAATATAGTAGTATATTTTGTTCTTAAAAAATAATTTTTTTTATAACATTTATGTATTATGATAGAATTTATCACTACAATAACGCAATATATACTGTGGCGCATAGCATAAGGGACTGTATGACTTAAAACGGTCACATGGAAAAATGTTTTTTTTTTATATGCACCAAACAAGAAAATGTTATGCTTCATTCCTTTTTTTTTCGTTTTCTTTTTTTTTTTTGCAATCTCCGTATTATGTTTCGATTTATTTCGCTTAACGTATATACATGACTAATGAATGAAGTATGATGTTCTTTTATAAAATATGAACCACATGTTCATATGACTTGAATGCATATACTTTTTAGATGTTGTATATAATAAAATATACATTGCATTTGATGATTTTTTTATATATTATGTTAGTGATGTTATGATTATATATGGGACTGCGAAATAGACTGCATGTAGACGCTGATACGTTGAAGACACTTTTACAAATGTCATGTCATCTAACATAATATATGAATTTTAATTGTGTGTATCCTCAATATATATATATATCATGTAAAAATATAAAAATATATGCATTTATTTCACTCTAGCATGTATTTTATCTTATGTGAATATGCAATTCACTAAATAAATGTATTTAAAAAAAATTCAAAACATATTCAATTTGTTTAAATATTTAACATTTTTCTTGCAATTAAGTCTTCTGCTATGCCCTTTTTTTTTTCACTTATAACACCACCAGACCGTGAATCCCATGATAAATTGAAACTAGAATTCCATGTTAAATAAATTTGATTTGCATTTTCTTTTTGTTGTTTAAGGCATTAAAAAGCTATTTTTGGGATACTTCAAATTAGCCAACACCCATCACCCCTTACTCCACTATACTTGATAGTGTTTGAGAAAAGTTAAAAAAGAAATTTTCACTTTGAAGAGTTTCTGAAATTCTTTGATAGATAAACAGTGGGATTTCTCATATCTCATGATTGGATATTATATTTTCAACCACAGAAAGCAGGACTTTAGGCGACTGCCCTGATCCACTATTCACGACGGATTTAGTCCGTCGGCCTGTTTTAATTTGGTGATAGAACTATGTCCGTCCTTATTGCATTAAAAAAAAAAAATTCTAAAACCAAAAACAAGTTGAAGCCGTTCTCCAAAATTCAATCCCCAAATGCAACGATCCCTAACGACGCTGATCTTTGAATGCCGCCGATGCACATACGCCGTGGAACCCCGTCGATCCACCCATGCTGCCGACTGCGTCGAACCCTCTACGTCGCCGATCCCCAAACATTGTTGATCCTTTTACACTGTCGATCCACCTATGCCGCTCATCTCCGAAAGCCGTTGACCCCCCTATGCGGCCGATTGACATTTATTTAATGATATTGCAAGATTCAATGAAGAAAAGTGACTATTGGAGGAAGCTGGTGTACTTCCTCTGTGGATGCCTGAGTATTTTGAGGTAATCCCTAAATTGATAATTAAAAGTAGTACTTTTAATCATTTGTAGTTTTTTTTTTGGATTGTGATTGAAAGATGATGCGTCCACTAAAGGGAGTTTAAAATTTATGCAATCATGAAGGATTGGCAATGAATTGTATTATGCTCTAAAAGGAGTTTACAAGGAGTGATTATTTTGGTTGTGATCTATACTGTTTAAAATTCTTGGAGAGTGTAAAAAATTATTTTGATTATATAGTTTATTGGTATACATTCATTTTGATTATTATTGTATATACATTCATTCTGATTTTAGTTTATTGGTATCCAATGATCTAAGATCCTCATGATGCATTTTTTAATCTGTGCATCCAAACTAAAAATTATCAGATTATTGTGATCCCTTGATTATGGATTGAATTATTTGCCTATGACATCCTGGGGTATGCGTTTGATTTTTTTATTAGTCCTGACATTGGCGATATGTTAGAAAAAGGGCCACGAATCAATATTGGTGGCATTCGGTATGATTCTTGAATTTTATAATATTTTCCTATATTGCCTTAAGAAGTTTAATTGAAATTTGCATTAGTGGTTTTATTCTTTGCAGTTGTTTATCAGATTTACTTAAGAATTGAGCTAAGTTCTTATTTTCATTCATGTTCGACAGACTTTCATTTCAAGTTCCAACACAATTGTATATTTTGATTCTTATGACTGTTGATTGTTATACATACATGTGCGTATTTATTGATGACTAAGATGCTAAGGTTCACATGCTACACTGAGGCTTCTATAGGATATAAGTACAGCCTAGCCATTGTGGTATGCCACTATCTTCTTGAATATCTTTAAATTTTTCCAAGGTTCTTGATGAAAAATATGTGGGCATGAATAAAAACTCTTCAAAAGTTAGTTTAATTCACCCTCAATGTGATTGACATTAACATATGCAACTTTTTTGCTATTTGTTTTCTTGTAATTTTTAACCTCTTCAAAAGTCAGTCTAACTCACCCTCAATGTGATTAACATTAACACATGCAACTTTTTTGATATTTGCTTTCTTGTAAGTTTTTTCTAGTGTTCGCTTTTTGTAATTGATGTAAGACCCAACAAGTGCAAGGAAGGGGGGTGGGGGCTAAGGAGTAAGTATTGAGCTATGTATCAACTTAGAAATTTTTTTTGAAGTAAAGCTGTTAAAATCACCCAAGCCATTGAGAAAAAAATCTCAAGTTGAAAGTCACCTAAGTCCTTGAGGGTCCTATAGAGTGGTCCATGGTCTAGCCCTTTTGGTGGGTGATTCTTTTAAACCTTTGTATGAAATATTATAAATCTTTAGTGATGGATTGGATGCCTTGAGAATCATTTATGCATCATCAATATGTGATATAAACGTACATAAGTTGGTTATTAGATATCAAATTAGCTTATGCATACATTGAGGTGTCTTTATATTTTATTTTTTTAATTGTTTGATGGGAATTGTATGTGCTTGTATGTTTTATAGAGTGATGTTTTATCACCAGGTATCTAGATCATTTCTTGTTGCTACTTGTTAATACACAAGATATTTATTTTGTCAGAACATGCTGATGCAATTGCTTGTTATCACAAAGTGTAATTTCTTTTGTTAGGCATGAAACATGTTCTGAGGAAAGGGGTCAAGAAAATTAACACGCAGGGTGATTCCAAGCATGTTTGTTTGCAAGTATGTGGTCTTCTTCGATGCATGCAATTATCTCATATGCGTTCATTTGGAACCTATATTCTTTTTGACTTCTATCTTTAGGTAAAAGGGACTTGTCAAAATAGAAAGGGAGACCAAAATGATAATCAAAATGTAATTTTAGCTTCAGATAGAGTGCATTAAGCTTATTCTCTTCTTCTTCTTTTTTTGTTCTCCTCTATTATGTTGCCTAATTATATCTTGGTCATGAAACTGTAGGTCTAAATCTGAAATTTGAGCATGTTTAGATCAATCTTTAAAAAAAACTTACTCATTGTCTCATTGTTTATATTCTTTTTGTTCTTACTATCCCTTTTAACTTTTGGTTCCTACACAATCAAAGTAGTAGTTGTGTTCCTTCAAACCAACTTTCAACTTTCAATTCCTTCAAACCAAAAAAATTCAAAGAAGTAATAGTACTTGTGTTCCATGACTCTGTAGTAACTTAAAATCCTCATACACTAACCCTAGTTTGAATTTTTTTTTTTTTTTATGATAGTGGTGGCGGGAAAAGGCTTTGATAGAATAAAAGTGTTCGGTTCAGGCTAGACTGGCCAAGTCATTAAATCAGTAGAAAATGTTAACCCACTTTTGTAAAACCTAAAAGTAGTTCCATGTTTCAGATCTCCTTAAAATACATCTTTTATCAAATCTGTTTAATTTCATTGATTTTAAGTTTTCATCTCAGACCAAGAAAACATATTGCTAATGTTTGATGGGTTACATGTTTTATTGCTTAGTCATGATTATATAATATGTCATCGTTTATTCTTTTCATATCATTTCTTGTGGGATACTTTTATAGGTTTTATATAATATATACACCTTAGAGTTTGATTTATATATATTTTTTTTATGTGTATAGATGTTAAGTATTTTGTTTCAGAGTATATAAAGACACCACTTGATGAACCTGTGATAGACAAAATAAAGAAATAAAAATTAAATTATGGTTGGATAACGTTTACAAGAAAGTCACATCATTGTCAGAATGTCTTCCACAAGAGTTAGTCGAATGTCTCTATCATCACATTTTTAGGTGCAAAAAGAAAGAACATTTGTTGTATTGAAAAGATTTTGTTGTTGGCGCTTATTTTTATATTAATGATTATTTTAATATTTGTAAATTTGCTATAGAAATTATCTTCAATTTGTGTTTGTATGAGTTGAATGAAAATAAATATTGAAATGGATGCTGAATCTATTTAAATGTTTTATTTATGATAAATTTACATATTCCAGTAAAAAGAAAAGGAAAAAAAGAAAGGAAAATGATTACTGTAGTCACTAAATTGTCAATAGCGATGGATATAGACCGTCACTAAACTGTATGTGGTTTGTATGGTGCGTCGCTAATTTAGAAATAGCGACGGACCATAGCGTTGAAATCCTCATCAGCGACGGAATGTAGCTGTCGAAATGGTCAACAATGACGGCTGAACTCCATCCCACGACTTTTGGCGACACCCTCAACTGCGACGGCCCTGTGACAGCAAAAATCCGTCGCCATAGCTGTCCGTCGCTAATACCCTATGGCGACGGCTTAAGTCCGTCGCAGTAAGTCAAATTTCTTGTTGTGGGAGGTACAAAAAATGACAAATCAGATTAATCCAGGTTGCACGGATCCTTCCTCCGACGGGTATCGCTAGGTTGTCGGTGTTCCAACTCTTCGAGCATCGTAGAAACAGGGTGGGGCATAGGGTGACTTGTAGAAGAACGGGTGATCTCCTCTCCATGGGATGGATGATGAGGGATCCTTGATGTAGGGGAGATTTTATATATATTCGTGGGATTTAGAGAATCATTGATAGCCCCAAATAAAATATATAATCATTTGAGATTTTGAAGTCTCTACATTAATGATCCCAAAATTATATAGTCTGTTAGGATTTGGTTCTAATCCTGACTTGATTTGATCAATCCGTCGGATTTGAATGGGCCAATGTGCTGGATCTAATCTTCATCGGGTATTTGGGTCATGGGCCCAGACCGATCAGGTCATGGGCCGTGGACAACTGAAACATTAGAGAGTGAAAGAGACATAAACAAAGAGAAGTAAAAAAATCAAAGTAAAGCCAAGACAACGAATGTCGCCAAGCTCCTGGTTAGAAGAGGTATCTAACGGCTGAGAGATCTGCATGCCAGTAATCACCCCATGATGCGTAAGAGCTCCCGTCTCAAAAACAGACATCCTTCGCCTTCGTGATATAGCGTCCCCAATATCTCATACACCATTGAAACATTTCTCACATGTTCTTTTTGGTGTTTAAAGCATTGAAAAGATATTTTTTAGATATATCAAAATAGCTAACATCCATCATCCCTTGCTCACAATACTTGGATAGTGTTTAAGAACAAGTTAGAAGAACTCTTGAAGTTCTTTGATAAATAAACAGTGGGATTAGGCTTTAGGAGATTCTTGTCTTAATGATATATTCTATCTCCCTTTTGGGTGAGATTGTCACGAGAATCCCACAAGTTGGTAAAGTTGTGCAACTCACCTCAAAAAATCCCAAACCCTACCAAGAAGTAACCAAATCCCCATAGGCATGTATGAAATCTCCCAATTTGGAAAGAGCACAACATGCATATGTCCACCATATATAAAAGATTTTACTTAATATAATTTCCACATATGATAGCTTAGACTTTTGCATACGTAAATAGATTGAGACAGATCTTATTGCACCCCTCAATCAAAACCTAATCCAAATTGCATTTGAATTGGCTTAATTAAGATTCAAGACTATACTCAACTGTTAAAATATCAGCATAAACTCATCCAATAATTTTTTATAATTTAACATTATAATTACAATAATATATATATCTTTGGAAAGCTATTGTGTAAGATTATATTCTCCACGTGAAAAAACAATTGCAACTTCCTCGATGGGTTACGACTTACGAACCAAATTTTGATAAGTCGGCTAGCACTCTTCTCTCCATAAAAGTCCTGGAATCAATTTTAAATAAATAAATAATTAATTAAATTAATTAATTAATAAACTCCTAGGTTTGTTGCCTTGTTGGAGGTGGCATTACTCACCAGCAACATGTACAGCACAAGTTTCAAAATCCCAACTCAATCAAACAAGACTTATCTTTTTTTTCTATAAGAAAATTAATTAAACAAAGACTTGATATAGGTCAATTATAAAAAAGGCCGCCTCTCCACATCATAAAGGCCTTCAAAGAACATTCCCCACTCCTCCCAGTATGTTGAAAGAAATGAAGCCTAATTAAATTCTTGCAACAAATAACTTAATTTATTAATTATAATTAGTAGTTCTTCCCCACTTATACCATATATATTTATCTTGTTATCCTTTAAGTGAAACTAAAAAATCTTTTATATTGTTGGGAAAATTGTTCAATCCTAATTATTTTTCAAAATAAATGGGAAAATTGTTCTCTCACCTATTATATCTTTATTTATCACACCACCTAAGCCCTTACCAATTAAACTAATACTAAAAGTATTATTATCACTCAACCAAACTAACAACATCAGGTCATTTTATCTCTTTGTTTTTCATGATTTAAACTTCGAACGTACGTGAAAATAATAACAAACATAACGACTAGTTATGACTGTTAGAAAATTATTTTATTTATTTTTTGAAAGGTTTAAATTAAATGTTTATTCGATTATGGCGACTCGTGAAACAGTTTAAACTTGAATTTTCACTGTTTCTGTGATTTGAATTTGTGTCAACCGTTTGAAAATGATTACAGCTTTTTAATGTCCGCTTTGTTTAAAACTGATTTTGATTATTTATTTTAAAAAGAACTGATTTTTAATTATTATTCCACCAACATTGAAAACAAAAAACAGAGGCCTTTGAGTGCTATTTTCCTCTCCCCGATGCTTTACACATTGGCGCTGTTACACCTGAATCTATTTTCAACATCAATTTCAGCTTTATATGTGTCGATAGATTTCTATCGACGTATATGCTCATGTTAACAAGGGATATGCTTTGAAAAAAAATTTTTACGTTTTCTATAAATGCATCTATGCAATTTATTGGAATATATGCTTCATTTTTTTATAAAAACATGTACTTCATTAGATGAAGTATACTATTTTTAAAAAATTCAAAACACATGCAGACTGGTATTGAGATTGGATGTAACATTATCCTTTACACATTATTCTTTGTTGGGCCAAAAATTAAAACAGTGATATCATATTCCTAAAAACTTACTAGTTAAATACACGCGCAAATGCGCATGTTTAAAAATTCATTGTAAACCAAATAAATAAAACCAAGTGATATTGCAATTTTATCACAAAATCAATCGAGAAAAAAAAATTCAAATTCAAAAGCTCGATTTCTTCCATTAAGAAATCAATCTAACTAAAGTTACATACCCCATTAAAAAGAAAAACTTAGTCAATAACAACAATTTAAGATAAAAAAAAAAGAGATAAAAGAATCAAAGTAAACTTGACAGATATAATACTTGGGCATATGTGAAGAGGAGGGACATACGATGATACCAAAGTCCAAACTTCCAACGCTCTACTCAACCAAAAAAAAAAAAAAAAAACTAATAAACAATCTAATCAATAATAAAGTTATCACAAAAAAAAGAGTATTTATTTTCACATTCAAATAAACAGTGATATTTATAGATCTAAAACTAATATAGAAATAAAAGACAGAGCAAATTTTAAATTCAAAAGCAAGACTTTTATCAATAACTTGATGGGTTGAAATGAGTCCAATTTATTTTGTTAGTTTTTAGTATTTATTCAGTGAGACTAAAAATTATTGAAGGAAATTTCATTAAATTTGAAGTTGAAGAAGTCATGTTTTGAGTTGAAGGACCTGGTTATAAATATGAAAATTTTGATTAGGGATCTATTTATAACACAGAAAGGGGTCTGATTGTGAAACTGGTAGAATATGGGGCCTAATCTACAAATAGACCAGAAAAAAAAAGGGACAAAATTAGCCTATTTTTGTCAGGGACCTGGGTATAAAATATATAGGGGTCTGAATGTGAAACTGTAGATCCTGGGGGCAGACCTGAAAATATCCGAGAAGAGATAAAATTGCCGATTTTTGTCAGGGATCCGTTTGTAACACAGATAGAGGTGTGGTTATGAAACAGACAGAACCTTGGGGCTGATCTGCAAACTTCCGAGCCCAGAAACGGACAAAAATTGTCTGAATGTTTTGTCGGCATCGTCACACTTTTTAAGTGTGTATAGATAATTGAGAGATCTTATATTTAGAGACTTTACAAGGTCTTTACAAAATTGGCTGAATGTGAGTGCATCTTGAGAAGGGTCAGATATGGTCGTATCTTTAGAGTGGATTGTCAGTGAACTATTGTATCAAAGTACTAGGATGGAATCTATTTTTGAAAAAACGCATTTTGCGCTTTGATCTATCACTTTTGTCATATTTTTATGACTCTACTTAATTCCAACATTGCAGTGGTTTTTTCAAAATTAGAAATCTATAAAGTGTTTTTCCAACAATAACTAAATCTTACTCTATTGGGTTAAATGCATGGATTTAAATGCTTCTTAGAAACCAATTTTATTGAAATTACAGTGAGCTGTTATTTTCTATTTATTAGTTTTTCTTTGTATTAATAATTCTATGTATTTAAACATATTATACCTTTTTAACTTTCTTTCTCATTTAATTTTTTTGTTCCTATTTTGTGGGACGTCATTATCATTTTTGTAATAATAATAAAAAAAACTTCTATGAAGGATATATATTTTTAAAAAAAAATTCAAAATTTCCATTGTGATGGACTGATGGTATAATAAAAAATTATAATCACTTTTTTATGTATGCATTCAAGTTTAGGTTAATTATACAATTATATATGCACCGAAAGTTTATGTTTCTCTTTGACAGCATCTTCTAATTAATTAATCAAGAGACCACCATGACATATAAACACAAACAATTCTTAATTTAATTTAATTATTTATTTATATTTTTATTGTTGTTTTAGACAACTAGGTCCTAAACAAATAAACAAACAAGATACCCCTATTGTGTAATCCAAGCAAAAGCACTAATTTAATTTTTGAACAATAGTTTATGAAAAATGTTACGCTTAGTCCTGTTATCAACCATAATGCAGTCCATCATTTTAAGTTTCTAGTATCTTATCTAATGATGTTTATATTTTATAAAAGATAGAGTATATATATTTAAGTGAATTGTATCTAGAAATGATTTAAAAAGATTAATTTATTATTCTTGTTTAAGAAATTAATTTGAATTTGTTATCTAGTTCAACACCGCTATGGGGCAAATAATATATCCCTCCTTAGTAGATAGACCAATTGTCAAAAGTTGTATAATATGGGTGATAGAGTTGTTAACGAATATTTTAAACAGTGGTTGACACGGCGGTCAGCCGACCATCGAATGATTTAAGCAATGGTTGACAGAGAGAACTGTCAACAATGTTAAATAAATATTGACACAATAGAATGTTGACACAAGGACTGTGGAATAATTAGGTTTAAATTAAATTTACATATGGATTTTTTTGTTTTTCAGTTGATGGGCTCAGTGAATTGGCCCAAATAAGAAATGACATTGACGTGTTGTAATTTGTAAACCGGCCATTAATAATGAAACCTTTATAATTAAAAGACAAAACGGAAAAGTTCAAATAACTCTATGTAAATTGTTTGAAATGTATATAACCCATTGATTTTTTATAAAGTTTATATATTCTTTTAAAAACACGTGTAAATCCAAATACTCTCTGAGTCAAATTTCAGTTGATAAATGAAAAATATTATGAATATTCTGTTTAGTTAATTATGATCGAAAACACAGTATACTAAAAACCTCTTAAATTTGTTAAAAATGTAAAAAACCCTCTGTAAATGGTGATTATACCCATCCAAATAGATTATAAAGCTCTATTCGGAGGGGCTAAATCTTCAATTACATATGATATTATACATTTTTAACATATCGTGAGGTTTTTTTTATATACTATATTTTCAATCAGGAACCAAATAGAATATTTATATAATATTTTTCATCTATCAACACAAATTTAACTCATGGAGTTAGTTGAATTTATATTGGTGTTTCCAGGGCCATATGAATTTCAGAAAAAGTTATACAGTTATACGGATATTTTTCAAAAAAAAAAAAAAAAAAAAAACAAAAACAAAATATCAAAACAGGTGGTCAATAATGTTGGCTACACTTAACATATATAAAAATGATGGTCTTAAGAAAAGAAAAAAAAAAAAGAATAGCCAATATATATGTTTCTCCACATGCGTTTTCCGAAAAATTACAAATAGACATGTAAACATCATGGTCTGTCTTTGGTGGCTATTTCTGCGCATCTTCCAATAGCACCTCTGATGTATATGTTTTTTTTTGAAAAGTCGGTAGATATTGTTTCCCCGATTTCATTAACGATTTCGAAGTACAACACTGAGGAGGTGAGAAGAATTAGAAGAACAACAGCAGAAAAGCATCTGGCTGGTTACATAGGGAGAAAGAAAGAAAGAGATTATCCTCGGCGGCAGTACCGGTTAGAGATGTTTAACCGGGCTTGCCACCGGGAATTTTCCCCATTTATGCCTCGATCCTCAGGCGCCCGTTGTCGAAATGCACCTCCCTCGCGCCTGCAATGAACCGACCCCAGTCGCGCACGAAACCGCAGAACAAAATATGGCTATTTCATGATGGCAATGAACCGCACGAAACCGACCCCAGTTGGTATGGCTATTTCATGATATTCCTCATTTATGCCTCTGATTTATATGTTAGTTAAATAAAATATTAAAGTGTCACGTCAACACTTTATACCTCCACTACACACTCATTTACTATATTCTTATTTAATTGATTGTTGTTGCTCTAATAGACTAGCTAAATAAACTAACCAAATCAATAGTGGGCCCCACCTCTCCACCCACTCAACCTCTCAAATGTATTTTTTATTAATTTTTTAAAGAGAACTATCACGTGGGACCCACATTTGACTAGCTAAAACACTAGCTACAATTAACATGAAAGATAACATCTGACACGTGGGGCCCACATTTAGCTCCCTCTTAACATCTCCATTGGAACAACATTTTTACATGTTATGTAAAATATGACACTAACATGTTAGTTAACATATCCATTAGAGATACTCTAAGAGACCACGATGAGACCACGAGAGAGTAGATTTCGGAAGAAAAAAAAATTTATGATTTTTTGGCTGAATGGAAAAGTGAAAGAGCAATAAAATCTAAATTTGTTAAAAAAAAAATACAAAGAGAGTTATGAAGAATGGGAAGAAATAAGAAAAACAAAAGTATTATTATTATTATTTTTTTTGATATCGGAGGGACTCCCCATGGCTGACCTTACGGCCAAGCTGGGAAAGTTACCTTCGTCTGTTTGTCTCTGGTCTCACATAATTTTTTTTTAAATTTCACCTAATAAACAGGAGGTATAACACAGCGCCACTCGAACTCAAGGATTACCCTTAACACAGGTTACTCATAAACCGTTGTGCTATAGCCACTAGGGACAGAAAAACAAAATGTTATTCATGCCCTGTTTGGCTATAAGTATAAACAGAGAATAAAGGGAAATAGGGTGATATAAGCCAAAATACGTTGTTTGATCGAGTAGTATAAGCTGGAATCTGGATGCTAGAATAATCAGGAATATCATGAAATAGCCATACCAACCAGCCCCCTAGAATAAGCAAACTAGTGAAGAGGTGTAAGTGGACCCCACCTGTCTCATCTAAATTTTTCCACAACTTGCCACTGTCAACAATAGCCAATCTTTCACAAGCTTCTCCCCTGCTGTGTCTCTACGAAAAGAAAAAACAGGTGCCCACCATCTTCTTCATCTTTCCTCTTTTTCTTTTCAATTTTTTTTTAAAGATTCTTCAACCTCCCTGTCAGACTTTTTTATACTCAATGAGGAAAATTCAGTGGTTTACTTGGATGAATTTAAATACCTGAGGTTCATTAAACTTTGATGATTACATGCAATGTAATGCGAACAAATGGAAGAGATGCATGTTTCACAAGTTTGGACAACCCAAGTATTTTTTATATCACAAAATTTTTCATTGAAAAAATTATCAATCCAATTTTTTATTATAGGGGTAAGATTGTCATTTGCAAGGGTATAAATCTCATCATCCATACCTACACACATTTTATCCATAACTTATTCTTCTTCAACCAAATTAAACACTCCAACTTTTATTATTATGTTTCTCAATGAGAATAACTGAAAACACAATCAAACAAAAAATCATTTATTCTAAATAACCCCCTGAATTAAACTTTTGTTGATAGATGATGAATATTTTGCAATGAAAACACAGTATACCAAAAACCCCCATTAAAAATGCAGAATATCATTTGTAAATGACAATTTTACCGGTGTTCTAAAAAGTGACCCTACGTGAGAACTAGTCAGTTGCATAGGCGTAGGCGGGGTCTTCCCTCATCGCTTAAGTCATAATTGCCTTGTCTATGTGGGCCTAGGTGGGTCTATGCGGACTAGTCGGCCTCAAAAAAAAAAAAAAATTGGTTGTATATAAAAATCATTTTTTTTTATTAGAATGTGATAATTGCACTTAGTGGTTATTATATATCTATATCATAGATGCACTTGCACTTATGTTCTCTTTATGATTTATTTATTGATAGTTGCGCGTTTTCTCTTCATGAATATCTATGTGTTAGGTCATTTATTTTTCTTGATTTGTTGTATTTCTTTTATTTTTTCAACATTTAGGTATTACATACACATACATACAAACATGTATATATTATTTTGTATTTGTCGATTGATCCCCGATTAATCTCCGCTTAGCTGATTGATCCCTAGTCACCTTTCAACCGTCCGACTAGCGCCTAACGCTTTTTAAAACATTAGAAATTACTCATCTGAATATATTATAAACTCTATTCAAAAATGTAAAATCATCATTTAAAGAGGATTTTTTCACATTTTTAACACATTGTAGAGCGTTTTTTATATACTGTGTTTACAATCAAAGTCAACCAAATAGAATATTTATAGAATATTTTTCATTTATTAATAAAAATTTAACTAAGGGGCAATTTGAATTTACATACTACTTTCAGAAAATTTCGGGGGTATTTATGTGGATACAAGGGGGATATTTTCACAGTTTTGATTCTAATTAACACGGGTACATATGACAAAAAAAGAAAAAATTATTTCAAGGTCAACCACCACATAGGCATTAGGCCTCCAACTTTGAAATCAGATCCACTGTGTACCACTATAAATATGAACATGCGATCCTCAAGAAGTGAACACAATCCATCAACGAATTAATTTATGGAAAGAAGACAGCTCCAAGTAGTACGACGAGGGGGTAGGTCGTTGTTTATATTCATGTTGATATTACTAATATTACTTCACTGTTTTTATTTTGTGTTGTTTTTCCATTAATTCTCTTGTTATGATTTGTATTCTAACGTAGTTTAATTTGTTTTTCCTTCCACGAAGTGTTTGTTCAGAAAGCCAATTGAAAAAAAAAAATCTGTATATTATGTTGTAAAATTTCCCATGGAACCATTTGTGATGGTTTTTAACTGTTCAACTCAAGACACACAAAGATCATATGTTGAAGGAGCCCAGCAAGATGGTGAACAGAGTGATGCTCTGATCCTGCTGTTCTAATCTTCCTTTTCTCCTCAATTAGTGTATCCTTGTATTTTTCCTTTCTGGGAATCTCTGCTCCCCTTCTCCTTTCTCTTTTCTTATTCAGATATACTTTTTTTTAAAATTTTTGGACCGGGTTAGGACCTCCTTTAAGGTTGGGGTGTTAATCGAATTAATCAAAATTAGGTTCCCTTGTTAAGTTAAAAAAAGAAAAGAAAAAAGCTGTCATTTCTTCTATCAGAGTAGTTTCAATTGATGTCTGAAAATGTCATAATTAAATCCTATCTATTGATATATTAAAAATGATATGTCCAGCACCAGCGCCTCCACGGCCACCGCCGCGACCGGTGAACAACAGAGCCTATGAAGGCATCAGAGACTCGGGTCACCAACACCCTCTCCAACACGACCGCAACCACACCTTCGCCACCTGCGACAAATGCAAGGAGATATGGATAGGAAAGATGTTCCGCTGCCCCCTCCGAAACTGCAACTTCTCCGTCCACGAGTACTGCGCGTCACCCTTCCTCCAACCCATCGCCACCGTCCGTTTCTACGAAGACTGCGTCTTCAAACCGTTCTGCAGATCAATCACCCAACCTCATCCGATCTGCAATGCTTGCGGGTTGAACATACGGGGCTACATGTACAAGTGCATCAGATCCCATCAATGTCAAAGGTGAATGAGACAAAGATAGAAAAATATTCTATCAATATTTTATAGCAAAAATCCAAATAAATCCATGTAAATGGCCTGAGATTCATATAACACCTTAACTTTTCTTAAAGTCCATATAACCCCCTAAAAATACCTATATAAATTTAAATAACCATATGAGTTAAACATTTGGTTAACCTTGAATGAAAGTATACAAAATAACCACTACAATTTGTTTAAAATACAGAAAACTATATGTAAATGATGATTTTATCTCTCCAGTCATATTATAAAATCTGTTTTAGAGAGGTAAAATCATCATTTACATATGATTTTCGTATTTTTAACATTGTATGATTTTTTTTTTGTCTATTATGTTTTCATTCAAGGTTAATAGATAAAATATTTACAGAATAATCTTAATCTGTGTTAACTAAAATTTAATCAAGGAGGCTATTTGGATTTACATAACTGTTTTCAGGGGTTTATATGGATTTCGAACAGTTTACTTGGGGGCTATATGGATTTTTCCCTATTTTATAATATAATAACTTTTGATTAATTAGTTTTTCTTCTTTTCTTTTCTTTTTTTGTTTGATTCCCATCATCATTAATGTTTTGAATTTTAAATTTCTCTTATTTCCATCTCTATTTCCTTCGGTTATAGTTTTCTATATTTTCCTTCTAAACTATGTCGATCTCTTTCAAAAGGGTCCTACACCCGTCCTGCACGTTCCTTCGAACACTGGAGATACAAGGCAACAAGTTCTATGTTGAAAGGGGTTCCACTTCCCAATGCTCGCATTGCGACAGATTAGAGCTCTGGAGGGGGGACAGAACGTGGTGGTTCGTGTCATCGGTTAACAGCAGGCACCGCATCCACGTATCGTGCGCGAAGAAGATGCTCATAGATTACATTGAGAAGATGAGGGAGAGCAGCAACAACAATGTCAGGGGACCGCGGGCATCGGAATGCGCGGTGACTCGGGTAGCTCAGGTTGGGAAGAGGAGAAAGGGTGTTGAGGTGCTGAAGGCAGGTGGGCGGTTCTTGATGTTGTTTCTGTCAATGTTGCTGGGGGATCCCACATTTACGCCGCTCCGGATCTATAATGCCTTGGTCAAATGAGTTTTAATGCATGAGATCCAATCAATGCTAGATTTCATCAAATTCTCTTTATACTATAACTGCTATAAATGATGGATATATGCCAGTCTTTTATATGTCACAAGTGTGTGTGTGTGTTTTATGTTTGTGTATATCACTGCATGGGAATGAGTGAGTTGTGATGGATTTGTACTTAGTATTATATATAACTATAAGAAAATTGGCATACAGCTGTGGTTTTAAACCGTCACTAAAGCCTTAAAACCGCAGCCATTACTTATACCGCCTTTGTGTATACTGTAGTATTATGTCTTCGCAATGGTTGATCAAAATACAGCTGCAGTTCATTAACAACGGATTTCACAACCGCCACTAAAAAGGCTCCCTGTTCTTTCTACTTTTGTTTTCACACTTTCAGCAGTTCAGGGAGGTAAAACTATAAATATACCCCAAATACCCCCTAACATCAGCTTTTATTATTTTAACAGTTACAAAAACGTGTATTAATTAAAAAATGCACAAAATATTTTTTCTTAAAATATGTTTTTGCTGCATTTATTAAAATCATAAAACACAATTTAAATTTGTAATACTAAATGGTGATGTGGTACAGGAAATGAACTTTATATATAAAATCACAAAAGTCCAAAACTAAAATACATCTCAATTTACAAAAAATGAAATTATAAAACAAAAGTTAAAAATCACTATCTAAAACTAAAAAATTGATTATTGTTCGTGTATCTCTTACATCTTTTCGTCTATCTTCTCCTCCTTTTGTTTCTATAGTTTTTTCTTGCATTTATTGTGTATTCTTGTTGCTCGCTTGGCCCATGCAATATATCCTCTCACATAATTGATTTAATATCCAAGCTCTTCCTTGTGTAATATGAAAAATGCAAAAGAAAAAAAAAATCTAATTCAAAGATCACATTTTCAATCTAATCATAGGATCAAAACTATAATTGTCAATCCATAATCTAGAATTTCAAAAAGAAAAAAGGAAAAAAAGAGTTATCCAAACCAGTGGCGGAGCTATGATTTTTATAAAGAGAGGGCCTAATGTAACTTATATAAATATTTTCTGAAATTATATCATTATATTTTTTTTTAGTTTCAATAGCATAAATTAAAAATATATATAAAATGAAATAAATATGTTCATATAAAACGTATCACTGAATAATTATAAAAAATAATCATCATATTTTTTAAATTTAGCCTTGGCGAGGTTTCATATTATAAAAATGTTGAATGATTTGATTATTTGGATATTTACGCAAATATTTTAAATTTTAAATAAATTAGTAACAATGACAATAAGGTAAAAGGAAAAATTATATACTTTCGAAGTGTTGATAGAGGAGAAGAGAGGATTACAAATTGTAGATTCTTGATTGTGGGACAGTTAATGGAATAAAAAGTAAAAATTATGATTTTTTTAAGAGATGATGATTGATATTAAAAACAGTTGAGATACAAAAAAAAAAGAAAAAAAGAAATTCAAAATTTTTTTTTTTTTCAAGATGGACGCCTAGGTGAAGATGCCGAGGAGTGGAATCCGTGCCTTTATGGCTGTTTGTGGGATATAGATAAAAGAAGGCTTGGCGGTAAATGAAAAAGAAGAGTAAAAAATTGCTTTTGTTTTATGTGGAGGGGAGAGAGTTAAATAAAAGAAGGGGTGAAGGCACACCATATACGTGGATGATCCAGATGGATAATGGATTATTGTTTTATTTTTATTTTTGTTTTTATTTTTTTGAGTTGAGAGCTGTTGCTGTTTAGGAAATTTCATATATAAGTGAGGCCCATGATCTACGAGCCCTAATTAAAATCAATATACTACAGAAAATTAAAAAGACCTAGAAAAAAATTAAAAGGATCTATAAATAAATAAATAAAATTCAAGGGCGTCCCATGCCCCCCGTGGTCCTACGGTGGCTCCACCACTGATCCAAACTAAAGAATATAAAAAATGTACAAGGAAAAAATAGAGAGATCCTTACTAGTTATGTGAATTCAAAATGTATGTGACCTGAGCCGGCTTGATCATTCTTCACATAGTTATGTGGAGAATATGGGGAAAGACGTGATTAATGGAGTTCAAATAAGCCCTACGGAGCTTTGTGGAGATGAGTGCTTTTTTGAATGGGAAGACATTTTTTCAAAGATTGAGGGATAAAAAAATTGCAAAGGAGGAGGAGTTGCAGCCATAAATGACCCTTATTGGTACAATTTTTAAAAATTCCCGAGCATTTATTAAATTAATTTAATTGTTATGGCTTCCAGAAAAGGCAACACTAAATACATTACATTACTGCAGTTTCCAAAACCATAGGCATACATATCATCAAAATTAACATCATAATCCCACATATTTCGCACCCAATTAATTTTTTTATATAGCTACACTTCTCTCTCACAAAAAAAATTATTTAGGGAGCTTTCAAAATAATATCACGGTTTTCTTTAAACCGTAGTTATAACATATATATACTCGTGGTTCATAAAATCACAACAAAAAAAAACGCGTGCCAAAATTTAAATTTCTTGTAGTGTACGTTTGCGTTTTCGAAGTGTGTGTATGTGTGTCTATAATAAGTTTTGTTTTGTTTTTTTGTTTTATTGGTGTCAAGGCCCCATAAGAGGGCATAGATATATTTATAAACAAAACAACTTAGTTACATAGACATGTGAGGCAGCAGCAGTTGTGTTAATAAGTTTTGTTGAAATGGACTAATTAATGTGTTTGAAACTTACACTTCAATTGTAACTTGGTGTATTTTAATTTTAATTTTTTTGAAATTTTTGCATATATACCCTTGTTAAATATCAATTTTATCAAAATACCCTTGCAAAGTCCTGTTGTGTAAAAATACCCCTAAAAAACATTGAGTGAGTGTAACTGTACCCCTGCAAAGGCCTATACCACACACGGTGAAGAACTCTGGATTAATCACGGTTAAAAGGTCTAACTCTACATATACATTGACCTAAATGCCTTTATTAATTTTAGAAATTTGTTTTTGCATAAATACCCCTATTAAAACCCGTGTTTTTGGAATTACCCCTATTATTTCCACCACCACATAAAGACCTCTGAAATTTTAATAAATTGTGCAAATTTGTCCCTCCGTTAGTCGTTGATAAGAACGCAGACCAAACCATGGTTAGATTTTTAACCCTATGAGTACCATGTAAAATGATCAGTTTATCGCTCACTTAAATCACACACTCTACTCAACCCTACATGAAAAAGAAAGAGAGAAGATTGAAGGATGAAGAAGGAATTATGATTCGACCATCCAAGCAAAGCATGGTGAAGGTATTTTGGACTATTTACATGTGATTACGGTGGCTAATGGAGATATTCTAATCAATCCTCAAGAACAATAACCTCATGGGCAAATTTGCACAATGTATTAAAATTTCAAGAGTATTTATGTAATGATGAAAATAAAAGGGGTAATTATACAAATACGGATTTTAAGAGAAGTATATTTACAAAAAAAAAATAAAAACAAAACCCAATTTGTGTAATCTGAAGGTACAAGAGTCATTTCAACACCCATAATGGAATGAAAACGAAAAATATTAATAAAATCAGACGGAATTTGACCACGGTGCACGCTTGTACTCACTCAAAGTTTTTGAGGGGTATTGAGTATTTTTAGGGGTATTTTGATAAAAGTGAAATTTAACAAAGTTATATATGCAAAAACCCCTTTTTCAATAAGATTTGGTCTGTATTGTCTGCTTCATGTGCTTATGTTGAATGATTCATTTTAATTTTATTTTTTGTCATCACAATATACATATATACAAATATCATTAAAGTTTTATTTACACTTTACAAAACATGTGGAAACTATCGCAGTATTATCTATAAAATTATCTTATTTTTATTAGTGTTATTAGCAAACGCCCAAAGTATATATATCTTAGGCAAAAAAAGGTTTTTCCATTTTAAATAATAAATAAATAAATACATAGATAGATAGATACGCTTGTGCCGTCTAACAAGCAAATGTGATGGGATGAATGAGTGATTGCCATTACAAGTTGGATGTTTTCTTGCATATTGTTTAAGAATTTGTAGCCCAAGCAAGATGAAAAAAGAATATAATATGTTCAATTTTGTGTGCAATCTCTACTAGACTATTCCTAACAGATTTTATATTAAAAAACATATATACTCACCTATTAAAAATATAATATTATAAAAGGTAAAATATACATTGAAATACAATAATTAATGTATTTTTTAAAGATGAAATTTTTTTTAATTTTCATAGACTGCAATAAAATAGTACTACAGACGACTGGGGGAGTATTTCTGGGTTGAAGATGTGTGTATTAGCAATCGATTGAAAAACCATAAAATATGTACGTAACTTGTTTTTTTTATTGGAAATATGTACCCACTTGTTGAATTTATATTTATATCCTTTTTAGAGGGAATCAAAGTTTTATATTCAAACCAAGTTGATTGAAATGGACGCTTTCTTTGTCCTTCATCGTGTGAAACCATGAACCAAAGAATGAATGACCTATGTGGATAGTTTTCGTGTCTTCTTATTAACAAACCCTATATATTTATCATTTGATAAATTAAAAAGAAAGACTCAAAGAAGCTGGGACATCCTTCTGATAAGTCAAAATTAAGATAATGAATTATATAACAAGTTCATAAGACGTCATTATTCTTTAAATTTCTTAAGTTTTATTACATCCATATTGTCCATACATAGAAATTTCCAAGCAACTTTTTTAATAGCATCAAAGAAACGTCAAGAATAATCTTTAGGTTTTTTTTTTTTTGTTTTTTTAGTTGACCCATTCTACCTCTCCACTGATTTTATGGTAATTAATAACTTTTTTTTTAATTGGTTGATAATTAATTAATATTGTCCATACTTCCATGTTACACAAAGACAGTTTTGACTCTGGCTTAATTATTGGTGCTTAGTTAACATGGTAGCATTTCAAATTTTATTTTTACTATACTTTTGAAAAGCTTTTATTTAGTTGTTTTTCATTTTTTTTAATAAACTAAGACTATCATAAGTATAATACATGTAAAAATAGAATATATATCCAAAAATTGTTCAAATATATTTCTAAACGTTATGTTAGTAGAGCCAAATGATTGATTGAGCAATATGTTTTTCCATATATGGCAGCTATTTCTACGCGTTTTCCAAGAGATTATAATATAGACATGCATGTATAACATTAATCATTTTAATTAATTAATATTTTTTATTATTGAAATTTTGAAAAGAACTAGATAGAATACAACATGCATAGGATTCAAATCCTTTACGTGACAAATACTAGTAATTCAATTTATCACTTTAATTTTCATGATTTAAATTTCCTTAACTTCAAATGTGAAAAGAAAAATAACAAACACATATAGACAGACTAATGCCTTCAAATTATATCTAACATTGGAGTACGACCAGAAAATATAACAAACGTATACATGCATGCATTAGATGAGACATGTCAATATTTTATTAAAGATTGTAGAATGAAAAGATCTAACGTGAGATGAGATAAGTACCAATACCGAATATAAAAGGGATGGGCTCCCCCACCACCACCACCAACACCAAGGTGACCGTCATCTTAATTAAGTACTATTTTCTTGATCTTCTCAAATTTCCTTTCCTTCCTCTTCTTCACCTTCTCATCCAGGGGCGCAAACAAGGGGGGCGGGCTGGGGCCCGGGCCCCCCCAAGACCCACGCCATGAAGTCTGATTTATGTGGATGATAGAAAAGGTTTTTGTATATACCCCCTCAAAAAAAATTTATATTGTCAAATAGTCCCTTTTAAATTCTATTTTCAACAATACCTCAAAAGGATTTAAATTTTGCATCAATTCCCTTTTAAAGGGTATTTTTGCATAATACAAATTTTTAAAATTTTGTAGGAATATCTTTTGGAAGAACATGCATGAATAATTAAACCTTTTTAAGAGGCATTGTTGAAAATAGTAATTTACTAGGATAATTTTGATAAAATGAGATTTTTAAGGGTATGTGCAAAAATCCTAATTGAAATGAGCGAGTTTGAAGTTGGAAGATGTTACGTGCAGGCTTGTTTGTATCCTGATTTATATTAATTTTTTTTATAGAAGTGAAATACATGTTCATATGAAATAAATGTATATATTTTATTTACGTTTCCTATAACAGTGTTTACAGAGATAGTAGAATATATAATGTGTTAACCAAGTGAAATATTGCATTAGACGTGACAAATACTAACTGAGTATATTAGCGCCCATTGAGATTTGGAATCATTAGTCTTCTTAAAAAAAAATTTGAAAAGCTTTATTTTCATGTGAATATTGGTATCTGATTTTGAGGGGTTGAAAAGTTATTGATTTGGAGGTTTTGTTATTTTTTGTTTATTTTGATTTTTCATCATTACTATATTGAGTCTCTCAAAATATTTAGAAGTAAAATTTTCAAATCTCTTTTTAAAATATAAGCACGAAGGATATCCTTGTATATTTTTGTGATCAATTATTTTCTTCATACATTTTTGTTAATTTTTAAGCTTCATTTTTTTTTTTGTGATGGGAATAGTGAGTTTTCACGATTTGTTTAGATCTTCTATAGATTATTATGGATATTTAAATCCAGAATAATAAGTAAAAAACATTTTCAATTGTCTTTATTACGTATTAACTTATCATATATATATCTATATATATATATATATATATATATATATATATATATATATATATATATATATCTATAATTATTCTCCTTATCTTACTCATTCTCTTAGGTTTTCTGGCCTTCTCTTGCTTTAATTCCTAGCTCCGCCTCTGTTTTCATCCAGCACCAATTCACTTGTCCTAGCTTAAAGCGAGGGTGAGTATGTCTCCCTCCACCACGCCTGCACCCGTGAGGAGTTTCGTTGCACACAGAACGTGAAGGCTGCATTCATCAGATTCACACCAGGCCACCACATCTTCCCCATGTCCTTGTTGCGCACACATCATGGACCTAGATAGTAACAAAGTTTATGTACGGTAAATATTTATAAGTGTCATGTTCGATCGGTATGTACATTCATAAATCATATATACTTGTTAAATACAGAAAAGTATGAATATCATAATTATTCATTACAAGAAAAATTGCTTTTTAGCCAGGAAACTTTTTCTTGATAAAAGTGATAATTTCCTTGGTAAAGATATTTCCCAACGAAAATTATCTTTGGTAAGTTCATTGCAGTAATCCAATGGTTCAGTTCCCTTGATAAAAACATTTACCAAGAAAATAAAATAATTTTCTCGGTATATATGAATGATTTCCTTAGTAAAATTCAAAATATTCATAAGGGCAATTTTCCTTGCAAAAAAACTGTATTATTTTCAAGGAAATATTTTCTTCATAAATGTAAATTAACTTGGCAAGGAAAGTATTTTCTTGGTAAAATCATGAATTCAACAACAAAATTTATTTAAGCAAAAGTTTAACAAAAACAATTAAAACAAAACATGAATTTCCAAATTCACTCTAGCAAATACACATCAAACACCACTTTTACATATATATTTCATAAACATTTTTGTTTGTAAAGAAGATCCTCCCTGCTTCTGGAGCTCAAAGTGCGGATCAGGCACATTAAAAAACTACAGTCAACAAAAATTAAAATACAGTTAGAAATACCCTTACACAACAGTTCACATGAATCACAACAAACAACATTAAAATAATTTCCAACAAAAAAGGCAAAAGACTAGTTAGAGTTGCTCTAAAATGTACTATGATTTTTAAACAGGGGACTGATACAAAAATGAGGACTACAAATTCTAGTTGTTTAGTATAAAGAAAAACATGTTCCATGCATCGTGTGTTAAATGTGCGAGAAATGTAGTCTAGAGAAGCAGAACCGCAGCACAGTTGACATGTGAGATGCCTCAGTTCACTTTGAAAAATATCATCCAAGAGCACAAATAGAGTCAACAAATAAAGGAGTTATGTAGTGTTGTCCAACAAGGAAATGAATGTTCAAATATAACTCACCTTCTAAATAATTATTTATTTACTATAAACATTTACAAATTGATAATATTGAAGATCAAACTTGGTTCCTATTGATAACTAATAACTAGCATTATTTTGAGGAAATTTTACATGTATTATACTATAATCATGCATTTTATACACACTTAAATCCCAAGTCTATATATCCTCTCATTGCTTAAAAGTATCACCACCAGAATTGGATCATGGAAGACTACATCTGCCCCTCTCTGTACATCTGTACCACCATTTTTATTTTCTGATGACACATAGCATGTCTAAAAACAGAAGACAAAAGCATGGATTATAAACGTATGAATACACGCCCCCCTTTTAAATAAATAATTAAAATACACGCCCCCCTTTTAAATCTATATATAACAAATATAGAGAATCTATAAAACTCTGTTTGGTTCGTGTTATTCTGTGATGAAATTTGATTCCATATGAGATTACCAGGAAAGTGTATAAAATTCAGTGTTTGGTTGGTGGTAATCTTGATGGTAATTGTAGACCCCACTGGAATTAAAATTCATCCATGTGGAAAAATAGGGTGGAATTAGATTCCCACCTTTTGTGATGGTAATCTCAAATTCCACTAGGAATCCTAAATTAGATTACTATTATACCATTTATAAATTAATGAAATTACTATGTATATCCCTTCTAAAATAAATAGCATCATCTTCTTCTTTTTTTCTACCACTCATATAATGGGTTTATATAGTCATATAAACTTTTTAACTAAAAATTTCTGTTATAATTTTTATATGTGATGTGAAAAATCTTAATTGTGTATTAGATATTAATTATATTTTTAAATTTAAATTTTATTTTTGTAGATTGATTTAGATATTATTATAATTGATATAATATGTGATGTGTGATGTGGGTTTAGGTCTAAAACAATATCTCCAAATTCTAACTAATAAAATTGGTTATTTAATTTTTAGGGGAGTTCATAATGTTAAACTAATTTAGAAAATTTATTATTATTATATGTTTAATTACATAATTGGTTATTTTATTTATTTGCATTCATTAAATATTTATAAAAAAAAAAATTTTTTTATTATTGTGATATAGATAAAGAAATATATTTTACAAGTACATATAAAATAGTAAGGGTAATTTAGACATTTAAATCAAATTCCTTATCATTTTCCATATATCAACCAAACTCAAAAAAATGACACGAACCAAACGGGACCTAAGACCTAATTTAGTATGTTTCATAACAGGCCGAATATTAATTTTAAAAAACATACTAACAAGGATTCTATTAAATAAAAATCACACGCTATTTTCTTTTTAAACCAAATTAATAACAATAATGATTTACAAGCCCCATTATAGGCCTCACGTAAGCCCCATGAGATGGCATAAGTGGTATTACCGATAATACTCTCCTAAGCTATCCGCCACTTCAAAAAGTCATTCCGGCCGACCTACTCATCTCTAGCAACCGGCGTCACCACCCTTGGATTTCTCTCACTGCCCTCTATCATATGAGAGGTGGTTATGTTATCTTTCGAGCCCTCCTCTGGCCTCCACATCCTCTTATCTCCACTTACACTTTGTTTTTTAAAATTCAAATACATTTGAAATGTATCTGATAAACAAGTTGCATTATGTTTATGTGAGTTTTTTTGCACGTGTTTTTTTTTTATTTTATGTAATGTTATTTAACGAATGACTATTTTGTTATGTTAATTATATAATACCAAGTTATATTTTTGCTCCATTTATGTGGTTGTTAATCATTTTTTTTCGTTTTTTATGTCTTTTTCATAGTAATCTAATTATATTTTCTGAAATAGTAAGATACATTTTCTAAAAAATCAAGATATATTTGAATTTATGCTATACAATAATCTAAGATTGTTGTTTTACCTCCCAGAAGTGAGCCATGTTGCATCTCTTTTTCTTTTTGTTTAAGTGAATGATTAATTTGTTATGTTAGCTACATAAGTTTCAGATGCATATTTAAATTTTGAAAACTCACTTGCATTGGAAATTCAATTATAATTAAATTTAGATACATCGTTCCAGATCCAGTTACATTCTATAAAATCCATATCCCGATATATTTTCAAAACTCAATTGCATTAAAAATTCAGTCATAATTAAAATTCATATACATTGTTCCAGATCCAGTTACATTAAATGAAATCTACATACATGTTTAATTAACTGCATGCATGACATTGTAGAAGGAATTTCTTTTTCATGTTTTCTATGTATACTTCTTCCTTTCTTTATCTCATTTCAATTAGTGGAATCACTTACACGTTCTGTTTTTTAGACACATTCATTTTGTTCCTATATGATTTTCAGGTAAAAAAACATTTTTTGCTTTAAAATCGATGCCTGCAGCAGCAGCAAATACATTGGGATTAGAAACTCAGATTCCTTCCTCGTTCTTGATCAAGTGTGCAAATTTTCCCCATCTTACTCCTCCAATTCCATGATTTCATGAAATGATTAATGGAGCTTGGATGCAATACTACCTGACTTGCCCATGTTTGGTTCAAGAATATAATTATTCTGATATTTATAACTATTCTAGTATAAATAAAGATATAATGATTTTGTGTTTGGTTGTGTTTTGAATTATTCTCATGGGGAAACGTAATAATAAAGTTTTTGTTGTTTGGATAAAATATGAATAAAATGTGGATAAAGATTTATAAAAGATAAAAAAATGATGACAGTTGATTTATAAGAGGTGATGACAGTTGATTTGATAGTGGGTCCACATATTCTTTTAGTTTGAATAACCTGGAATAACTTAATTCTAATGGGTGGATGGAATCCATATACCACTTTATACTAATTAATTCTGGCATACAGATTCTCATTTATTTTAGTTATCCAAACAATCATAATGAAGTTCTTCTGACTAATTCCAATTTATACCAGGCTTATTCTCTAACGTAACCAAGCATGGGCCAAGTTTTGATGGCTTCTTTTCACATTGAAATTTTTTTTTTATGGCATTCGATTTTTTTTATGGCATTCGATTTTTTTGGAGAAACTGGTAGAGGTTTTTTTCAAATATTTGTTTCCGAAAGCCGTAAAGAGTTTGATTTGCTTATTTTTTATTCTCATTCATACGTGTAGAAGTACCACCATACAAAGAAAGATTAACTATAATAAGCTCACTTTGGTATAGAACACGAGAAATTCGTCTTTATGACCGCAACATAAAAAGAGAGAAGGAGAGAGAAAGTAGGAGAAAAAAACCATGGGTTTCTAATGAAGGGTATTTAGGTATTTTACTTTTTCAAGTAATTTAAAAGTCAAACATCCAGCTAATGAGATTATGACACCTAATGGGACTTGTAATTGGGGTCTATATTTTGAGGCCCATATAGCAAGATTCAATTAATAATGCTAGAGAGAATCTAAGGAGGATAAGGTAATCACTTTGATTGTAATTACCTCACAAATATTTCCTAAAATTATGGATCCCACATCTTACAATATGTTATATGTTTGTTTACTTCCTGGTTGTCTTAAATAACAAAGGGTTCAGTTCTGTGTTTTGCATGGTGTATTCCTCTTAAAATGTATATAATAAAACTCCCTTCCTTCAGTGAACCGAGCTTGATCAAATCCTAAGGAGCACCTACCTCAAAAACAAAATTCCCTTCCTTAAATTTGATATATATTTTAATATTATAATTTTTCTACAAATGCATTCATTAGTCTTATTTTAAGAACCATTTAATAATAAATATTTAATTACTTGCATATTTAATGCCATCATATCAATAATTTAAAGTGATCTAATTTTTTTTAATAAATCCAATTAAACTACCCTTCTCAAAATTGCTAATTAATACAAAAAAAAAAATATATATTTTAAATTATGAAGTTTGAGTGGATGATCATGCTGCTAGTTCCCATATATTTTAATTTTTAAAAATAGCAAATAAAATTCCAAAGAAAATTGATATGCTTCATCTAATCTCTTTAACAAAAATGACCCCAAAATAATGCTCCAGCAAATCAGATGCCAAACAAGGAATTATGCAACATATATAAGCATTATCAAGCAGAGAATACAGACCAAATCCTATAAATAAATAAAAATTAAAATACACCAAGTTACAGTTGATAAACTGTAAGCTAAAAACACATTATTCCATTTCAACAAACCAATTATAAACACACAAATAAAATAAATCTCACTAAACTTTAAAAAATGTATACATATATGTGTTGTTTGGACGGAGAAATTGCAGTAGAATATATAGGGATAAGGTGAAATAAAGCCTAAAATGGTGTTTGGAAACCTAAAATAAGTGGAAATTCATATGCTTGAATAAGCTGGTATGAAATAATATTATTGTACCTCTTCTCCTCTGAAATTTGGTTATTCCACCTTTATCTATTTTAACAGCATACGTGGACTCCACGACGTGGCCCCCTGCAACACATATCGGCCCATACATGTACAGTCATTATATGTTGAATTTGAATTTGATGATGGTGTATGAGTATGCTGTGGTGAACGTTACTTAATGATGCATTCCAATTAAACAGATATATCTTGAAATTTGAAAAAACATAGAGTGCAACTCTAACCTCCACCAACCACCCGTGAAAAAATGACTATTCCCTTGTTCCTTCTTCTTTACTGTATTCTTATTATTATAAGGTGCTTAGTACTATATATAATACTATTTGGTGTATTAATACTACTTATATATTCAAGACTGTTTTGTATACTTTACCCATACTATTCTTTAACAGTAACTACAAACATTAATTAAACTCACCGGAAAATTTCATCGTAGATGGTGACCAGCATAAATGTGGGATCCCCAAGTAACACCGACAGAAACAACATCAAGAACCGCGCCACCCTGTTCACCACCTCTGCACCCCTCCTCCACCTCTTGGGCCTCTTCTGAACCTGAACGATCTGACTCACCGTCGATACCGAGGCGTCAGTCCTCTCGACAACCACTCCTCCCCTGATACAGCCGCCGCCGTTCTCCCTCATCTTCTCAAGGTACTCGACGAGCAGCTTCTTCGCACACGATACGTGGATGCGGTCCTTGCTGTTTCCCGACGACACAAACCACCACGTCCTGGCCCCCCTCCAAAGCTCCAACTCGCCGCAATGCGAACACTTGGAAGCGGAGTCACTCTCGAGGTTGAATTTTTTACCTTCAAATTCCAGTGTTCGGAGGAGGGCGCAGGATGGGTGCAGGATTCTTTTGAATGAAACAAAGATAGAAAGAAAATAAAATAAAATTAAATTAAAATATTAATGAAGGAAAATCTAGAAAAATTAGTGTCTTTCACCTTTGACATTGATGATTTATGTTGCACTTGTACATGTAACCCCGTATGTTCAATCCGCAAGCGTTGCAGATCGGATGAGGACGATTGTCTGATCCGCGGAACAGATTGAAGACGCACTGATTGTAGAAACGGACGGTGACGATGGGTTGGAGGAAGGGTGACGCGCAGTATTCGTGGACGGAGAAGTTGCAGTTTGGGAGGGGGCAGCGGAACATCTTACCCATCCAAATCTCCTTGCATTTGTCGCAGGTGGAGAAGGTGTGGTCTTTGTCGTGTTGGAGACTGTGTTTGTGATCGGAGTCCATGATTCCTCTGAAGCCTGCTGGTGGTGGTGGTGGTGGTGGTGCTAATGCCGCTGCTACTGCTGCTGCTGCTGTTGTAGCTGCTGCTGCCGCTGCCGCCGCTGGACGTATCATTTTCCATTTATTTATAGTTAGGATCCAATTTAGCCTTTTGAGCATTTTCAAATATCAATTGAAACAACTGCATGTGATTGGAGATATGAGAGTGTTAAAAGAATCATTATTATTATGAGAATATTATGTATTTATTATCATTATTAATAATATTATTAGTTTTTTAGTTTTTTTAGTTTTCTTTTCTTACATTTTAGGTTTTTCTTCATGTATCTATAAATAGAGCATTTGACTTATCTAATACAATAACAAGAATTTCATTTCTTTTATTCTAACATAGTATCAGAGCCTTCATCTCAAAAATCTTATATGCATAAATATTTTCTTTTCTTCTTCTCCGTTTCAATTGAGGAATCTTCAATCGGAGCAGAGGAGGACTCTTGGTATTCATATTTTTCTTTGGTTGCTTTGCCCTATTCATTTACGCTGTCGTTGTTCTTCTCTCTCCGTTGTGCAATACCACCGTTGAGCCGCACTGTTGCTGTTGAGAGCTGCCGTCACCATGACGAGCCACTAAAGCACCTTTGTTGCCGAGCGCCGTCACCACTGAATCGCGTTGGAACACCCGTTCGAGCACGCGTTGGAAGGAAAAAAAATTCAGGAACCCATACATCAACCATCTCCAGAGACGGACAGGTTCCTTCCGCAAGAGCCATCCGCTGCTGCTGCCGCCGGCCCATCGTCGTTATCGCTATCGAGCCCTGTTCCTCACGCCTCCTCCCCCGTCCATGCTGGTGTATGAGTTTTTTTTAATTTTTTAATTTTTTTTTTTTTTTTGTTATCAAAACCAATGATTGAAAACTTGGGTGCATGTGATATTTGTATGTCTTGAGTTGAACAATTAAAATTTAAAAATCATTACAAATGGTTTCATGGGAAATTTTGGAACAGAATATAAAGATTATTTATTTTTTAATTGGCTCTCTGAACAAACACTTTGTGGAAGGAAAAAACAAACTACAATAGAACAACAAGAGCAAATTCTACAAATAACAAGAAGATATGTAATTCATTGGGAAAAATACAAATAAAAACATTGAAGTACCATTAGTAATATCAACATGAAAATCAACAACGACCTACCCCCTCGTAATAGGAGATGTTGTCCATCCATTTTAACTGAGCAATAATCCGTTTTAACTGAGAAATACTTCGTTGATGGATTGTGTGCACTTCTTGAGGATTGCATGTGTATATAGTGGTACACAGTGGACCTTATTCCAATGCTGGAGATCATGTAGTAGGTGAGCTTGAAAAAAAAATGTTTGTTTTTTTCAGTATACCCGTGTTAGAAATCGAAATTGTGGAAAATTACCCATGTACCAGGTCTGACACACATATCCATCAGAATTTTTAGGGAAAATTAACTGGGGATACTCCAGGTCACCCTCAATTATTTTTAAACCCCTTGCTCATGTTTGGTTCAAAAATTAAATTATTCTGATCGATTTATAATTATTCTAGTATAAATAAGAATAAAATGATTTTGTGTTTAGTTGTGTTTTGAATTATTTTCATTGAAAAACGTAATAATAAAGTTTTTGTTGTTTGGATAAAATATGAATAAAGTGTGGATAAAGATTTATAAAAGATAAAAAATTAATGACAGTTGATTTATAAGAGGTGATGACAGTTGATTTGACAGTGGACCCATATATTCTTTTGATTTGAATAACCTGGAATAACTTAATTCTAATGGATGAATGGAATTTATATACCACTTTTTACTAGTTAATTCTGACATACAAATTCTCATTTATTTTAATTATCCAAACATCCATAATGAAGTTATTCAAACTAATTCCAATTTATTTCAAGCTTATTCTCCAACCAAACATGGACTTTGACTTTTTGGAGTTTTCCTTACATCTCTAAAGAGAAGTACTCATTTCTTCTTTTTTTTTTGTCCTTTCCACTAACAATTTGTAAGTCATTTTTTTTTGACAAAAATGCCATTCTTCAATCTTATTTCAGCCATTTTCAAAGGCTTCTTTCAAATCTTCCTTCCCTCGTCTCTTTGCAACTCCATTTTCGTCTCCAACATCTTCTTTCCTCTCCGAATGTCATTTATTTTCTCATCTCTCTCTCTGCCCTCCAAAATGAATTCTCTCTCATCATCAAAACTTACACCGGCAAGAATCCCCAAAATCACATGCATCTTTTTTTCTACAGTGGTGGCAATGACAACGATGATTATGACAGTGATGACGAACGTTTCGTGTAAACATTCCCTTGCCTCTCCAACACTTTAATTCCTCCTCACTTTTTCTTATTCTAAGACTCAAAACATGTGTATCCCAAATTTTTGTTGAAAGTCCGTATGATTTTGTTATACATGCATGTTATTTTCATTAATTAGGGACATTTATATAGGTATTCTGGATTGTTCTGCATGTGTTGTTAATGTATATGAGTACAATGTTAATGTGTCTAGGAACATTGTTAAACAATCTGGTTACATTGCTAATTTGTCTGGTACATTGTTAAATATGCAAGAATTCTGTGGTTGAAAATGTATTTCTGAATGTATCATTTCATACATGATGTTGAAGATTGGCTTAAGAATCATGAATGAGCAATGTCCTTTGATTCATCGTCTTAAGAATACTTTTATATTGTGAAATAATAAGATTTTATTGTCTTTTTTGGAGTACCATGGGATGTTTGTCAAGAAACATGGGAAGCATCTGGTTAGAAGAATGGATATGGACTTTGATCTAGACAACACACCCAAATTCAGAGGGGAATTTACTACCAAAAATCCTAAGAAGAGCTAAAAAAAAGTGAAGATCGGATTCAGAAGATGCAACAGGCTGCTGACTAATAGATGATTAACAATTTTTTGTGCTGAACAGTGAGTGTTTTGTAAATGAATGTCTTATTCTTTTGGTGGCTAGGATAAGATATGTTATAAAGTTCTATACATAAACATCAGAACGACTCTTGTGATACATTATACATTATAAGAAGAATCACAAAACAATTACCCTTTCATCATCCCTAATAATTGGCCACTTGTTAACATTAGGCATGAAATAATACATTCTGAAATACACTTTCAACCGAATAACCTGCATATTCAATGTACCTCATCAACTATTTGTAAAAAAATACCCTGACAAGTGTACAATGTATCCAAAAGGATTAAAAATATACCCAAATAGATTAACAATGCACCCATACAAGTTAACAATATACCTATATAAGTTAACAACGTACCCAAGCAATTTAAGAATGTACCATAACTTAATATGAGTGTAATTACCATTCTATAAATGGATTCGATGAAATCATATATGTTTTTTTATGGACTTGATATCTACAAATTTACGGTTCTTGAAATCTCACTCAATGGAATCCAATTCATCAAGATACCATAATGATCCTAATAAATGAAAATCGAGATTACACATTCTACATTCAACCAATGATAATAAATTTCAACCCATCCAAAAAAAGGAAATACACAAAAAAACAAAAACAAATCAAACTAAACGTGGTGGGGATTTTTTGTTTGGAGACATTACAAGGAGGGGATGCAGTCTCAATACCCTTTTCAAATCACTTTTTTCGGATTTGGATCTCTTGATAGATACAAGGGACAACAATGGTTGAGACTTGAGACCTTCTTTACAAATAGTTTCAAATGGTTACCTGCATTGAGGAGGGTTTCAAATGATTGTCTTTGCAAATTAGAGAGGGTTGAAAGGGTATTTTGAGTAGTATAAACGGTGTTATTGACGGAAAGTTGGTGGGAGGACCTAAAAGAAATTCAAAAAGCAAATAGGGATATAAAAAATCTTGAAAGCTTCGAGGGACCTAAAGAAAATAGAGATGTGACCATAGAGATTCTTAATTAATTTTTTCAATTTTAGAAGTAGTGCAACAATGATGTCACGTGATTAAGTGTTTAAAATACCCTATTCTAATTGTGAAGGATGATGAAAGACCTTTCAGAGCATGATTTTTGTGTCTAACCCTATACTCTATACATATCATCTTTGGCTATCAGTCAACGCAAGCTGTCAACATAGACCAACTCCGTTCTGTGTGTATTGGTTCTTCACATTTTTTTTAATGGATAAAAAAAAAATTGTATTAGTATGATTGAGTAGTTATATTTAAAAAGTTATAAAATTTACAATAGAAAACATTATGGTCAACTAAGACATTGCACTCTCATCCAAACTCTAAATTAAATATAAAAAATATTAGACTTAGTTTGTTTTACCAACTAAAACTCAGACAAAAAATATTTTTATTTTTTTAAATAGTAAACATCATCTAATTAAGTATATGCTTTGATAAATAGTGTATATCTCTCCATTTCTAATTGAATGAATCATTTTTAGTAAGTATTAAAAAAATATTTAATGAGACATATACAACGTCTAACGAAATATATGTTTCACTAGATTTCTAACTAGATATATAAAACTGTATTTTGAATTGAGAAAAAACTGAGTGTACTTAACAGCACTCATTAAATATACTAATTTGCCCTGTGCGTCTTTTAGCCTCGTTAGATGAGACTAGAAATGGGTCCGATCACGCAGAACATTTCCCATAACTTATTATTAAAAAAATTATGCTATCCCTTGGTGGATTACAAAGAGGGGCACGTTGTTTGTTAATTTAGGACCAAGTAGTCGTAAACAATTCCAAAAACAATAAATAAATAATTAATTTAAATTAATTAAGAATTGTTTGTGTTTATATGTCATGATGGTCCCCATGATCAAGATGCGGAGAAATAGACAAAAACATTGACTAGGGAGATTATATATATATATATATATATATTTTTAAGAAAGTAGATATTTACTATTTGATTTTCATTTATGTTTATTGAATTACAAACTCTGAATGGAAAAGGTGGAAGGGGGGAGGGAGGGGGGGGGGGGGGAAGGGAAGGGGCACCAAATATAAAACAAAACAAAAAACAAAATCCACTGTGGAAGGCAACGGAAGCCCTCGCCCAGATAGAAGAGCTATCTACTCCGGAACGCTTAAACATTGACTTGGGAGCTTATATTATTAACTTTAGACTTAACATGCATGCGTAAAAGTCCCATGATATTTATTTGTCTATTTCTAATCTCTTGGAAAACGCGTAGAGATATCGTCAGGTATGGGGATAACATTGATTGTTTGACTCATGATAACGGGTTATATATATATACATGAAAAAATCCATATAACTCTTTACAAACTGTCTAATATCCATATAACCCATGATTTTTTATGTTCATCCCTTACAAACACATATGTAAATTCAAATAGTCTTCTGTATTAAAATTCTATTAACAAGTTAGGAATATTATGAGAATATTATGTTAGTTTAACCTACGATGAAAATATAATGGGATTTTTAGTTTTAAGTCCCACAAACCATCATATTTAGTGATCGATCCCTCTCTTTTTTGTATTTAGGTTTTAGTCCCCCAATTTAAAGGATAATTCATTGATAGGTCCCTCACAGGGACTAAAAAGTAAATTAAATAATTTATGGATAGGTCCCTCTCAGGGATCAAAAAGGAACTATCATTTAAATCTAGAGACTAAAACCTAAATACGAATAAGAGAGGGATCGATCACTAAATATGATGGTTTTTAAGAATTTAAAATTAAAAATCCTAAATATAATACATCGTGGACCATGAAATTGCACCCCCGCGGAACTTCCCTTCATAGAGGATTTCCGGTATGAATTTGCGGTATGTGTGGGTTTTGTGTTCCAACCCTTCGTAGTCAGACATGTCTAAAAATAAAAGGCATGTTTAATGATCAAAACAGAAAAACAAAAAGGTACACAGAGTACTTCAGTATTGGTGGGGATGTCTTGTCACTTCCCAATAAAAGAATAGTAAGTTTAACACCACTTGACAGTGATTCGACACACGTATAATAAATATATTGATAAGTGTGACATGATCGATCTTACCAGGAACTTGCATGACGTGACTTCCGTTGCTTCCAAATTAAATATATACAACACTCGCAAGCGTGGGGAGACGCGGTGCTTGTTGACTATTAAATCAAGCTCGTTGTGGTGGGGAATAATGAGACAAGGGGGGCGGGCTGTGGCCCGGCCCCTTAAGACTCATGCCATGAAGTTTGATTTATGTGGATGATAGAAAGGATTTTTATATATACCTCCTCAAAAAAAATTTATGTTATTAAATACTCCATTTTTAAATTCTATTTTCAATAATGCATCAAAAGGATTTAAATTTTGCATCAACTCTCTTTTAAAGGGTATTTTTGCATAATATAAATTTTTAAAATTTTGTAGGAATATCTTTTGGAAGAACATTCATGAATAATTTAAACCTTTTTAAGAGGCATTGTTGAAAATAGTAATTTACTAGGATAATTTTGATAAAATGAGGTTTTTTAAGGGTATGTGCAAAAATTCTAATTGAAATGAGTGAGTTTGAAATTGAAAAATATTACGTGCAATCCTACTTGTATCTTGATTTATATTAATTTTTTTTTTATAGAAGTTAAGTACATGTTCATATGAAATAAATGCATATATTTTATTTACGTTTCCTATAATATTATATACAAAGATAGTAGAATATATATTGTGTTAACCAAGTGAAATACTGCATCAAATAAAAATAGGACTAACTGACTATATTAGCGCCCATTGAGATTTGGAATCATGGGTCTTCTTAAAAAAAAACTTTGAAAAGCTTTATTTTCACTTGAATATTGGTATCTGATTTTGAGGGGTTGAAAAGTTACTAATTTGGAGGTTTTGTTATTTTTTGTTTATTTTGATTTTTCATCATTACTATATTGAGTCTCTCAAAATATTTAGAAGTAAAATTTTCAAATCTCTTTTTAAAATATAAGCACGAAGGATATCTTTGTATATTTTTGTGATCAATTATTTTCTTCATATTCATTTTTGTTTATTTTTAAGCTTCAATTTTTTTTTCTTTTTGTTGTGATGGGAATTCTGAGTTTTCACAATATTTTTAGATCTTCTATAGATTATTACGGATATTTAAATCCAAAAAAATAAGTAACAAAAATTTTCAATTGTCTTTATTACGTATTAACTTATCATATATATATCTATAATTATTCTCCTTATCTTACTCATTCTCTTAGCTTTTTGACCCCTTATCTTACTCATTCTCTTAGCTTTTTGACCCCCTCTTGCTTTAATTCCTAGCTCCGCCATGTTTTCATCCAGCACCAATTCACTTGTCCTAGCTTAAAGCGAGGGTGAGTATGTCTCCCTCCACCACGCCTGCACCCGTGAGGAGTTTCGTTGCACACAGAACGTGAAGGCTGCATTCATCAGATTCACATCAGGCCACCACATCTTCCCCATGTCCTTGTTGCGCACACATCATGGACCTAGATAGTAACAAAGTTTATGTACGGTAAATATTTATAAGTGTCATGTTCGATCGGTATGTACATTCATAAATCATATATACTTGTTAAATACAGAAAAGTATGAATATCATAATTATTCATTACAAGAAAAATTGCCTTTTAGCCAGGAAACTTTTTCTTGATAAAAGTGATAATTTCCTTGGTAAAGATATTTCCCAACGAAAATTATCTTTGGTAAGTTCATTGCAGTAATCCAATGGTTCAGTTCCCTTGATAAAAACATTTACTAAGAAAATAAATAATTTTCTCGGTATATATGAATGATTTCCTTAGTAAAATTCAAAATATTCATAAGGGCAATTTTCCTTGCAAAAAAACTGTATTATTTTCAAGGAAATATTTTCTTCATAAATGTAAATTAACTTGGCAAGGAAAGTATTTTCTTGGTAAAATCATGAATTCAACAACAAAATTTATTTAAGCAAAAGTTTAACAAAAACAATTAAAACAAAACATGAATCTCCAAATTCACTCTAGCAAATACACATCAAACACCACTTTTACATATATATTTCATAAACATTTTTGTTTGTAAAGAAGATCCTCCCTGCTTCTGGAGCTCAAAGTGCGGATCAGGCACATTAAAAAACTACAGTCAACAAAAATTAAAATACAGTTAGAAATACCCTTACACAACAGTTCACATGAATCACAACAAACAACATTAAAATAATTTCCAACAAAAAAGGCAAAAGACTAGTTAGAGTTGCTCTAAAATGTACTATGATTTTTAAACAGGGGACTGATACAAAAATGAGGACTACAAATTCTAGTTGTTTAGTATAAAGAAAAACATGTTCCATGCATCGTGTGTTAAATGTGCGAGAAATGTAGTCTAGAGAAGCAGAACCGCAGCACAGTTGACATGTGAGATGCCTCAGTTCACTCTAAAAAATATCATCCAAGAGCACAAATAGAGTCAACAAATAAAGGAGTTATGTAGTGTTGTCCAACAAGGAAATGAATGTTCAAATATAACTCACCTTCTAAATAATTATTTATTTACTATAAACATTTACAAATTGATAATATTGAAGATCAAACTTGGTTCCTATTGATAACTAATAACTAGCATTATTTTGAGGAAATTTTACATGTATTATACTATAATCATGCATTTTATACACACTTAAATCCCAAGTCTATATATCCTCTCATTGCTTAAAAGTATCACCACCAGAATTGGATCATGGAAGACTACATCTGCCCCTCTCTGTACATCTGTACCACCATTTTTATTTTCTGATGACACATAGCATGTCTAAAAACAGAAGACAAAAGCATGGATTATAAACGTATGAATACACCCCCCCCCCTTTTAAATAAATAATTAAAATACACGCCCCCCTTTTAAATCTATATATAACAAATATAGAGAATCTATAAAACTCTGTTCGGTTCGTGTTATTCTGTGATGAAATTTGATTCCATATGAGATTACCAGGAAAGTGTATAAAATCCAGTGTTTGGTTGGTGGTAATCTTGATGGTAATTGTAGACCCCACTGAAATTAAAATTTATCCATGTGGAAAAATAGGGTGGAATCAGATTCCCACCTTTTGTGGTGGTAATCTCAAATTCCACTAGGAATCCTAAATTAGATTACTATTATACCATTTATAAATTTATAAATTAATGAAATTACTATGTATATCTCTTCTAAAATAAATAGCATCCTCTTCTTCTTTTTTTCTACCACTCATATAATGGGTTTATATAGTCATATAAACTTTTTAACTAAAAATTTCTGTTATAATTTTTATATGTGATGTGAAAAATCTTAATTATGTATTAGATATTAATTATATTTTTAAATTTAAATTTTATTTTTGTAGATTGATTTAGATATTATTATAATTGATATAATATGTGATGTGTGATGTGGGTTTAGGTCTAAAACAATATCTCCAAATTCTAACTAATAAAATTGGTTATTTAATTTTTAGGGGAGTTCATAATGTTAAACTAATTTAGAAAATTTATTATTATTATATGTTTAATTACATAATTGGTTATTTTATTTATTTGCATTCATTAAATATTTATAAAAAAATTATTCTTTTTTTATTATTGTGATATAGATAGAGAAATAAATTTTACAAGTATATATAAAATAGTAAGGGTAATTTAGACATTTAAATCAAATTCCTTATCATTTTCCATATATCAACCAAACTCAAAAAAATGACACGAACCAAACGGGACCTAAGACCTAATTTAGTATGGTTTTAAAAAACATACTAACAAGGATTCTATTAAATAAAAATCACACGCTATTTTCTTTTTAAACCAAATTAATAACAATAATGATTCACAAGCCCCATTATAGGCCTCACGTAAGCCCCATGAGATGGCATAAGTGGTATTACCGATAATACTCTCCTAAGCTATCCGCCACTTCAAAAAGTCATTCCGGCCGACCTACTCATCTCTAGCAACCGGCGTCACCACCCTTGGATTTCTCTCACTGCCCTCTATCATATGAGAGGTGGTTATGTTATCTTTCGAGCCCTCTTCTGGCCTCCACATCCTCTTATCTCCACCTACACTTTGTTTTTTAAAATTCAGATACATTTGAAATGTATCTGATAAACAAGTTGCATTATGTTTATGTGAGTTTTTTTGCACGTGTTTTTTATTTTATTTTATGTAATGTTATTTAACGAATGACTATTTTGTTATGTTAATTATATAATACCAAGTTATATTTTTGCTTCATTTATGTGGTTGTTAATCATTTTTTTTCGTTTTTTATGTCTTTTTCATAGTAATCTAATTATATTTTCTGAAAAAGTAAGATACATTTTCTAAAAAATCAAGATATATTTGAATTTATGCTATACAATAATCTAAGATTGCTGTTTTACCTCCCAGAAGTGAGCCATGTTTCATCTTTTTTTGGTTTAAGTAAATGATTAATTTGTTATGTTAGCTACATAAGTTTCAAATGCATATTTAAATTTTAAAAACTCACTTGCATTGAAAATTCAATTATAATTAAATTTAGATACATCGTTCCAGATCCAGTTACATTCTATAAAATCCATATCCCGATATATTTTCAAAACTCAATTGCATTAAAAATTCAGTCATAATTAAAATTCATATACATTGTTCCAGATCCAGTTACATTAAATGAAATCTACATATACATGTTTAATTAACTGCATGCATGACATTTTAGAAGGAATTTCTTTTTCATGTTTTCTATGTATATTTCTTCCTTTCTTTCTCTCATTCAATTAGTGGAATCACTTACACGTTTTGTTTTTTAGACACATTCATTTTGTTCCTATATGATTTTCAGGTAAAAAAACATTTTTTGCTTCAAAATTGATGCCTGCAGTAGCAGCAAATACATTGGGATTAGAAACTCAGATTCCTTCCTCGTTCTTGATCAAGTGTGCAAATTTTCCCCATCTTACTCCTCCAATTCCATGATTTCATGAAATGATTAATGGAGCTTGGATGCAATACTACCTGACTTGCCCATGTTTGGTTCAAGAATATAATTATTCTGAGATTTATAACTATTCTAGTATAAATAAAGATATAATGATTTTGTGTTTGGTTGTGTTTTGAATTATTCTCATGGGGAAACGTAATAATAAAGTTTTTGTTGTTTGGATAAAATATGAATAAAATGTGGATAAAGATTTATAAAAGATAAAAAAAGGGATTTTTAGTTTTAAGTCCCCACAAACTATCATATTTAGTGATCGATCCCTCCCTTCTTCGTATTTAGGTTTTAGTCCCCCGATTTAAAGGATAATTCATGGATAGATCCCTCACAGGGACTAAAAAGTAAATTAAATAATTTATGGATAGGTCCCTCTCAGGGACTAAAAAGGAACTATCATTTAAATCTGGTGACTAAAACCTAAATACGAAGAAGGGAGGGATCGATCACTAAATATGATGGTTTGTGGGGACTTAAAACTAAAAATCCCTAAAAAAAATGATGACAGTTGATTTATAAGAGGTGATGACAGTTGATTTGATAGTGGACCCACATATTCTTTTAGTTTGAATAACCTGGAATAACTTAATTCTAATGGGTGGATGGAATCCATATACCACTTTATACTAATTAATTCTGGCATACAGATTCTCATTTATTTTAGTTATCCAAACAATCATAATGAAGTTCTTCTGACTAATTCCAATTTATACCGGGCTTATTCTCTAACCAAACATGGGCCGAGTTTTGATGGCTTCTTTTCACATTGAAATTTTTTTTTTTATGGCATTCGATTTTTTTGGAGAAACTGTTAGAGGTTTTTTTCAAATATTTGTTTCCGAAAGCTGTAAAGAGTTTGATTTGCTTATTTTTTATTCTCATTCATACGTGTAGAAGTACCACCATACAAGGAAGATTAGCTATAATAAGCTCACTTTGGTATAGAACACGAGAAATTCGTCTTTATGACCGCAACATAAAAAGAGAGAAGGAGAGAGAAAGTGGGAGGAAAAAAACATTGGTTTCTAATGAAGGGTATTTAGGTATTTTACTTTTTCAAGTAATTTAAAAGTCAAACATCCAGCTAATGAGATTATGACACCTAATGGGACTTGTAATTGGGGTCTATATTTTGAGGCCCATATAGCAAGACTCAATTAATAATGCTAGAGAGAATCTAAGGAGGATAAGGTAATCACTTTGATTGTAATTACCTCACAAATATTTCCTAAAATTATGGATCCCACATCTTACAATATGTTATATGTTTGTTTACTTCCTGGTTGTCTTAAATAACAAAGGGTTCAGTTCTGTGTTTTGCATGGTGTATTCCTCTTAAAATGTATATAATAAAACTCCCTTCCTTCAGTGAACCGAGCTTGATCAAATCCTAAGGAGCACCTACCTCAAAAACAAAATTCCCTTCCTTAAATTTGATATATATTTTAATATTATAATTTTTCTACATTAGTCTTATTTTAAGAACCATTTAATAATAAATACTTAATTACTTGCATATTTAATGCCATCATATCAATAATTTAAAGTGATCTAATATTTTTTTAATAAATCCAATTAAACTACCCTTCTCAAAATTGCTAATTAATACAAAAATATATATATATTTTAAATTATGAGGTTTGAGTGGATGATCATGCTGCTAGTTCCCATATATTTTGATTTTTAAAAATAGAAAATAAAATTCTAATGAAATGCAAAAAAAGAAAATTGATATGCTTCATCTAATCTCTTTAACAAAAATGACCCCAAAATAATGCTCCAGCAAATCAGATGCCAAACAAGGAATTATGCAACATATATAAGCATATCAAGCAGAGAATACAGACCAAATCCTATAAATAAATAAAAATTAAAATACACCAAGTTACAGTTGATAAACTGTAAGCTAAAAACACATTATTCCATTTCAACAAACCAATTATAAACACACAAATAAAATAAATCTCACTAAACTTTAAAAAATGTATACATATATGTGTTGTTTGGACGGAGAAATTGCAGTAGAATATATAGGGATAAGGTGAAATAAAGCCTAAAATGGTGTTTGGAAACCTAAAATAAGTGGAAATTCATATGTTTGTATAAGCTGGTATGAAATGATATTACTGTACCTCTTCTCCTGTGAAATTGGTTATTCCACCTTATCTATTTTAGCAGCATATATGGACTCCACGACGTGGCGCCCTGCAACACATATCGGCCCATAAATGTATAGTCATTATATATGTTGAATTTGAATTTGATGATGGTGTATGAGTATGCTGTGGTGAACGTTACTTAATGATGCATTCCAATTAAACAGATATATGTTAAAATTTGAAAAAACATAGAGTTCAACTCTAATCTCCACCAACCACTCTTTAAAAACTGACTATTCCCTTGTTCCTTCTTCTTTACTGTATTCTTATTATTATAAGGTGCTTAGTACTATATATAATACTATTTGGTGTATTAATACTACTTATATATTCAAGACTGTTTTGTATATTTTACCCATACTATTCTTTAACAGTAACTACATACATTAATTAAACTCACCGGAAAATTTCATCGTAGATGGTGACCAGCATAAATGTGGGATCCCCAAGTAACACCGACAGAAACAACATCAAGAACCGCGCCACCCTGTTCACCACCTCTGCACCCCTCCTCCACCTCTTGGGCCTCTTCTGAACCTGAACGATCTGACTCACCGTCGATACCGATGCGTCAGTCCTCTCGACAACCACTCCTCCCCTGACACAGCCGCCGCCGTTCTCCCTCATCTTCTCAAGGTACTCGACGAGCAGCTTCTTCGCACACGATACGTGGATGCGGTCCTTGCTGTTTCCCGACGACACGAACCACCACGTCCTGGCCCCCCTCCAAAGCTCCAACTCGCCGCAATGCGAACACTTGGAAGCGGAGTCACTCTCGAGGTTGAATTTTTTACCTTCAAATTCCAGTGTTCGGAGGAGGGCGCAGGATGGGTGCAGGATTCTTTTGAATGAAACAAAGATGGAAAGAAAATAAAATAAAATTAAAATATTAATGAAGGAAAATCTAGAAAAATTAGTGTCTTTCACCTTTGACATTGATGATTTATGTTGCACTTGTACATGTAACCCCGTATGTTCAATCCGCAAGCGTTGCAGATCGGATGAGGACGATTGTCTGATCCGCGGAACAGATTGAAGACGCACTGATTGTAGAAACGGACGGTGACGATGGGTTGGAGGAAGGGTGACGCGCAGTATTCGTGGACGGAGAAGTTGCAGTTTGGGAGGGGGCAGCGGAACATCTTACCCATCCAAATCTCCTTGCATTTGTCGCAGGTGGAGAAGGTGTGGTCTTTGTCGTGTTGGAGACTGTGTTTGTGATCGGAGTCCATGATTCCTCTGAAGCCTGCTGGTGGTGGTGGTGGTGGTGGTGCTAATGCCGCTGCTACTGCTGCTGCTGCTGTTGTAGCTGCTGCTGCCGCTGCCGCCGCTGGACGTATCATTTTCCATTTATTTATAGTTAGGATCCAATTTAACCTTTTGAGCATTTTCAAACATCAATTGAAACAACTGCATGTGATTGGAGACATGAGAGTCTTAAAGAATCATTATTGAAAGAATATTATGTATTTATTATGATTATTAATAATATTATTAGTTTCTAAATTTTCTTAGTATTTTTTTCTCATATTTTAGGTTTTTCTAATGTATGTATAAATAGAGTATTTGACTTTTCTAATACAATAACAAAAATTTTCTTTCTTTTATTCTAACATAGTGTCAGAGCCTTTATCTCAAAAATCCTAGATGTACAAATATTTTCTTTTCTTCTTCTCCGTTTCAATTGAAGAATCTTCAATCGGAGCGGGGGGAGGACTCTTGGTATTCATATTTTTCTTTGGTAACTTTGTTTGCTTCTCGCGCGAACCCTATTTGTTTGCGTTGTGGTTGTTCTTCTCTCTCCGTTGTGTAATATCACCGTTGAGAGCCATCGCCAAGCGCCGCACTGTTGCTGTTGAGAGCTGCCGTCATCGTGACGAGCCACTAAAGCACCTTTGTTGCCGAGTGCCGTCACCGCTGAATCGCGTTGGAACACCCGTTCGAGCACGCGTTGGAAGGAAAAAAAAATCAGGAACCCATACATCAACCATCTCCAGAGACGGACAGGTTCCTTCCGCAAGAGCCATCCGCTGCTGCTGCCGCCGGCCCATCGTCGTTATCGCTATCGAGCCCTGTTCCTCACGCCTCCACCCCCTTCCATGCTGGTGTATGAGTTTTTTTTAAAAATTTTTTTTTTTTGTTATCAAAACCAATGATTGAAAACTTGGGTGCATGTGATATTTGTATGTCTTGAGTTGAACAATTAAAATTTAAAAATCATTACAAATGGTTTCATGGGAAATTTTGGAACAGAATATAAAGATTATTTATTTTTTAATTGGCTCTCTGAACAATAGAACAACAAGAGCAAATTCTACAAATAACAAGAAGATATGTAATTCATTGGGAAAAATACAAATAAAAACATTGAAGTACCATTAGTAATATCAACATGAAAATAAACGACCTACCCCCTCGTAATAGGAGATGTTGTCCATCCATTTTAACTGAGAAATACTTCGTTGATGGATTGTGTGCACTTCTTGAGGATTGCATGTGTATATAGTGGTACACAGTGGACCTTATTCCAATGCTGGAGATCATGTAGTAGGTGAGCTTGAAAAAAAAATGTTTGTTTTTTTCAGTATACCCGTGTTAGAAATCGAAATTGTGGAAAATTACCCATGTACCAGGTCTGACACACATATCCATCAGAATTTTTAGGGAAAATTAACTGGGGATACTCCAGGTCACCCTCAATTATTTTTAAACCGCTTGCTCATGTTTGGTTCAAAAATTAAATTATTCTGATCGATTTATAATTATTCTAGTATAAATAAGAATAAAATGATTTTGTGTTTCGTTGTGTTTTGAATTATTTTCATTGGAAAACGTAATAATAAAGTTTTTGTTGTTTGGATAAAATATGAATAAAGTGTGGATAAAGATTTATAAAAGATAAAAAATTAATGACAGTTGATTTATAAGAGGTGATGACAGTTGATTTGACAGTGGGCCCATATATTCTTTTGGTTTGAATAACCTGGAATAACTTAATTTTAATGGATGGATGGAATTTATATACCACTTTTTACTAGTTAATTTTGACATACAGATTCTCATTTATTTTAATTATCCAAACATTCATAATAAGGTTATTCCAACTAATTCGAATTTATTTCAGGCTTATTCTCCAATCAAACATGGGTTTTGACTTTTTGGAGTTTTTCTTACATCTATAAAGAGAAGTACTCATTTCTTTTTTTTTTGTCCTTTTTACTAACAATTTGTTAAGTCATTTTTATTTGACAAAAATACCTTTCTTCAATCTTATTTTAGCCATTTTTCAAAGGCTTCTTTCAAATCTTCCTTCCCTCGTCTCTTTGCAACTCCATTTTCGTCTCCAACATCTTCTTTCCTCTCCGAATGTCATTTATTTTCTCATCTCTCTCTCTGCCCTCCAAAATGAATTCTCTCTTATCATCAAAACTTACACAGGCAAGAAGTCCCCAAAATCACATCTTTTTTTCTACAGTGGTGGTAATGACAGACGATGATTATGACAGTGATGACGAACGTTCCGTGTAAACATTCCCTTGCCTCTCGAACACTTTAATTCCTCCTCACTTTTTCTTATTCTAAGACTCAAAACATGTGTATCCCAAATTTTTGTTGAAAGTCCGTATGATTTTGTTATACATGCATGTTATTTTCATTAATTAGGGACATTTATATAGGTATTCTGTATTGTTCTGCATGTGTTGTTAATGTATATGAGTACAATGTTAATGTGTCTAGGAACATTGTTAAACAGTCTGGTTACATTGTTAATTTGTCTGGTACATTGTTAAATATGTAGGAATTCCGTGGTTGAAAATGTATTTCAGAATGTATTATTTCATACATGATGTTGAAGATTGGCCTAAGAATCATGAATGAGCAATGTCCTTTGATTCATCTTCTTAAGAATATTTTTATATTGTGAAATAATAAGATTTTATTGTTTTTGGAGTACCATGGGATGCTTGTCAAGAAATATGGGAAGCATCTGGTTAGAAGGATGGATATGGACTTTGATCTAGACAACATATCCAAATTCAGAGGAGAATTTACTACCAAAATCCTAAGAAGAGCTAAAAAAAAGTGAAGATCGGATTCAGAAGATGCAACAGGCTGCTGACTAATAGATGATTAACAATTTTTTGTGCTGAACAGTGAGTGTTTTGTAAATGAATGTCTTATTCTTTTGGTGGTTAGGATAAGATATGTTATAAAGTTCTATACATAAACATCAGAACGACTCTTGTGATACATTATACATTATAAGAAGAATCACAAAACAATTACCCTTTCATCATCCCTAATAATTGGCCACTTGTTAACATTAGGCATGAAATAATACATTCTGAAATACACTTTCAACCGAATAACCTGCATATTCAATGTACCTCATCAACTATTTGTAAAAAAATACCCTGACAAGTGTACAATGTATCCAAAAGGATTAAAAATATACCCAAATAGATTAACAATGTATCCATACAAGTTAACAATATACCTATATAAGTTAACAACGTACCCAAGCAATTTAAGAATGTACCATAACTTAATATGAGTGTAATTACCATTCTATAAATGGATTCGATGAAATCATATATGTTTTTTTATGGACTTGATATCTACAAATTTACGGTTCTTGAAATCTCACTCAATGGAATCCAATTCATCAAGATACCATAATGATCCTAATAAATGAAAATCGAGATTACACATTCTACATTCAACCAATGATAATAAATTTCAACCCATCCAAAAAAAGGAAATACACAAAAAAACAAAAACAAATCAAACTAAACGTGGTGGGGATTTTTTGTTTGGAGACATTACAAGGAGGGGATGCAGTCTCAATACCCTTTTCAAATCACTTTTTTCGGATTTGGATCTCTTGATAGATACAAGGGACAACAATGGTTGAGACTTGAGACCTTCTTTACAAATAGTTTCAAATGGTTACCTGCATTGAGGAGGGTTTCAAATGATTGTCTTTGCAAATTAGAGAGGGTTGAAAGGGTATTTTGAGTAGTATAAATGGTGTTATTGACGGAAAATTGGTGGGAGGACCTAAAAGAAATTCAAAAAGCAAATAGGGATATAAAAAATCTTGAAAGCTTCGAGGGACCTAAAGAAAATAGAGATGTGACCATAGAGATTCTTAATTAATTTTTTCAATTTTAGAAGTAGTGCAACAATGATGTCACGTGATTAAGTGTTTAAAATACCCTATTCTAATTGTGAAGGATGATGAAAGACCTTTCAGAGCATGATTTTTGTGTCTAACCCTATACTCTATACATATCATCTTTGGCTATCAGTCAACGCAAGCTGTCAACATAGACCAACTCCGTTCTGTATTGTATTGGTTCTTCACATTTTTTTTAATGGATAAAAAAAAAATTGTATTAGTATGATTGAGTAGTTATATTTAAAAAGTTATAAAATTTACAATAGAAAACATTATGGTCAACTAAGACATTGCACTCTCATCCAAACTCTAAATTAAATATAAAAAATATTAGACTTAGTTTGTTTTACCAACTAAAACTCAGACAAAAAAATATTTTTATTTTTTTTAAATAGTAAATATTATCTAATTAAGTATATGCTTTGATAAATAGTGTATATCTCTCTATTTCTAATTGAATGAATCATTTTTAGTAAGTATTAAAAAAATATTTAATGAGACATATACAACGTCTAACGAGATATATGTTTCACTAAATTTCCAACTAGATATATAAATCTGTATTTTGAATTGAGAAAAAACTGAGTGTACGTAACAGCACTCATTAAATATACTAATTTGTCCTGTGCGTCTTTTAGCCTCGTTAGATGAGACTAGAAATAGGTCCGATCACGCAGAACATTTCCCATAACTTATTATTAAAAAAATTATGCTATCCCTTGGTGGATTACAAAGAGGGGCACGTTGTTTGTTAATTTAGGACCAAGTAGTCGTAAACAATTCCAAAAATAATAAATAAATAATTAATTTAAATTAATTAAGAATTGTTTGTGTTTATATGTCATGATGGTCCCCATGATCAAGATGCGGAGAAATAGACAAAAACATTGACTAGGGAGATTATATATTTTTTATTTTTTTTTGAAGAAAATAGATATTTACTACTCGATTTTCATTTATGTTTATTGAATTACAAACTCTGAATGGAAAAGGTGGAAGGGGGGAGGGAGGAGGCACCAAATAGAAAACAAAACAAAAAACAAAATCCATTGTGGAAGGCAACGGAAGCCCTCGCACAGATAGAAGAGCTATCTACTCCGAAACGCCTAAACATTGACTTGGGAGCTTATATTATTAACTTTAGACTTAACATGCATGCGTAAAAGTCCCATGATATTTATTTGTCTATTTCTAATCTCTTGGAAAACGCGTAGAGATATCGTCAGGTATGGGGATAACATTGATTGTTTGACTCATGATAACGGGTTATATATATATACATGAAAAAATCCATATAACTCTTTACAAACTGTCTAATATCCATATAACCCATGATTTTTTATGTTCATCCCTTACAAACACATATGTAAATTCAAATAGTCTTCTGTATTAAAATTCTATTAACAAGTTAGGAATATTATGAAAATATTATGTTAGTTTAACCTACGATGAAAATATAATATCTCCCCCCCCCCCCCCCCCCCCCCCCCAAGAGGATTTCCGGTATGAATTTGCGGTATGTGTGGGTTTTGTGTTCCAACCCTTCGTAGTCAGACATGTCTAAAAATAAAAACATACGTATATATTTAATTTACACAAATAAAGGGCATGTTTAATGATCAAAACAGAAAAACAAAAAGGTACACAGAGTACTTCAGTATTGGTGGGGATGTCTTGTCACTTCCCAATAAAAGAATAGTAAGTTTATAAGTTTAACACCACTTGACAATGATTCGACACACGTATAATAAATATATTGATAAGTGTGACATGATCGATCTTACCAGGAACTTGCATGACGTGACTTCCGTTGCTTCCAAATTAAATATATACAACACTCGCAAGCGTGGGGAGACGCGGTGCTTGTTGACTATTAAATCAAGCTCGTTGTGGTGGGGATATTGAAACCAAATCAATCTTGCTAAACGAGATTGAAACTGTGTTTGATAAATAATTGTTCTGAGAACTTTTCAAATGTGCGCGGGTCATTTTATACATAAAAGCGTCAAACGCGTGCATCCTCATCTTTTATTGTCATATTGTGTTTGGATTTGTAATGGAGTTTTAAAAAGAGCACAAGATGTGTCCATTAGGGTTGTAATTTTGGTAGATTAAATCAAATCCGAACTTATTCAAACAATTTTTTTTAGGTTTAGGACAAATAGTTTTTTTTATTTGATTTGAGTATGAATTGAAAAATTAATAAATCAATCTATTTTTATTTGAGTTTGGATTTACTATGAGAAAATCTGAACTAACTGAACCGAATCAAATTAAATTTAAACACATGATTATTTATAAACAATATTCATTTAAATTATTATTTTTATATTAAAAATATATTATTATTGTACCATTAATATTCATATAAAATGAATACACACAATAAAAAAAGTGATTTTCAATGACAGATTAAATCCGTCACCATGGCCAACAACAGGTTTCTAAATGTTTTAATTGGGTAATCGGATCTTGATTCATGTTCAATTACCTGTTTAATGGTCTGGAAATTGGGGAATTAGTGTATTTCGTGGGGAAAAAAAAACCTTTTGTTTCTCTCCATTCCATGTCTTGCTTTGTTCTACCCACTGCCGCCGTCCCTATGTTACCATTTGTTGAATTTTATATTAATCTTTTTTTAGAGATATATATAATTAAATCAAGTTTCTTCGTCGAGCCAAGTCAATTGGAATGGACACGTAATCTTGGCCTTTATCGTGTGAGACCATAAATCCCTGCAGGAGGGATGTGCTTTTGTTTATTATGTTTTTATTCTCTAATTTTTTTTCATTTTAATTCTAACATATAATCATTTTTTTTTTAATGATAGTAATAATAACAAGATTTCTATCTTTTTAAAAAAAAAATATGAAAAGATCTCGGGTTGAAGTTCAATTTCATATCTTCTTAACAAATCCTATATATATTTGTCATTTGATAAATTAAATAAAAAATACTTAAAAGGACTTTTTTTTTGTGAAAAAAATAGATCTTTCTACTTTTATTTTTGTTTCATTAAAAATAGAATTACAAGCCTAAAATGGGGTGTTTCTATTCATAGTGTCATACATTTGAAATTTCAAAACAACTTTTTTAATAGGTCGACAAGCATGATATGATCAGATCTCGCTAAAGCAGGTTTTAAGGATCAGTCACTTGTCCTACCCCTTTTTAGGAGGGAAAAAAAATCTATAGGCATATACCTAATACTTGAAATGATATATTGACCCAGGTAATAAAATCCAAAACCCTTCAATGAAGAGGGAATACATTTACCACCAATCTGTCAAGAAGTGGTTTCACTGAATTATAATGGATTGATCTTACAATGTGTTGTTTCGCAAAGAAAAATTTTTCTACAAAAATTAATAGTTGGTTAAAATAACTATTAATTTCATTGGTAAAAAATTCTAATTGTGAAATTTTTTCTTGGTACTTTGCGAGGATTATTTTTCCCTCTACAGACTTATAACAGGAACAGTTTTTAATTAATTAATTTATATTTGTTATTGAGAGTAACATTTCTCTCTCTTTTTGGGATTAACTTGTGCAAAGTCTTCTTCAGTTCTTCTCTTTAGTTAAAAAAAAAAAAAAAATCATTTTGTTTTAGATATTCTATTTTCTAGGATGACATATTCACACGTTGATAGTATTTATCAACATCAGGTGTGGTCCTTCGAATGAGATACATTGGTTTTTCTACAAAAGAAGAGTGGAATTTTTATTTTTTTTTATTTTTTTGGGTATTAAAGGTTTTAGAGGAGCTACAAGTCTCTGCAACATACAACAACATATCCATAGGAGGTCTTACAACATACTGGACCACCGCTTATGAAACCAAGCCCAACTGAGCGGTCATATTGGGCCACTGCCCATGAAACACCAAGCCCAACAGGGTTGTTTATCCATTTTTTTTCCTTGCTAAATGCAAGTTTCGAACTTCCTCTCTTTTAGAGGTGGAGCGTCCCTTATCAACCAAGCAAAGACTTGCAGGACGAGTTGAATGATTTTTGTTCTTCTAATTTCTATGTTAGTCATTTCATAAAAGATAATATAAATAAAAAAGGTTAAAGACATCCCAATCTTTGTAAATATGAGTAATCTCATATAAGTCTTTATCAAAATTGGGACAGACGTACAAGTCATTGAAAACTCACAAAAACCCATATACATCCCTGGTTTCAATAAAAATTAATCATAATCTCACTTGTCTAACTTAACTTTAACTTATAATTATAAAATGATTAAATTATCCTTAAATTTTTAACCATTTTCAATCAGTACTTCAATGAAAATGAAGAAACATAAAAAGTCATACAAAGATAATTTGATCTTTGTATGGACTAATTAGTTTTTTATTATTATTTATGAAGAATATAATGTCTACACAATTATATGGTGATAAAATATTCTGTCAAATTTGAATGCAATTTTAACCCGATGATGATAATTAAGTTTTTGTGAGTTTTTAGAGATTTATGTGTCTACTCTAACTTTCACAGAGATTTATATGGGATTATCCATGTTTACAGGGATGAAAATGCTTTTAACCCATAAAAAAATTGCAGTAGTAGCTGTTATTGCAATCGATTCATGGAATTAATGAAAACTTATAATGCAAAAGAAAAATATTAGACTCAATTATTTTTGCAGCACAAAACTCAGATCTTCTAATAAAGTATATATTTTATTAAAAAATGTATATCGCTTCATTTCAATTTAATAATCCATTTTTAATAAGTATAAAATAAATTAAATTAGTTATATACATTGTCTACTAGATTTATATAAAAATATATAATATTGTATTTTAGACTGTAAAAAAAATTGTATATAACAATGCACAATGTAATAATACCGAGTCTGAATTTAGTTAGGGCAGGCTCCGATCAGTCTTGTTAGTACCGAACTACACAACTCATTAATCGAATTATACATCTTATGAATGAAATTACACAATCAATTATCGAATAAATATTCACTTTTTTATTGAATAGTGATGATACTTAGAATCCATATTTAATAACTGATTGAATTAAAAAAAATAAATATTTACACAACAATTATTTTTTTATTAAAATACTTCTGATTTTTAACAATCCATATTTTATATAATAATTGATTGAATCTATTTCATAAAATAATAAAATATATAATTAATAATTCACTGTATAATTCAATTCATAAGCGGTGGAATTTGATCATTGGATTATACAGTTAGTTACATGACTTAATGAGATGACCGACCGAAACTCCTGAGTAGCAGGAGCCTCTTCAATCTCCGCTGCCTTCAACGGTCTCGCCTAAAAAAATGCTAGGGTTAGGGTTTCAGAGGCTTCTCAGGTCCTCACAATCGAAGCTCTTCGTCTCCTCCTTTTCCGTCTTGTTCACTCACTTAGCCTTGTCGATGGTCCCTCGCTTGTTCGCCTCCCTCTCTCTCCTCTCCATGCTCCCGATTTCGGGTACGCTTCCCCTTCCCCATCTCTCGCTATCTCTGAATTGTTTGGATTGAGGAATTTGATTGATCTTTGCAGGTTTGGCTTTACTTGGGACATTGGTTTTCGGGAGGTTCTTCAGAAGAGTCGTTGGGGTTTCGGCTTCTGCACCGGCGTTTGTTTTGTTCAATATCATCTTCGTCTGGGGTGTTTATGTTTCTGTTATTCGTAAAGGTTGTTTGATGTTCTTGTTTTCAACCTTAAGACAGGATGAATTAGAAGTGATTTAAATGATGGATCATTATGAAGTGATTATTTCGTATGTCTGTAGATTATCACAGTTTCTGTGTTAATTGTTGGTTTTTATTGGATAAATTACTTATTTTTTTATAAGAATTTTTTTTTCTATTTGGAAATCTGTTTGAAAAGTGTGATTTTGTATAGGGTAGCTTGGGGGGGTTTTGACGTAGGATTATGGGTTTGTAGGAATCTAATTTTCCTAAACTCATTTTCAAATAGAAAAAAAAAGCTTAATTAAAAGACATTTTTACAAATAAGTGCTTAAAAGCTAACTTTTTTATAATCTTTGGAGAAACAATTTCTTGCAAACCCAGTTTTAAACTCAACTTTTGAGGAAAAACTAATTCTTAAACCTACATCCAAACGCCTCCTTAATAATACTCGATTCCTATGAAATTCACTTTCTTTGCTTTTCAAAAAACATATTTTTTGTATTAAAAGCTGAAACAAACTTTTAAATTAAGCTTGCTTTTCCCGAATTGTTTGGAAACACATTTAGCTTTTCCGATTTATGCAAAAGTAAAAGCCAACACGAATGTGTTTCGAAATGGCCCCTAAGTTCTTTATGATTGGATGAAATCTTCTGATATGTTAATACATTTTTTGGGCATGCAAGTTCTTGCTGGTGTTGGCATCTTATGTTATTTATCTTGTCTTGCAGTTATGACATGTACGATGGACGTGATTTTTTATGTGGAGTGTGTTCTTCTTCTGATTGGTTTTGACAGGTTGATATCCATGCTTATATAGAGCTAACTATACTTAGATGCTTACCTTTGGCACCTGGTTACTGCTATTGAATTAGCTGTTTAGCTCAGCCAGTTATATTCAGGTTATTTGGAATCTTTATACCATGTATCTGCTTTTAGGACAATCTTTCTGATGTCTTGTTCTCAATTAATCAAAATAGGCTAAACAGGTGCAGCTCATGTATACATTCATTCTTTATCTCTGAGCATTCCTCTTGCTTCCATCTCCTTTGATGTAATCAGAAGGCATCACCTGCTCTCTACTTGAGTTGTTGTTTGCTGACTGTAAATATACACAAGAAAAATTAAATTAGTCATTTTTACACCTTGTACTGCCAATTGATTCATTGGATGAAGTATGTTTTGCGTAGTAAATCAGAGGGGTGCTTCTGAAAATGTTGTGTGTTTCTCATTTTTGGCAGTGTTCTTTCAAGTGATCCTGGAATGGTTTCATGCACCTCTTCTCATTCAGGAAACATGGATCAATCTGCAGTTTCTGAGGTTGTCAAAACATTAAGCCTTCCTTCTGATGTGCTGTAAATACAATAGCTTATCTACATGGTGAATGGGACAATTTTTTATTGACTGGCCCAAATCTGAAGTTAATCCTGTACTACTGCTTTTTTTTAACTATATATTTGTTTATGGTTTATAGTGATTTGGAACTTCTATTTTACTAATGAAAGATTGCACCATCTTTAAGTCAAATTGCTTGTGCTGCCACTGCATAGAGAATATGTTATAGCTATCTCCTCTGTGAGCGTGTCAATGATCTCATTAACTCTCTATAGATGTGTTAAATTTGGAATTACAGAAATCCCAAATGTTCAATTCCTCCTACATATAGTTTCTAGTCACCAATCACCATGGAATGCTATTCTTTTTCTTTATCTGTTCGCAATATGTGAGCTTCGTCATATTCTATGACATAGATCCCACCACTCTCTCTCTATCTATCTCAAAGAAAAAACAAGTATTGTTTGTCATGTGTGTCTTTTCATTTAGTGCAAATTTTATTTTTATTCTGCAACTCAATTCAGTTTTAATGCTATTATGCTTAGTGCTCCTGATTATGGAGCTGAGAAATTTGTTGCTGGCAAGAACATTTTCCAAGATTGAACACTGGATAACGGTTTTCTTACAATCTACTTTTATAGTCGATTCTCACAATATATAAATCATAGCATAACAGTTCTGTCTTTTTCTTTTTTAAGCAGAAAGTTCTTTCAATTAAGCGAGTACGGGTTTGCAACAGCTGCAATGCAAATGTTTTAGGATTTGATCATCACTGTCCTGCTTTTGGAAACTGTATAGGTATGATCCCCCTCTATGTATTGTGATTGGTGACAACCATCAGCTACACTTCTGTGGCTTGAGACAAAACTATAGAATATAAGGATCATGAGTTTCTCATTCGCAGGTCAGAAGAACCACCTTCTGTTCATTATTCTTCTTATTGGATTTCTAGTTACTGAAGCCACCTACACCATTTGCTCAACTTATTGTGAGTGATAATTTGGTAAATATTCTGATCATACATCTCGTATTCTTTATCAAGAAATATGAACATCTATTCATAGGTTGAGTTAGGTTACAAAATTTATTTATCTTGTGATATAGTTGTTCCTAAAATGGGTTTGAAATTGATATTGGCTCAGTCAGAGAACTTGAACTTGGAGCCGTTAAACAAATTGATCAAGGGCATTGTGTGTATTCATAGCAACTGATGCCATTTAAGGATATGTAATAATATGCCTTATTTGAGGTGTTTCTAGTATAATGCAGTTTTGAATAAAAGATTGCATCGTGATATTATTGTCATTTACAATGGTTGATGATCATATCAACCATGCACATTTATCTATTGGAAAGTATTGTTTTAAATAATCTGGTGCAAAATGTGATATATTTTTTTTGAAAGGGTTTGGTGCTTTTTAAAGACAGTTTGTACTATAATCCTTCTTTTTTATTGCAGTTATTCAGAGATCAATGAGTCTGGAGACTGGAATGAAGGTATATCCACAGTACAGTTAGCTTTTAAATTTATACCAGTAGCTGAATCCCACTCAATTTGAACATATTTTTTTACTGTCATCTCCACGAAGTGCAACATTTTATCACCATGAATTTGAAAAGAATTTTTTGTTGAAGATTTCATATGCAGATGATTCAAGGCTTGATTTAAATCCTAGAATTCAAGTCAAGCTATTAAGATGATGGAAGATGTGGGGTTAATTACCTGTGAATTTACCCACCTTCATCATTCTCTTGCAGAACCGGGTAATAGCAGGTTTTGCAAAATATTTGCCTGGGTGCTTCAAAATGGCTCATGTATTACCCTTTTATCATGTCATACCCATGTCAGATACTTGAATGTAGTTATAAAATACATGTTCATGCAGTTCCATGTCGTATCCTTTCCCTGCATCCAACCTGTCTTCAGGCATCATGGATTGGCACGTATTTGTGGGGACAATGATCATAGCAAATATGTTGTGGCTGGGAACTGCAAAAGCAAGCAGGATCCACCTATCTTCCCTCTGATTACAGCCTATTGGTAATAATTCCCATACAAGCTGGAGAGTGGCATTGCATCATCTGGAAAGTGGATGATAGGAATACATCTATAGAAGATATGAAATCCTGGATTCTTCAGCTTATAAAATTCATTTTGTTATGCAAATGTAACCTGAGCTTGAGTGAGTCTGCACTAGGCATATAGATATGCAATCCTGTATCAAGAATTTAAAAAATCTAAGACAGAGGAAATCGAATTATCTAATTGTGCACTTTAATTGGACTTGACTTGAAGGACTCAGTAGTCGTGTGCTGACCAATCATATCTGCTTCATTGTCACAACCTCAGCCCTCTTATATTTTGGTTATGCTTTGCTGGAGAAAATTCTTACAGACCAGGAATGCCTTTTTGGCTAGATGGTCATGTCTTGTTATTGAAAGCCATTGACAGTTTTTGTTTCATCTAGTATCTGCCATTCTTTAAATAGGTCTGTCTAGCCAGTTTTAAGCAATCTATGAAGATGAATGACAAGCAGTCTAACAAGACCTTAGCAAGATGGTTGCTTCTTGTAATTGAAGGTCATTAAACAGTCTTTTTTCAGCTCTTCAGTATATAGCCATTTAAAAGGGTGCATTTAGTAATTTATTAAGCAATTTGGAAGATGAATGGGAAGCAGCTTACTCACGTGATCAGTTTCCTTTTCTGATGCGCTATCTATTACTTTTGTTCAATTTCATGCTTATACACTTGCATGAGACATTGAGATATGTGGTTCCATTTCCTTCACTTTCATGTTATATGTTAAATTAAAATTATCTTTGGGGAAAAGTTTTGAACCCAGATCTTCCTTTTTGATACCGAATAAGGATATTGATTCCTCCTCTGTTATGTCTATGTACATCTTTTTATACTGTTGATTTAGACCCAGCGGACATATATTTGGTCGATAAAATCAAATCTATCAATTTATTTCTTGTTTGCACCAGTTTCTATCTACATGTTTTCATTCCTGTGAATATCTACAATTTCATGAGTGATTTTCACCCTTTTTTAGGGTACTCTCTCTGGCGGCTTGGCTGTGAGTACAATGCTTTTTTCCCTTCTGCAAGTACTATGGCAGGTATGCTATTCTTACATCTGACTAAGCAGATATTTCTTTTTTGTGTGGATTGCAATATTTGTTTATTTTTTTAACACCACTGCAATATTCTGGAAAGTTTTAGACATGGATAGCTGAATGGGCTGAAGTGGGAAACATGTATTTTTTTAAAACAAGTAAGAACTTTTTATTTATAAAAGCCCCTGAACAAAAAGGACACGAGGGAACTCCTTACAAAACGACAAAAAAAAAAGGAAAACATTTAGTCTTTTATAATTTATAATAAGTTGATAAGAAAGAACTGAATTGGCAGAGGTCCCATGAAAAATCATTACACTACTGAGAAGTCAATACTTGTATATGATGTTTTCCTTTCTATTCTGTAACAAGTTAATAAAGGCCATTGCTTGGAGCAATGATAAAGTGCTCAATCTTGCAGGATAAAATAATGAGTTGGGAGTCCTGAGATTGACTACAAATGGGTTGGTTCAATAAAGTGAAAAAGCCTTTGTGTCTTTAGGAGACTTGCTTTTATGCATTTCATCGTGTGGATAGGATATTAGGATATAGGATAAACAGGATTGAGTAAGACATTATCAGTTGCCGGTATAAGGTAATTAGAACAATAGTGCCTGCAGGGGCAGCGCAGAGGTGGTGTTTCTGCTATGTTTATGCTAGACATGATTATTATTATTTTTTTTGTGGAAATGATTGACCTGAATATTGTCTTGATAAATTCGAATGCAAAATACTACTCCTGTTTAGTATGGTTTAGGATTTAAGTTATACATCACCACCTCCTATCTAGCTCTTGGTCTGCTCGAGGGAGGCAATTCAAATCTTCTTCTTTTTTTTTTGCTGGGTACAATTCAAATCATTGTTCCTTTGATACTATATTTTCATCTAATTTACTGACATATTGCTATTGATATACAAATTCAATTTCAATTTCAATTTCAATTTGCTATTGCTATTGATATACAAATTCAATTTCAATTTCAATTTCATCATCTTTTATTATACACATAATGTGATAATAGAATGGAATTATATATTTGTTTGGTCGGCAGGTGATGTTTTTGTTATGGCATATTTATTGCATCTGCTTCAACATCAAAACTGATGAGTGGGTATGTTTTATAATCTTATTTTCTACTGGACACTTTCTGGTTGCTGAATGCACATATAACGTGACAATATGATTCAGATAAACTGGAAGAAGTATCCAGAGTTTCAAATCATCCATGAACCTCAAATAGGTAAATATATTTGTGTCACTGCTATTCTGAATTATTTATAAATCTGTGGCAGAGTATTTAATTCCGTCTGGATACCATATTTCCAGGTGAACATTTTCCCGAGGTGAGATTCTGGAACCCCTATGATAAAGGCATAGTGGGGAACATCAAAGAATTCCTGAAACCCGTTGGATGACTTTGTTCGATAGCAATCACATTGTCATCATTTGAAGCTAGCGAGCTACCAGTCACAAAAGATTATCTTTATGAGATCATGCAAGTGCGTTATGCCACACAAGTTGCAAGAGGAAAATAAGAAACCAGGTTTGCAGAAGAATGGAGGAGAATAAGCCTTTTTTCAGGATATAGTGAAATGCTCATACCGTTATAGTGAGATTGGGGGATACATTTTGTGGTTCTTCAGCTGAAGCTCAAAAAGAATAGAAAAAAAAAAAAAAACAGAGAAATGAAAGGATTGTTGAGAGGTGAATTGTTAAAAGTGTAGGATTTGGGTAATTGTAATTCACCCCCTGTATAAATAGACATTTTTTAAAATGTTTCTGTTAAATTTATCAAAAGCCCATGCATGAATATCTATTTGCAAGTAGTAACATGGATAGGAATTGGTATAAGCAATTCGTTTTTCAGTTTGGGTTTTAATTTCATTGTGGCTTTAAGCTTTTCATTGACTAAAGCAGATTTTATAATATTCACATAAAAGAATTGGCTTTTTTTTAATACTGAGATAGCATGAATCAATTCTATTGGGTTTAATTTCCTAGGGCCAGTGAATATAAATTGTATTAGTTTGAGGAAATAAAAAGACTATCAATATTCACTTTATTCATATTTGTCAAAGAGTATAAATGTTAATTTAAAATCTTTTTTTGATGATAGAAGATAATTAAATATTTTTTTTGTTTGACTGTTATTACTTTTTCATTTTGAGTAAAATTTTACCTTTCATGTTTTCCTTATTACAACATAATTATAGTTTTATGGGTAGGATCAGCGTGTATTTTTTTTTTTTACTTATATAATGAAGAGTACTGATACACTCAGTCTGTTTTACTATTTCATACACTATAATAACGTAATATATATTGCGTTATCATAATGTATGAAGTTCTATCATAGTATATGGCACACAAAAATTTATCATTTTTATTTAAAAAAGTATATTAATGCATTTCAACATATACTTCATTTAAAGAGTGTACAATTTTAAAAAAATAAACTAGTGTGAACTATAATTGGTGCGACAATGGGGTTAGACGTATTATTTTCCATATATGAAGAAGAATATATTTTAACCAACCTAATATAAACACAAACTGATTCAAATCTTCATCCATTACGAAAAAACAGACATGTTTTATTTCATGTTCAAACATGTTATTCTCCCCTAGTTTATTTTCTAATTCCAATAGGGGCTTAATCCATAATCTATTCATCTAATAAGTGTTGGATTGGTAATGTTTCATGGGTTCGATTAGACCGTTCGGATTCACATCCAACGCTACCTAATCGGCCTGAAACAAAAAATTGCAAAAACCACCTTAACTCCTTTTCAAATCACCCCCCACCCCAACCCACGATAAAAAAAAAACTCCCTAAAATTCCCAAATCCACAATCAATGCGAAACCAAAAAAACCCTAACCCTAACCACAACTCTCCTCCTCCGATTCGACCTTCCACAGTCCCTCCGCAATGGGTGGCAAGAACGACTTCCTAACTCCGAAGGCGATCGCGAACCGGATCAAAGCGAAGGGCCTCCAGAAGCTCCGATGGTACTGCCAGATGTGCCAGAAGCAATGCCGGGACGAGAACGGCTTCAAGTGCCACTGCCTCAGCGAGTCCCACCAACGCCAGATGCAGGTCTTCGGCCAAAACCCGACCCGCATCGTCGATGGCTACACCGAGGAGTTCGAGCGGACCTTCCTCGAGCACATGCGCCGCTCCCACCGATCCAGTCGCGTCGCCGCCACCGTCGTCTACAACGAGTACATCGCCGACCGCCACCACGTCCACATGAACTCCACCGAGTGGGCCACCCTCACCGAGTTCGTCAAGTACCTCGGCCGGACCGGCAAGTGCAAGGTCGACGAGACTCCGAAGGGGTGGTTCATGACCTACATCGACCGCGACTCCGAGACCCTCTTCAAGGAGCGGCTCAAGAACAAGAGGGTCCGGTCGGATCTCGTCGAGGAGGAGCGGCAGGAGCTCGCTATCAAACGTCAGATCGAACGGGCCGTGGAAGAGACGGGGTCGGGTTCGGGTTCGACATCTGTGGTGCCTGATTTGCCTCCCCCGTCGGAAAAATTGGATGCTTCGGGGGGAAAGATTGCGTTTGCGTTGGCGACTTCATCAAAAGCTTTGAATTCAAACGGTTCTGCCCCTTCAAGTTCCGCTTTTGAGGCGGTTGAGAATGAGAAGGAGACGAGGAGTGGTGGTGGGAAGAAGAGTAGAATTGATGGGTTGAATGCGTTGGAGGAGTTGATGAAAGAGGAGGAGAAGGCGAAGGAGTGGAGCAACCGGAAGGATTATTGGATTTGTGAGGGGATTGTGGTGAAGGTGATGAGCAAGGCTTTGGCTGACAAGGGGTACTACAAGCAGAAGGGAGTGGTGGTGAAGGTGATTGATAAGTACGTCGGGGAGGTGCAGATGATAGAGAGCAAGCACGTGCTTCGGATTGACCAGGAGGAGCTTGAGACCGTGATACCGCAGATTGGTGGGTTGGTTAGGATTGTTAATGGTGCATATAGGGGTTCGAATGCACGTCTTTTGTCGGTTGATACGGGGAGGTTCTGCGCCAAGGTTCAGATCGAGAAGGGTATATATGATGGGAGGGTTCTTCCTGCGGTTGATTACGAGGATATCAGCAAGGTAATGCAGTAGGCATGAGGAGATTAGATATGAGATTTTATGTTTGGGGTTGTTCTTATGTGTTCAATTGTTGAATATCTGAGCTCCTCTGTCCAAAATTTTAGCTGTTTTTAATACCTGTGAATGTCTCGGATTAGTGCATATAATGATTTTTCCTTTCTAATGTACCAAATGTTGTTGTTTTTCATTTCTTTTTGGAACATTGGTTCGGTGATAATGTGAAGACTAAATCATAGTTTATGTCTTGAGTTCTGTGTGTCAAATAATGCATGTGCATATAAAAGCATGCATGGTTGTCAAATAAATCCAATTCTGTTATGTTATGATTATTAAGCCTTCTTATGGGAAATTGTGCTAGGACATTATGCTTGGTGCTTATTTGAGAGCGTTTGCTGATTTTATTTCTTTTTGTTGCACTATATACTTGTTGATCACAAAGGAAACATATTTATACATGCTGATACCTCTTACTACAAGAAAAATATATTTATGTCGACCCAGGGTCAAATCTTTTTCTTATCCAATTTGAACATTTTCCATTCCGCATATGAATTGATTAAGTATAACTTGAGCCATTAAACCTTAGAGACTCTCTTATCAAAGACCAAACTGTTGTCTAGAGATTTTTATTCTTTCCTTTGCTTTAGGCTTTTAGCCATCTTGCTGCTAGGTGTTACCATGAGGTTGAAAGGTTGCCTAGTACTTCAACACAACCAAAAAAAAGAAAAAAAAAAAAACACTTTTGTCTCCAGTGATGAGGCAACCGGATGGCTTGACTGAATGCATTTGAGTCAATTTCATGTTGAGTATAACTTGCTTATGCATCTCAGCAAGTTCTAGTATTCATTTGAGCTAAAAATAGAGTAGGCAGGATGGCAAGAAGGCCAGATTAAAAGAAAATTTAAAATTTGATGGACATAGGTTTTTGTTTACTGTTATGAAAAATAAGCAAAGAATAGTAGTACTTTTCTGAAATAATTTCAAAAGATCCAACCAATACAATGAATCCTCCACTTTTCAAAATCACTGAAGCTATGAAGCCCTGACACTTCAATGGACTGGCTGTGTCCAAACTCTAACATGTATTAGACACCGGACACATACAACATGAGACATGTCCCATATGTGTCCAAAATGTGAGATTTTTTCTGAATTCTGGTCATGCGTTGGACTTAGGATGGATACAGCATGAACACAAATGCACTTATGCTGCACGGTATTGTAATTTTTCTATAGGAACTATGGTAAGATTTATGCTCAGGCTAACATCAATAGGCCTAGGTTGCAGTCCTGAGAGCGAATTATGCAAAAAATATGTTGTTAGGACTGTATTTAAGGATCTCCCCTCCCAGCACCACCCTGCCATATATAGGATTCCTTTGGGTCTTGGCTTATTTTATGTTCATTTGAAGTTAGAAAACTCCAAATTCCAAATTTTAATCTAGTTGATTGTTGACATAGTATTAGAGTTAATGAGTTGTATCAACTTTTTGTAATATATGGATGCGCTATTCTCAAAAAACAAATCATGGATTCACACTTGTTTTTTCTTTTAATTATAAAAGAATATATATGCCATGTCTGTCTTATTTTTCGAGATTTGCTGTGTCACCATGTTCATATCTTGTTGTGTCCATGTCCATGCTCCATGCTCCATGGCACTGAATTAATGACCTTTGAGAAAGAAATAGGTACTTTTATTTTGGTAAGTAGAAAATGATTACTTGTCTATAAAAGCCCAATGAACTCCAACATAACCTTTAATGAATTGCTTACAGTTAAACACATGTAACATCTTTTACTTAATAGAAATTCTGGGACAGGATTTTATAGAAATATGAACTTGAAACAAACCATTCTTGTCTTCTTGATTGATAAATCAGTTTAGTCCTGACAGACATGTCAAGTACTAAGTTTTGTCCAGAAATCTAATTGAATTAGCCCAGATTTGAAGCCACAGCTCTGTGCGTCTTTTCTGTTTCTCTTAAAGCCATAGAAAGAGCTTGTGTCAGAGATTTATGAGGTATGTTCCTCTATTTATGTTATTGATTTAGGGAGTCATGTGCTTTTCATTTGGTGACTTTGCTTTTATTTTCTTCTTGAAATTGGATTGAAGATGCATCCAGTGTTTCATATGCCTCACCTCTTTAATGTAGATTACTGGGTTGGGTTGATAGAAGTATAGAACGGTTGAATGTTGACCCAGTATAGAATGGAATATATGATACAAAGATATGTCCTCGTTTGTTTTTTTGGTATCATGGTCTGTGTGGGTTGGTTAATATTCATGTATGTCTGTTGCAGTATGTACATCTCCAGAGGTCCAGTTTTAATTTCTGTCATCTGCTTCCTGAGGTTCTGTTATCTACTTTTGATTGGTTGTAGTTGGTCATGAATGCCGATTTACATTTTTTTCTTATAAATATAGGGCCTAGGTTCTTAAACTTTAGGAATCTTCTGAGTTCAATGGGAGGATTGGCTTTTCCTCTGAAATGGAAGATTGTCTCTTTTTCAGAAAGTTATTTGGTGTGTGATCCAACATGTTATCGAAGGGTTCCAAGTCCTGCAGCTGTTGGTACTCCAGATGATTGCATTTATCATGTGGTGAGAATATATTATGTGGTGAGAATATATTCATTACTGCAGAGGTTGTCAAGTCTTAGTTCTAGGTCTTCCTGCTGATAGCCATGATCCTTGAAAAGAACACGTTATGAATCGAATGCGTGCGAGTGATGTGCTGCCTTGGAAAGCTTTGGTAAAGTTCCTTTTGAATTTAGAGCCTAGATCTACCCAAAAAAAAAAGGTCCCTTGAGATGTTGCTTTTGAGAAGGGTATGCTTGAGTAGGCATCTGTCCCCATGTTTATTCTTTTGTCTTTTGGGGGAAGAATTAGTTCTTCCATATTGCTTTTGAGAGTAATTAAAACAGTTGGGGAAATCCAAGTGAATTTGGATTCTCTGAAATGGACAAGGCATGTTGATTTTGTTACTTCACCTTGACTTTTTAATTTGATTGTCTGATGTTCATATTCCTTGGAAAACCAAGATCGGGAAGTCACATTATTGTGAAGTGATTTGAGTTTTTCTCATACAGGACAAGTGATTTTCATTGTTTTTCATGTTAATTTTCTCAACCTCTGTTCAGAGTAAGCTGAAATTGAACATACATGCAACCTCTGTCATCTCAAATACATCAGTAAATATAGTGTTGTATCCATTTTTCAGAACTTTACACACCATACCAATTTTCTGTGTTCTTTCCATTTGTGTGCTATACTTGATCATTCTATTTTTTTTTCCCTTTTTTATGTGGTCATTGCCATGAATTCTAATATGTCTCTCTTGATAACTCAAATTAATGTTTGTACTTAAACATATTAAATAATATATCTCTCTTGATAACTCAAATTAATGTTTTTACTTAAACATATTAAATAGCTGAAAAATATTTGTATCTGCTCCAATTCAAAAAAGATTCAAACACATGCATTAATCTCATATATGAATGATTTACAATGGGGTATAAACTTAAAATGCTTCATCTTTTGTGCAAGATTTGACAAAACCAAAGCAAATTGATATTGGTTCATGCACACAGATTTTACACACCAAAACTGCATAAACTTTGTTTTATCCAAATTTATTTATAAGAATATAATTTTAAATTTAGAAAAAATAACAATTCTACAATAGACATAAAAAATTACATGGTATAACATATAAAAATAACAAAAAATCAATGATCTTAAAAATATTAATATATCAATATGACAAATAGCATAGTACTCTTTCAAATACAAATATTATTTTGCATCGGATCCAAGATATTTTGGATATAACAAATAGTTTTTTATTTTGTTTGCCTATTTATCCTTGATCTCCCTTATTTTAAGTTATTCCACAGTCCAAAGGGTAACAAATACAAAAATCGGATCCATAAGCTGGGCGGGCGTCTGTCAGCAAATTCAATTTCACCCGTGGTCCGTGGGTTGTTCTATTTGAGCCCCTCAAAATTGTAAATATGCCTCTCACAATTTCATAACTTAATCAATAAGTTTCATATATATTAACCTTATATTCAAACGATTAATAAACCCCTCACATTAAACCCTAATTCTCACCTTTTGAGACGTCTCACCCACGGACTCTCTCTCATCCATTCAACTCTCCACGTATCTCTTGCAGCCATGCCCTAACATATCAAACCCTAACACTAAATAACCTCATTTTATTTATTTATCTATTTTATATGAATTTTAATGGGATCCCTGGACCACGCCAATCACATCACAAAATAATAAAAATCTCCTTCTCCTTCTCCTTGTTTTTTTTTATTGAAAAAGTAAGAATATATATTCAAAAATTTATAAATAAATAAAATACTTTATATAAAATGATGAACATGCTTATTAAAAAGAATGCCAATTAAATATTTTATCAAAAAATTAAAAAGAATTTACTTAACTAGAGTGAACTAATTAAAAATATTTAAATGAATATTTAATAATAAAATAAAATTAATTTAAATGAGACTCATTTATAATTTTGAGCGGATGAATAGAACCACCGTCCACCCACCCACACGCAATCACAGCCGACATCCGCCCGACTCGGCCAAAAAGTCAAATAAACGAACGGCCAGGATCGCACGATCAGAAATCCAATCTCCCAATCACGTTCCGAAAGACCAGAATCACAGAAAGATCTCCCACTCTGTCGCGTGTCCTCCTCTACGCAACTCGTTCACATCGAACGGTCAAAAAAAGCCCAAATCAGAAGAACTTTCTAGAAAACCCACCCCGCTATATATCTAGGGTTCCTCCTCCCCTTTCAATCTCTCAACAGATCTTTGAAAAAATAAGCTTTTTTTGTGTGTATTTTTGTTCGCTTTCTTCGATTAGGTTTTATTATTTTTGAAAAGAAAGGCTAAAGAAGATCTTCAATGGCTGGGAAGGGAGAAGGACCGGCGATCGGGATCGACCTCGGGACGACCTACTCGTGCGTCGGAGTATGGCAGCACGATCGGGTAGAGATCATCGCAAACGACCAGGGAAACCGAACTACACCGTCGTACGTCGCGTTCACCGACAATGAGAGGCTCATCGGCGATGCCGCCAAGAACCAGGTCGCCATGAACCCCATCAACACCGTCTTCGGTGAGTCCTCCGATCTCTGTCTCTCTCTCTCTCTGTGTTTTGTGTTCTAGGGTTTTGTTATTGTTTTGCGTGTAGATCTGATTTTTCAATGGGGTTTGTTTGGCTGTCGTGGTAGATCTGGAGACTTGATCTAGGGTTTTCATGGATCTGTTGTTGCTAATAGTTTTTTTTAATTGATTGGTTTGTTTAATTTTATTTATTTACAATGTGATTGTAAATCTAGGGTTTTGATGGATTTTGTTTTTTGGTAAACTTTGTTTTTATGGATTTTATTTGTTGTTTGGGTTGTTTTATTTTTTGCTGATAATTTGTATATCGCTATGGTGGGCTAAAACTCTTGAAAGTTTTCTGATTTATTGTGTTAAGTATGCGAAGCTGTTTATTGGGATTTGAGGGAAAGTTTAGTTTTTTATTTCATATTTTCTGTTATAAAAATTATGTTTTAAACCATCAAGATTTTGTTATCGTGTTTAGATGGATGTAAGATTAAACACTATCTATTATGTTATTATCATTATATATGCATCACTGTTTCTTAACTTCTTTATTTATTTATTTTGAATAAGAACTTATTTATTGCTATATATGTTTCTTAATGATCAGTTACCCTTCAAAGTTCAAGTTATTGTTGCACCATGTTTTATATTTTGTTTGAACTTTTAAAAAAAAAATTAGTAGTCTAGTTTTTCTATAATTATGGGACCAACATTTTAATTTTGGTCATTAGTTAATATGTTGGATGTTTGTAGATAATGAAAATTTTGAAAATGTTTAATTTTGAAAATGTTCAAATAAATATGTTAACGGTTATCTGAAGAAAAGTCTTTGTCCTTCATTGTGTTTTATTGAAGATACATGTTATCAATATTTTAAGATGTGGTTGGTAGTGAGAAGATGGCATTATAGTGTCTGCATATGTAGTTAGGTGGGGTGAGTGAATGGATGGAATGGATCATTGTTCCCGGCAATCAGAATTATGCCCTTAAAATTGTAATATTCAAATACGATGATGGGTTATGGGATTATGTTTAGAATGAATTACACAAATGTTCATTTGATTTGTGAACTGATAAAAGTGAGATTAAACGACACTAAAATTGGTCTGGTTTTATAGTCCTGTGGTGGAGACTTATATGTTGTGGCTTGATATGACCACAAAATGCTTGTTTTTGCTTTATGCCTTTCACATATGCTCTATTGTAATATGTCCTTATGCTCTATTTTAAGGTGTATGCTCTTGTTTTTTTTCACCTTGGTTGAGCTGTAATTATGTTGTTTTTTTATGTTTTTTATGATCTTTATACAGGAATCACATGTCATCAGGTCTTTTTTGTTTTTGAAATGATGGTGATCGTGTTTCTAAGACAAACTTCAATTGCTTTTTTTCAGATGCAAAACGTTTGATTGGTAGGAGGTTCAGTGATGCGACTGTCCAAAATGACATGAAACTCTGGCCCTTCAAGGTTACTGCTGGCCCTGCAGACAAGCCAATGATCACCGTCACCTACAAGGGTGAGGAAAAGCAGTTTGCTGCTGAAGAGATCTCCTCCATGGTCCTTATCAAGATGAGGGAGATTGCTGAGGCCTACCTTGGAACCACTATCAAGAGCGCTGTGGTCACTGTTCCCGCATACTTCAATGACTCCCAGCGACAGGCAACCAAGGATGCCGGTGTCATCGCAGGCCTGAATGTGATGCGTATCATCAATGAGCCCACAGCGGCTGCCATTGCTTATGGGCTTGACAAGAAGGCCACTAGCGTTGGTGAGAAGAATGTGCTCATTTTCGATCTTGGTGGTGGCACCTTTGATGTTTCCCTCCTCACAATCGAGGAAGGTATCTTTGAGGTCAAGGCCACTGCTGGAGACACCCATCTCGGAGGAGAGGACTTTGACAACAGAATGGTGAATCATTTCGTCCAGGAATTTAAGAGAAAGAACAAGAAGGACATCAGCGGCAACCCAAGGTCTCTCAGGAGGCTCAGGACGGCATGTGAGAGGGCGAAGAGGACTCTCTCATCTACCGCGCAGACAACCATTGAGATCGATTCCCTTTTCGAGGGTATTGATTTCTATGCCCCGATCACTCGGGCAAGGTTCGAGGAGCTGAATATGGACCTCTTCAGGAAGTGCATGGAGCCTGTTGAGAAGTGCCTGAGGGATGCCAAGATGGACAAGAGCAGCATCCATGATGTTGTTCTTGTTGGTGGGTCTACCAGGATTCCCAAAGTCCAGCAGCTCCTGCAGGATTTCTTCAATGGGAAAGAGCTCTGCAAGAGCATCAACCCCGACGAAGCTGTTGCTTACGGTGCTTCTGTACAGGCAGCCATCTTGAGTGGAGAGGGCAATGAGAAGGTCCAAGACCTTCTCTTGTTGGATGTCACTCCTCTCTCACTTGGTCTCGAGACCGCTGGAGGTGTCATGACCGTGTTGATCCCCAGAAACACCACCATCCCCACCAAGAAGGAGCAGGTCTTCTCCACCTACTCCGACAACCAGCCCGGCGTCCTTATCCAGGTATATGAGGGTGAGAGGGCCCGAACCCGTGACAACAACCTGTTGGGCAAGTTTGAGCTCTCCGGCATCCCTCCTGCTCCCCGTGGTGTCCCCCAGATCACCGTCTGCTTCGACATTGATGCCAATGGTATCCTGAACGTTTCCGCCGAGGACAAGACAACCGGGCAGAAGAACAAGATCACCATCACCAACGACAAGGGCAGGCTCAGCAAGGAAGAGATCGAGAAGATGGTGCAGGAGGCGGAGAAGTACAAGTCGGAGGATGAGGAGCACAAGAAGAAGGTTGAGTCGAAAAACGCCCTTGAGAACTATGCCTACAACATGAGAAACACAGTGAAGGACGAGAAGATCAGTTCCAAATTGGAGGCAGAAGACAAGAAGAAGATCGAGGACGCGATTGAGGGTGCGATCCAGTGGTTAGACAGCAACCAGCTGGCAGAGGCGGACGAGTTTGAAGACAAGATGAAGGAGTTGGAGAGCATCTGCAACCCGATCATCGCCAAGATGTACCAGGGAGCTGGTGCGGACATGCCGGGTGCTGGTGGCATGGATGAGGACGGTCCTTCGGCGGGTGCAGGTGGAGCTGGTCCTAAGATTGAGGAGGTGGACTAAATGTTCCTGGTCTGCTTTCTCAGGTTTCTATCTGTTTTTTGTTTCAAGAGTTTCATGAACTTTGGTTCTAGGTTTTTCTTCTTGTTATTTTTAGGGGGGTGAAGATGGGGTGGTATAGTCGTCCCATCAGGGCAAACATTTTTTTCTAGGGGGACAAATGTTTGGTGGTGTTTTAATGATTATGTGTTTATTTGAATTGCTTTGGGTGATATACATGATATACATGGATTTTTCCCATATGCTTTCTTGATGGCTGAATTATTATTTTGTTTTTTTATTGGGCCTATTTTGAATCTGTAGGTTAGCCATTAAAATGTCTCGATTATTAGGTACTGAGAATTCCATGACAGGAAGCTTAGGAAATCAATGTCAAATTGTCAAATTGCTTTATTAACTCTATGTGATTATTAGGTACTGAGAATTCCATGACAGGAAGTCGTGCGAAATTAAGGAATAAATGCTTTGCATTAAAAACGAATGATTAAAAATGATTCAATGCTAATATTATTCTCAAAGAGGACAATATGGATTGACACAATATTCAAGAGGACTAAAATAACTGGCTCTGATACCATAAAGTGGAAGACAGGAACTTCTCAAACAAAGGTGAGATGATAAAAATGATCCAGTGCCAGTATTATTACATATAATTTGAATAGATGGACTAGACCGATTGCAGCAGTACCCAAGAACAGCTGGAGTTACAATTGAGGTTGAGAGGTAGTCCATGCTGTCGCTGGATGTTTTTTGAATAAAAAACAGAGATTTTCATATGCCGCTTTATTTTATCATCCTTCGATCTAATATTAGATACAATCCCCATTATAATTCTGCGTGCAATATATATTTTTTAAACACTCTCATTAGTTTTGTGCACTTTATATGAAAAAACAAAAACTTACATGTTTTATCAGTTAAACATTGTTGTTACATGCATATCTTTTTAATCTCATTTTCAGTCTCATGTATCTTATTAACTCCTTGTACTCATATTAACGAGATATTATCACTTACTTTTTTCAAATATTTTTTAATTAAGTTTATGTAATTCATTGTAATATATATTTCTCATTTTGAAAAAAAAATATATATAATTTATTAGATGATGTATACTTTAAAAAAAAAAAAAAACTAAAAAACATGGTGTGCTGAAAATGAGAATTTTTTTTTTAACTATATATAACATTTTTTGTATGATAAAATATATATCTCATTGAAGATAATTGACTCCACGCTCGACAAGAGACCGTCCGGGCACCTCTATTTTGATACGTTTAGTTCTCCATGTCAAAAAGCACGGGATTGCGTGTTATGTGTGTAAATAATTTAACAAAAAATACAACAATTTAATAATTATTTAATAAAATAATAGATGCATGTTTCCATGTACTACTTCTATATTATATTAAATAAAATAATAATATATAGTAAATAATTTTTTTTACCATGTAATATTTTTTATATTATAATAAAAATAATATACAAATTTTTATAGAATCCTTGATAAATATCTTTAATTTTACACTATTAAAATTTTAATATTTTGGTAATATTTATTTAAATTGGATTTGATTTTGAAATCTTAAAACATATTTATGATTAATTTAATGTGATCTGAAATATTAAATTTTAAATAAATACAAATAATAACTAAATTTATGGAAGGTTAAAAATAGAAATAAAAAAACTGGATCTCTTAATAAGTAATAAACATTTTACTTTTTAGGCGTTTATGTATTTTGAAAATATAAAAACGGTTCTCCGAGCCGTGGCGGCTCCGACACGGCTTCATGCGGAGCCCCGAATACGAAAACTCCGGACCAATCACCAAACGCGGTCTCGTTGGGCCCCACCCAACGCCGAATCAACGTAACCGAAAAGGAAAAGCCGTATTTTTCAAAATTTGAACATAGAAGGTTCTGGAAACCCTAACTTCGGACTATAAAAACCACACCTTTCAACGCAACTCCCCCAACAAAACGTGAAGTGCGCTTTTGTTTTTTTTTATTTTTATTTATTGTCTCTTCTTTCATTCGATTTCAATCTTTTCCTTTTCGTTGCCCCGACCTTCACATCTACGAATCAATGGCTGGGAAGGGAGAAGGACCGGCGATCGGGATCGATCTCGGGACGACCTACTCGTGCGTCGGTGTATGGCAGCACGACCGGGTCGAGATCATTGCAAACGATCAGGGCAACCGGACGACCCCCTCGTATGTCGCCTTCACCGACACCGAGAGGCTCATCGGCGATGCCGCCAAGAACCAGGTCGCCATGAACCCCATCAACACCGTCTTCGGTGAGATCTCTTTCTCTGTTTCTCTTTTTGTGTAGATCTGTTGTTTCTGCCTTTTGTTTTGTGTTGCTTGAGGGTTTTGGAGCGTGTTTGGGCTTCGGATCTGACTATTTGGGCGTCTGATAAGCTAAATCTGCGGTTTATTTGTCTAGATCTGTAATTTTTGGGGGAATGTTGAATCTTTTATTATGTGTATTTTGGCGCTTTAGGTTGATTAGTGTGTTATTTTATGCTTTGTATGGTAATATGTCTTATAGTTCAAGTTTTTTTTATATATAATTTTTTGTGAATTTTTTTTTATGTAATATTTGGTTTATAGAGTTGCTTTTGATCGTGATGTGTTGTCAAGTTTTGATTTTTCACATTATTGATTTATGTGACGTGATTTATATAAAGTCGAATATTAGATCTCCGAATTGGGACACTTTTTTGTATTACTTAATTAAAGATCATAGCTTTGTATTCATTCTTGCTATCTAGGTTATGATGCATGGTAGGATTTCATTTAAACCTTCATTATTGGTTTTTTTTTAGTCATGTAATCATTTGGGGGGCCATGTTCTTTCTTCGGGATGGAAGGGATCATGTGATGAGAAAATAAACTGCAACAATATGACATATAAGACATGATTGCTTTTATTTAAGTCTCTGATGATCTCCTTGCTGTTGTCAATTATCAGTTTTTTTTTTGTTTTGTTTGGGTTCATGTTGTTTTATTTATATAACCTCATCTATATTGTTGAGTATGATTAAGGTTACAAGGATGAGCAATGGTTTGTGGGAGTATGATGATTAATATTGGTCCGTGTTTCTGAATAAACCATGTCTGATTACCTATTATTGTTTCTGATTCCCACATCATTTGTTCCTAAGTCTTTTTTGGAATATTGTCCAATTAAATTTGTGGATAACCAGAAATGATTTTTGTTGGCCTCTCATCTATAATGAAATGATTTTTCCCATTGACCTGATCATTTTAAATTAATGACATATGCTTCATGATTAGTAAGGAGATGATATGGGAAAATGTGTATTTTTTTTATTTGTTACTTCTCTGTTATTTATTGAGTTTCTGTCTGCTGTGATGATATATGAAACTTTTCGCATGTCAGACTTCAGAGGTACTTGTGCGCTGTACTTGTATCCATGAGAAGTGTTTCATCATCTGAGCATGATCTCTGTTTTTTAATATATGTAAGCATCCATCATTTGGTCTAATCTATGTTGGATGCAGTAACAATTATAGTTTCACAGATGATCTGGATGTTGTTTAGTTTGAATGTTGGATCATTTTTACTGTGTAAAGGGATGTGGTAGCAGTCAAGCATTATGTCAACTATAAAAAGCTCTATGTTTGTTTTAAAATGATCCTCAAAATACATTTTTTTTTTTGTTCAAAATCTTCTCAAAAGAATTTTTTACACATATGGTTTGTATTTGTTTTACATGGCCTAATATATGTTAAAGATTAAAATGTATTTACCTCTTGCCAATCTCTCTTTGTTTTAAAATTGTCCCTCTCTGTTTATTCATGCGTGATGCATGCATCCTTTACTGAATTCTAATCACACTTCTTGATACATGAATGAATTTATGACGCATAACTCAGATGTCTATACAGGTACTGTATGATTATTCTGTGCGGCTGTGCCTTTGAATTAGTATCTGATCTCGAAAAGTTTAGTGAAACATTTCATTTTATAAAAAATGCTAATGTAATTTTTTTGGTTTACTTGCAATGTACAAATTGGATGCACGATTGATAGCTGTAATAGAAGCAACTGCCTATAAAGTTTTTCTGAACATTAGTTTTATATTTTTTGAGGCATTGCTTTTTGAGGAGATAAAACTGTACCAAGACTGCATCTTTAGTCCTGATTAATGATCTAGCTGAACATGTTTTTGGTTTGAGGGGTGATCTTATGAGTCTGATTCATGAAGTAAAAATACCATATGGGATGGTTATATGATACCTTTTTGAGCTATGGTCTGTCCTTCCTTTGACCTAATTTGCGTCATTGACAAATTGCTAAGAAGTTATTGTCATTTCTCTGGGGGAAGAGGTTATTGACTTAGGGTATAACATGTTTTGTCAGAGGCTTCAAGTATCTAATAGATTTATGTTTTGCTTAAAATTGTGCTAGAAATCTATATTTAGATCAGATAACCTTATTAATATTTTCTTTTTCAGTTTTAGTTTAGTTTTGTATATTGTGTTGGTGTACAAAGTTTTAGTTTAGTTCAGAGTTGTGAACTGAGAATCAAAGTCAAAGTACAGAGTTTAGAAAGAATAACAAATATTTCAAGCGTGCCCATGGTTCTGGTTTTATATTTCCTCAATTATTCAAAACTTTTTTGCTTATACAAGTCCCTAGTTGACCAATGGCTAGTTTGGATTTTCTATTCCTTGTTGCTGTGCCATTAATATGCTTCATTTCTTATGTGTATTGTCAAATACAAATTGTTTGATCATTGTATTCTTGCACATCTTTTCAGATGCAAAGCGTTTGATTGGTAGGAGATTCTCTGATAGTTCCGTCCAGAGTGACATGAAGCTCTGGCCCTTTAAGGTCACCCCTGGCCCGGGAGACAAGCCAATGATCACTGTCAGTTACAAGGGTGAGGACAAGCAATTTGCTGCAGAAGAAATCTCCTCCATGGTCCTCATCAAGATGAGGGAGATCGCCGAGGCCTACCTTGGCTCCACTGTCAAGAATGCTGTGGTCACTGTTCCTGCTTACTTTAACGACTCCCAGCGCCAGGCCACCAAGGATGCCGGCGTTATTGCAGGCTTGAATGTGATGCGTATCATCAATGAGCCTACAGCGGCTGCCATTGCTTATGGTCTTGACAAGAAGGCCACCAGTGTTGGTGAGAAGAATGTGCTCATCTTTGATCTCGGAGGTGGCACCTTTGATGTCTCCCTCCTAACCATTGAGGAAGGTATCTTTGAGGTGAAAGCCACAGCCGGAGACACCCATCTTGGCGGGGAAGACTTTGACAACAGGATGGTGAACCACTTTGTCCAGGAATTTAAGAGAAAGAACAAGAAGGACATCAGTGGCAACCCAAGGGCTCTTAGGAGGCTCAGGACATCATGTGAGAGGGCGAAGAGGACCCTCTCATCTACTGCCCAGACCACGATTGAGATTGATTCCTTGTACGAGGGCATCGATTTCTACACCACCATCACCCGTGCGAGGTTCGAGGAGCTGAACATGGACCTCTTCAGGAAGTGCATGGAACCAGTGGAGAAGTGCCTGAGGGATGCTAAGATGGACAAGAGTACCATCCACGATGTTGTCCTTGTTGGTGGGTCGACCAGGATTCCCAAGGTCCAGCAGCTCCTGCAGGACTTCTTCAATGGGAAGGAGCTCTGCAAGAGCATCAACCCTGATGAGGCTGTTGCGTATGGTGCTGCTGTCCAGGCTGCTATCCTGAGCGGTGAGGGGAACGAAAAGGTCCAGGACCTCCTCCTCCTGGATGTCACTCCTTTATCTCTTGGTCTCGAGACTGCCGGAGGTGTCATGACCGTCTTGATCCCCAGGAACACCACCATTCCCACCAAGAAGGAGCAGGTGTTTTCCACCTACTCCGACAACCAGCCCGGTGTCCTGATCCAGGTCTACGAGGGTGAGAGGACCCGAACCCGGGACAACAACCTGTTGGGCAAGTTTGAGCTCTCCGGCATCCCTCCCGCTCCCCGTGGTGTCCCCCAGATCACTGTCTGCTTCGACATCGATGCCAATGGTATCTTGAATGTCTCAGCCGAGGACAAGACAACTGGACAGAAGAACAAGATCACCATCACCAATGACAAGGGCAGGCTCAGCAAGGATGAGATAGAGAAGATGGTCCAGGAAGCAGAGAAGTACAAGTCAGAGGACGAGGAGCACAAGAAGAAGGTTGAGGCGAAGAACGCGCTTGAGAACTATGCCTACAACATGAGGAACACAATCAAAGATGAGAAGATCGGGTCCAAATTGGATCCAGCGGACAAGAAGAAGATCGAGGATGCCATTGACCAGGCGATCCAGTGGCTCGACAGCAACCAGCTCGCTGAGGCGGATGAGTTCGAGGACAAGATGAAGGAGCTTGAGAGTATCTGCAACCCTATCATCGCCAAGATGTACCAGGGAGCTGGTGACATGGGTCCTGGCATGGGTGGTGCTGGCATGGATGAGGATGGTCCTTCGGCTGGTGGAAGCGGCGCTGGTCCCAAGATCGAGGAGGTCGACTAAGGGACTTGATCATTGGTATGGCTTATGATTCAGTTTTTGGTTCTTTCAGGTCTTCTTGAACCCTTGGACTTGGGATCTGGAATTTTTTTTTTTTTTTGGGGGGGGTGGTGGGAAGGAATTTTTGCCTCTTATATTAGGAGGCTCATGGTTATTATATTTGAATGCTTGATATAGTAAGCCTGGATATTTTGCCTTGTCACAAGGCTCGGTTTCAAATTTGGTTTTTGGTATTTATATGGGTCTGAAATTTCGTTTTTCTGTTACATTCTGGTTTCTTGAATATGGCTGATCATATATCTTTGTCTACACAATATCATAGGTATTACCTATTTATAAATATTCTTCTATGAAAAGTATCATGGGTACGAATTATGGTCTGTAGCAGATCTTCGGACTCTGTTTTGTGTGTGCAATTGCTTAAAAGGTTTTGAAATTGGCACTATGGATCTGGCAGCAGACTGCGGGGTGAATGAAAGTTGTCAGTTGAAATTAATCATATAATGCTGAAATGATATTCTCCTACATTTGGTTATTAAAAAAGATGCTGAGAATATCTTTGTTTATCTTCGAGTAATGGTTTAAACTTGGAGATGTTTAGTCAGTCCTAGGTAGTTATTTCCAATATGGATGCACAGGAGGTATATCAGGAAAAATAATATATGGGTAGTGGCCCCTGTAGAATCTAGTTATTGTGTGCAACTTTAACTTAAAAAATAAAAAAAATTATACTCTCGTACATTGAAGTATACACTGTTATACGAATTGAAATATATACTAAAATAGATTAATGTATTATTTTATTCTTTAAAAAAAATGAAAAAAAATTACAACTCCAATCTCATACAATATGATAGAGCACGTACAATATGATAATAAAATATATATTGTTCTATTGTAATGTATGAGCCTACTGCCAGGATTACAAAACATATCAAGTTTTTTTCTTATTAGAGAGATTGAACAAACCCATTTTAAAACACTACCTTAGACCTCTAGACAGCTTAATGAATAGATTCATCTTTTAAATTGCTGGTGTGTTTCCACATCCACAAAGAGGGCTGTTTGCAATAGAAGCTGATATTCTTGCTTACAGTTAGCAGAGCCAGAGGAAGGCAAAGCAGGAACAGTTCAGTGGCGAGGTCTCACTTGACCACGTTCTGCCACCAAAAATAGATTCAATACTTCATCGACTCAGAGGTTTCAAACGGATGTCATTTGTACAGCGGAGTTAATATATAACACACTTTAAAAAAAAAAAAAACACTAATGATTAAACTAGTGCGCCTACACGATACTGCCCCTGCTACAGCCAGTCCATTCAATCACCATTGATTCCTCCCCTGTAGTCTCACTTTTATGCCAAAAAGAAAAAGAAAGAGCAGGTCGGCCCCTGTAGTGCACCTCCTCATCTCCTATAAATATATCTCAATTAAAATCTCAAAAATAGATTGCAATACATAGCCCATGTTACACATTCTTCTTATTTGAAATAATGCATATATGCAACTACTGCATAAAATGTGCACATATTAATTTTTTTAAATCACAAAATCTTGTTTCTTATAAATGTCAAATAATATCTGGAGGGTAAATATGTCCATATGAAATATTATAACCCACCAACCACACTTTATCCACATCTTATTCTACCTCAACCAAACACTCCAACCTTTATTATTACGTTTCCCAACGAGAATAACTGAAAACACATCCAAACAGAAAATCACTTATTCCATTAAAAAAATTATCTATTTCTGGAATAGACATAAATATCAGAATAGCTTATGTTTCTATCCAAACGGCCCCTACACGTATAACTCAGTCCTTCACATATAGTTATTATATCTCAAATCAATTAAGGGTGCGTTTGGATATGAGGTTGAAACTATGAGATTCTTAAAATCTTATGTTTCAAACTCAGCTTTTAAAAAGCTATGTTTTATTACGTTGAAAAATGTGTTTGGATTTAAGTTTCAAAATTTTTAGCTTTTCAAATGCAGAATCTACCTAAACTTATATCCAAATGGACCATAAGAAAAACACAATAAGATTTTTCTTCCAACTGTATGCTGCATCAGCCAGGCATGTATATTACTTTAAAAAAAATTGAAATATGTTGAGACTACGAAAATAACTCCATGAATTACTGTCATAACATTTTTTTCTACGTAATATCGATTCATGGTTCTCATCCCACACCGCAGAAGCTCCTGACTTCTTCGAGAACTTGCTCTTCATGGACTTCAAAAATAATTCAGAGATTCTTTAGAGGACCCATAATTAAGTTCCCTAAAATGTATTTTGAAAAGTAAAGCTACAGAACTTTCCGATTTAACTTTAATTCAAGCTTTAAAAAAGTAAGCTGCTCCCTCGTCCGGTAAGAATAAAAAATAAATGAAAGCACATTATAGTTTCATTGTTTCCTCCTTCCTAAGAATCTCCTGACCTTAATTCAGATCTACGAATCAATGGCTTGGAAGTTAGCAGGACCGGCGATCAGGATCGATCTTGGGACGACCTACTTATGTACACTCTCCAAATGAAGTGCATGATGTTATATAAAATTAAATATATATTTAAATACATTAATATATTTTTTTTCAAGTGAAAAAAATAAATAAAAAATTTGCACCATATATAATGATAGAAACCTATACACTATGATCACGTAGTATATACTACGTCATCATAGCGTATGAGACTGTAAAACAGACTGTAAAATAGACTGCGTGTATCAGCGCTCATCACTATAGATATGTGGTTTCTGCTTCTGGTTTTGTGTTGTCTGAGTGTTTTATTATCGAGCTTTGATACACCCAGTTCTAAAAATCACCTGAATAATTATCATCAAGTAGCTTATGCCGAGGCAAATCTAACTATGGTCAATTAGTTAGCACCTCCCCTCTCCCTAAATGAGGTCATGGTATCATATACAAGGAGCATCATTTTTTTTTTGGAAAAAGTAGCTTATGTGGAGGGCATATATACACGAACGAAAATCCATGAAAGGGAATATGAGCTCAAAGAAAAAGTTAATGATATTAAAGAAAACAATACCCGAGTGCCAAAACAGACCAATAAAAATAGCCTCACTTTTAATTGATATTTTATATAAATAAAAATTTTTTTATTTATAACATAAATAAATTTGTATCGCCTACATGGAATAACTCTATTGGATCTCACTTTTTGGGGAGATGCCATAGAGGGGTACAATTTAGACTGGTTAAATTTGACCCAATCTAACATTGGGATGAGTTTAGGTTGGAGTTTTTGTGTTTGGATTCAACTTGAACCTTAACCTGGGCAAATCCAAATCTAATTGGATTTGATTTGGTAACCGAATTAATATGAACTCAAAATAAGATATAATAAATTTAGATGTTCTAAGTCAGATTTTATTTTATTTTTTTAATTTGTGAGATAAAATTTAAAGTTTTCAAATTCTTTTTTTAAAAAATTATCACTCTATAGTTTCATCTCTTTGTTCTATAAATAAAAATATTTCACATTTTCATCTTTCTTATTTTTTTTTAATGTGGAGTATTTACTCATGTAAAATTCTAAAATAACACAATTTTAAGTTAAATTTAAACTCAATCTAACACAAATCAAACTTGAACCCAAACCACACAAGCGGGTTGGATTCTGGTTGAGCTTCTCAGGTTTAAATGTCATGTTGGTTTGGTTTCCTTCAACTTCGAGTTGGGTTCAAAATGAGCTTTTCTGGTTAAGTATCCTATTGGGTTGAGCTTGGATTGACTTCCTTCAACAACTTTGAGTTGGATTCGGGTTGAGTTCTAAACAGACCAAATCCACTCAAATTACAACCAAAATGCCATGGTATGTGTGTTTAATAGAGGTCTTTGTGCACACCAATTATAAAATGCTACGTAGGGAGTGCAAGGTTGTTTTAGTTGTGTATATGCGGGTTTTTTTTTATAAATATATAAAATAAATAGGTGCTATTTGTGGAAAATGGTTTTGGATCTATGCCATGATTTTCTTATATTAATTAAGTCTCTGATAATATCTTCTTCTTCTTCTTCTTTAAATCATCTGGCTTTTCTTTTGTTCGGTTTTATGTTGTTTTATTAGAGGGACATCTATTCCATCTTTTGGTATTAATCTATGTTGGAGGCGATAACAATTATAGTTTCATAGAGGACGCCACTATTATCTAGTTTATTGCAAGAGCGACGTTAGAAATAGTTTATGTATCAATATTATTTTTGCATAATGGGAAGTGGTGGCAGTGAATCATCTGGTTGATTTACGATTTGCTGAAAATTGAGCTACACATCTATTTGGATTGGATAAAACCTTATAACTTCATTTAGTTTTTGTACTATATATTAATTCCTGCTCATTTTATTATTTTCTTCTCTCAGTATGTTATATATATGTTGCTTTGCTTCTTCTTTTCTTAAATTATTAACTATTTCATGCATGTCTAAAAATTCTCTCTTTTTATTTCCTCAGCTGTCTATGTGATCTTCTCATATGCATATCATAAGTTAGAATTAAAAATGCCTGATTGTTCACATCATTCTAGAGAAAGCACAAAAAAGACATCAGCGGCGACCCAAGGGCTCTTAGGAGGCTCAGGACATGCATCACGTGAGAGGGCGAAGAGGACCCACCCTCTCTTCCACTGCCCAAACCATGATCGAGATTGATTCCCCGTACAAAGGCATTGATTTCTGCACCACCATCACCCGTGCGAGGTTCGAGGAGCTGAACATGGACCTCTTCAGGAAGTGCATGGAACCAGTGGACAAGTGTTTGAGTTGTGCGAAGAGGATGGACAAGAGCAGCATATCCATACATGCATGATGTCGTCCTCGTCGGTGGATCCAGCAGCTCCTACAAGAGTTCTTCAATGGGAAGAAGGAACTCTGCAAGAGCATGCATCATGACCGTGTTGATCCCCAAAAACACCGTCACCCCCTTCAGGAAGGAGCATGTCTTCTCCACCACCTCCGATGATAAACCTCACCATCCAGGTCTACGAGGGTGAGAGGGGCCGAGCCCAGGACAACAACCCGTTGGGCAAGTTCGAGCTCTCCGGCATCTCTCCCGCTCCCCGTGGTACTGTTGTTCCCCAGATTATTATTGTCTGCTTTGACACGGACAGGGACGGGTATCTTGGCCGTCTCAGCAGCCAAGAACAAGACATCCGGGGAGAAGATCACCATCACCAGCGACAAAGGGAGGCTGAGCGAGGAGGAGATGGAGAGGATGGTTGAGAAGGCGGAGAAGTACAAGTTGGAGGATGAGAGGAACAAGAAGAAGGTGGAGGCGAAAGAGCGCGCTTGAAGAATACGCGTACAAGATGATGAATAATACGATCGACCAGCTGATGCAGTGGCTGGAGAGCAATCAGATGGCGGAGGTGGAGGAATGTGAGGAGAAGATGAAGGAGTTGGAGAGCATCTGCAGCCCCATTCGACGCCCCCCGACATTGATGAAGCAGTCGGAAAACTCGAATTTGCGTGTTTTTTTTTTTTTTTTTTTTTTGAATGCGGTTTTCATGTATATTTGGTTTTTGAATATTGATTTAATGGAAAATCTATGGATTTTATGATATATACTACAGGGTTCGGAGACTCTGTGGAGTATCCACAGAGAAACCCTGTGTAACTCGGGTGGATGGGCGACGCGTGTAAAATGGATCACGTGATCTCATGTGAACGACTTGTCAAAACAGTGACGCCGTTAGCACCTAATTCGAATTCATTTTCCCCATCTCTCTGTGGTTTCCCCTCTCCCATCGTCACAGAGTCTCCCTCGCCGATCTCCGCCACCTCGTGTCGTGTCTCCCTCACCGAAGCCCCGCCGCACCCTCGCCGATCTCCGCCACCTCGTGTCGTGTCTCCCTCACCGAAGCCCCGCCGCACCCTCGCCGATCTCCCGTGGTCCTACAGCCACCTCGTGAGTTTCTCATTTTTTTTATTTTTTGTAATTTGAATGTAGTTCTGTCTTGATTGTTTAGGTTCTGATATGGATTTCTGTGGTTTTCATTTGATTATTTGAATGGGTTTGTTTCATATATGGATTTGAGTAGATTTGATTTGTTATTTGAATGGGTTTGTTTCAGATATGGGGTTTGAGTGGATTTGATTATGTTATCTGAATGGGTTAGTTTCAGATATGGGTTTGAGTGGATTTCATTTCCAACACTTCAAAATCCTACTGTTTTTTTTTTTTTTTTGTGGATAAAGCCCCTGTATGACCTTTTCTTTCTTTCTTTCTTTGGGGTTTTTTTTTTTTTTTTTTTTTTGCATCAAACCCATATTTGAAGTCCTGGTAGTTCAATGAGAATGTATATATAATGTATAAAAAAAAGTTGTGACTTCTACCTTTAACTCAACACAATAATGAAATTAAGCTCCTAAGTATCTAGCAACTCAGAAATTTTTTTAAATCCCATACTGACCGACTACAAACTCTACTACGGTGTGGGGAGTGATATAATGGATTGTATATATTCAGAATGAAATATACTGCTTCTGTGGGAAATTTTTAAGGGAAATATGCATATGTGCACAAATTTTTAAAACCATGATAAGTTGCTTGTGATCCATACATATTTAGTCATCTTGTGTTGTTGTCTTGTAAATCCTTTCCTTCCAGTTGTCTTGTTAAATGTTCTAAATTATGTTTTCTTCTTATAGGTGAACACTGAGTTGTTATGGAAGGAGACAATGAGATTGTGGGTGAATGTAGCTATAATGGTATACCTGAAGTTGGTATGGCATTTGATTCTGAAGATAGTGCCCATCAATTCTACAACACATATGCAAGGTCAATTGGATTTAGTATCCGAAAAAGTGATGCATTCAAGTCCAATGGCATAGTGAGAAAGAGAAAATTTTGTTGTTCTAAAGAAGGGAGGAAAGGGGTTGATAAGCGAAAAGTCTTGCACCCACAACCCGATACAAGAACAGGATGTGAGGCACATATGATTATCTCTTATCAGTCTTCTGGTGCTTATCATGTCACTAAATTTGAACAAAACCATAATCATGATCTTGTATCAACCCCCTTGCGCCATAATTTGAGATCACATAGAAAAATAGAAAAGGCTCAAGCTGCTCAGGTTGATATCATAGATGGTTCAGGATTAGCACCAAAAGCAGTTATGGATTTGATGAGTGGACAAGTTGGAGGTAAACAGAATCTTGGTTTTATTTTGAATGATGTAAAATCTTACCTGCGCACCAAAAGGGAAACAAGAATGGAGAATGGAATTGCGGGTGCTCTTATTCAGTATTTCAAGAATAAGCAAAAGCAAAATCCGTCTTTCTTTCACTCAATGCAACTTGATGCCAATGAACAAATAACAAATGTGTTTTGGGCCGATGCTAGGTCTATCGTCGATTATGCACATTATGGTGATGTAATTTGCTTCGACACGACCTATCGTACAAATAATCATGGAAGACCATTTGCACCATTCGTTGGGGTGAATAATCATCGGCAAACAATTATTTTTGGTGGTGCATTACTTTATGATGAGACAGCTGACTCATTTATTTGGTTGTTTGAAACTTTTCTTCAAGCAATGTCTGGGAGACATCCAAAGATTATTCTAACAGATCAATTAGGGGCGATGACCAAAGCTATTTCAGTGATTCTACCAAATACTTGTCATCGGTTATGTGTGTGGCACTTGACCCAAAATGCAACAAAGCATATTGGACATCTTTATGCCATTGAAGGTTTCAGAAGTTCCTTCTATGCTTGTATATTTGGGTACGAGACGGAGGAGGAGTTCCTAGCTGCTTGGAATAACATGCTTCAAAATTACAATCTTCAGGACAATAAATGGCTACAACAAACTTTTGCTGAGAAGGAGAAATGAGCTTTAGTGTATGGGAGAGACATATTTTGCGTAGACATGAAGAGTACACAACGAAGTGAAAGCTTCAATGCTCTTTTGAGACGCTACTTGAACTCAAAGCATGATCCGCTACGTTTCTTTCAGCATTTTGATAGGGTTATGGATGACCGGCGTGAAAGTGAATTGAGTGCTGATTTCAAGATGACGAATACTGTACCGGTAATTCCATATCACACTTTGATGGTGTCATGTGTTGCAAATGTTTATACACCAGAGATCCTTGAATTGTTTCAAGCAGAATATGACACTACAACAAATTTGATTATTAGCTACGAACTTTTAGCTGCGAAATTAAGTTTCGTCGCTAAATGAAATTTTTACTTGCAAAAAAATATTTCGTAGCAAATGGTTTTACCTTTCTCCTACGAGCTACGATTTCGTAGCAAAATGTATATCTTTTCCTGCGAAATACCTATTTCGTAGTTAAAAAAGATAATTTTTAGCTACGAAATTACATTTTGTAGCAATAGATGGGCCTTTTAGCTACGACATAGATTTTCGTAGCGAAAGAAATGACTTTTAGCTGCGAAGTGCTTTTTTGTAGCAAAACAGTTGACTTTTAGCTGCGAAATTAAATTTCATAGCTAAATTTTTAGGGATTTTCAAAAGATTTTATTTGTTACAAAATCAAATTATGATCTACATTGTATCACTATCAGACTGAGATCCTTTTGATTATAAATTCTTTTTATAATTTGATACCAAACATGAATAATAAAATTTGAACATTATTTATTATACTGGACAAAAAGCGATCAAGGTCCTTTTTTCATATATATATTTCTTTATTCAGATATGTATAAATGGAAAAAATGGATAAAGATAAAAATTAGTATATTTGATATAGATATATACTTTATTTTTCACACTAGTCCATCATCGAATTAGTTGATTTGTTATATTAATTATGTTTGTAATTAAATATTTGGAAGGACATTTTAATTTGGATTATGCATGTGCTTGACGAACTCTTTTCCAGATGACATTATGTAATTGATTGAAGTGTGTTGATATTAAAGTTGAGTATATTCATTTTGACATCACGTACAATTCGTTTATTCTTGTATTTAATAAGCCCAATGTCTAATTAGATTTTTAGTTAACACTTATATATATAAAATGTATCTTTTTGGACATGAAAGTTATGATCCAGACTTTTCATTAGAATCTTAATTGCAGTACTATCACAACAATGTCAACAATACATCTCAGAAAAAAATTCATTCGCAACTATTAGACAAAAAAACATAATTAATTTACTAAAAAAGACTATAGAAAACCATACAACTTTAATAATATAAGAAAGTCATGTTTCGACAATTTCAATATTGGATATGTGGGGGTCCATGAATCATAGAGTGACAGAGAGGTCGTATTATAACATATGCTCATGTTAATAAAATATATGTTGCGATATAAGTTTTTTATATTTTTTATAAATGCATCCATAGAATTCATTTTTTTTATAAATATATCTCATTAGATTATGTATATTATTTTTAAAAAATTTAAAACACATATAAAATAAAATTAGGACTGAAAATGAGGTTCTACAAAACAATAAAAATACCCAACCCGACTCGACTCGTTAGTGACCCAACCCGACTTGTTGATCGACCATTCTGAAGTAAAAAACCAATTTCATATTAGGGTTTGAAAACCCAAATTCACCTCACGTTCTCTCTCTACCTCTCCAAAATCGGTGGAGTCACGGACTCATGGCGATCACCATCGCCTCAGCCTCGCCGCCTCCTCAGTCAATCCGCCTTGCCGCCTCCATTCCTCTGCCTCGCCACCTTCGCCGAATCACCTTGCTGCGGGGATTGTGAAAGGTCTCATGGGGAGATGGGGAATGTGATAGAGTACAAAGTTCACAGAGACCGTGGCAATGAAAGAACCATTTTGTTTGATTCAGCTACTGAAATGGTTACCTGTAGCTGCAACTAATTTGAATTTATGGGTATCCAATGTTGCCATGTTCTAAAAGTTCTTGATCACAGAAACATCAAATTTCTTCCACCACAATATAGCTTGAAGAGGTTGACAAGAGATGCAAAATCTGGTGTGGTGCATGATATTTGTTCTTCTTCAATACAGGTTGATATGTGTTTATTATATTGATTGAAAAATGTTATGAGTTGATTGTATGATTTTATTGTAAAGTTATGTATTCTTCTTCATTACAGGTTGACTCTATTTCTGAATTGGGAAGGCGTTTTCAAGAATTAAGTCACGGTCTCATTCAAGTGGCATCCAAGGGAGCTGAAACACACCATTCAACATACCTACTTAAACGCCGCACAAATGATTTAATGAAGGAGGTTGAGGAAGATTTGAGAAAATCATCTCAAAATTGTCAAGATGATAATGTGCAAGATGAGGTGGATAGCATTTCGAATGTCGAGGCTGCTAAAGGCTTCAAAAGAAGAGGAAAGAAGACTGTGGGAGGGAAGCCTCAAAAAAGATGGATCGGTGTGTTGGAGAAGAGATCACGAGGTCAAAGCTCTCAAACTCAACATGCGTCCCACAATGCCATTGAGAGCCCTCAACCCTTTGCGCCAACGGTTGGGAACTACAATAGTAGTCAAGGAATGACTTCAATGACTCAATTGCTTCAGGTATATTCGTATGTAAAATACATTTTAAATATTTTTTTACTTTTCCAAATGGTCATTAATATATACATAAATATATGTAGGCACAAGAATCCCTTTTTTATCCTACTCAAATGAGTCAAGCGTCAAATTTTTCTGAAGAATGGAGGAGCACAGATTAATATTACTGGTACTCAGGGTAGTAAAAACTCAAGCAAATGTAAGTAGAGTAGAGTAGAGTTAGTGTTGTGGAGTTTTTAATCAAACATTATATTGTGTGTGTTGAATACTTTGAAGTTCTACTTGATATTTAAGTGTTCAAAACTGAATGATGCACTTGTTGTGTTATGTTTGAAAAAATGCATTTCTACTAGTAGTTTGGTATTTGAAATGTGCATTTCTATTGATATTTTTATGCCAGGTCATATGGATTGCATTCTATTCATTGAGGAAGACAGTTATGGTCTGATGGTGGAGACTATTCATTTAATATCTAGCATAGATGATGGTGGAGACTATTGTATTGGGTTTTATTTATGGAATTTTAATGTGCTGATATATGTTAGTTAGTCTTGTGACACTCAATATCATTTTTTTATCACTGTTTTATGATTTTATCATGTTGTTTTTCCAAGGTTCATTGGTCTGTGTTCTTTAAAGATTTTGGAATTTAAAGTGTGTTTGCTACTATACTGGTTATATGCAATTTATTCATTTTCAGCGTATTCGGACACCTCAGTCATTTGTGAGTACATGATAAGTTATAATTTATTTGTCAGACATTGTTCAGGAAGAATTATTGATATTTAACTAAAAGACAGTATTTCATGTAGGATCTCAGTTGAGCACCATGAGCTGGATACATAGATGGCACTATTCTATTCCACTTTCTTTGATGCCAGAGAAACAGCAACTACTCAATTTAGCATTACCAAATTTGAAGAATTGCTATTTGGTCTAAATTTGGACTCCTTACAGTTAACAAAAATTACATTTGGTTCCATGTTTGCTGTTTGTTACACAGTTATGGTCTGTGAGAATGTTGTATATGCTTTTTCTTCCAAAGGTGTCTCCTTTATATTTGATGATGTGCACATTAAAGCATGGGGAAGCCTTGTAACAAGGATGGGGAATACTCTATTTTATAACAATGACAAGGCTTATGGGATCACAAGTATGCTCCAAGACATGAATCATATAAGGTTGGAGTCATTTTTTAAGTGGAAAAACAGTCCAGTCTCCCCAGTCCAGTCCAGTCCAGTCTATTTTATGACAATGAGAAGGCTCCCCAGTCCAATCTAATCCAGTCCAGTCCAAGCAATTCAAACCAAGCAACCAAGATCCACTTCTTCAAGCTACCCAGTCCAATCTAGGCATTCCAAACCAATGCAGTGTAGTCCCAATCCAGGTCTGACAATGAACCAAGTTTAGTCTGCCATTCCCAAACCAATAAGCTTAGTAACACATTCACCACAACTAATACCCAGTCCCTGTCACCAATTCACCAAATAACAATAATTTCCATTCGTCTCAAAATTTTCATTGGTTAAACATAGCTAATTGAACATCCAACAAAAATTTTCACCAAATAACAACAATTCACCAAATAACGACAATTTTCATTGATTGAACATAGCTATTTGAACATCCAACAACAACATAAACATCATTGAAGATGCATTCGTCTCTAACATATTGCTTTGATACATTGAATAACCAAGAGACCAATTAAGCACCACATAATCACTATCAGCCTATTGTTCATCATCTTCAAATACTTTTTCATGGTCTCTTCATGGTTTTCTAGTTGAAACTTCAATTCAACAATTGGATCATCCGTGTCATCGATCCATTCAAAAAATCGACAGTCTTGAGGAGTCTACATAGGAAAAAATGACAAACAAAAAAAGAATGTTTATTAGATCTCACTCATTAGTAATGAAAAACTTGAAAATCATTGAAATCAATTAACTCACCCTGTTAAAAGGACAACAATAAAATCTCCGACCTTTACTATGTTCTTGACGAGAAGTATAAATCGGACATTCGCCTTTCTTACAACGACATTCACGTGGCCGAATATGCGCGGGAAGTGGCCTAACATTTGAATTACGTAGGCTATTGACCTGTTGTGAAAAATTAGCTAAGAAAATTCATTCATTCATACATTCCATCAAAACTTGGTATACAAAAGGTAAACACTTACACTTTCTGACATAGTTGCTTGGAAGCCTCAAAAGAGAAAATGGAAGTCTTTGATTGCAAGTGATAGAGCACAATGCTTTCAATTTAGCTTGGAACAGTAGGATTATAACATGAAGCAGAAGATGGTGCTGTTAGAAAAAAAAAAAACCTATGTGATGAAGATTGAAAATACTGAAAGGATTCACAAGACAACAACACAAGATGACTAAATATGTATGGATCACAAGCAACTTATCATGGTTTTAAAAATTTGTGCACATATGCATATTTCCCTTAAAAATTTCCCACAGAAGCAGTATATTTCATTCTGAATATATACAATCCATTATATCACTCCCCCCACCGCAGTAGAGTTTGTAGTAGGTCAGTATGGGATTTAAAAAAATTTCTGAGTTGCTAGATACTTAGGAGCTTAATTTCATTATTGTGTTGAGTTAAAGGTAGAAGTCACAACTTTTTTTTATACATTATATATACATTCTCATTGAACTACCAGGACTTCAAATATGGGTTTGATGCAAAAAAAAAAAAAAAAAAAAAAAAAAAAAAAAACCCCAAAGAAAGAAAGAAAGAAAAGGTCATACAGGGGCTTTATCCACAAAAAAAAAAAAAAAACAGTAGGATTTTGAAGTGTTGGAAATGAAATCCACTCAAACCCATATCTGAAACTAACCCATTCAGATAACATAATCAAATCCACTCAAACCCCATATCTGAAACAAACCCATTCAAATAACAAATCAAATCTACTCAAATCCATATATGAAACAAACCCATTCAAATAATCAAATGAAAACCACAGAAATCCATATCAGAACCTAAACAATCAAGACAGAACTACATTCAAATTACAAAAAAAAAAATTAAATGAGAAACTCACGAGGTGGCTGTAGGACCACGGGAGATCGGCGAGGGTGCGGCGGGGCTTCGGTGAGGGAGACACGAGGTGGCTGTAGGACCACGGGAGATCGGCGAGGGTGCGGCGGGGCTTCGGTGAGGGAGACTCTGTGACGATGGGAGAGGGGAACCACAGAGAGATGGGGAAAATGAATTCGAATTAGGTGCTAACGGCGTCAACAATGGTCACTGTTTTGGCAAGTCGTTCACGTGAGATCACGTGATCCATTTTACACGCGTCGCCCATCCACCCGAGTTACACAGGGTTTCTCTGTGGATACTCCACAGAGTCTACAGTGTTATGTTTTCAATGTATCGAAATACCCCCAGAACGATATATCAGTCCGTACATTGACTTATGATCGATATATCGATATGTATATTTTTTCGTCGAAAAATGTGTAAAATTGAAAAAATAACAGATAAAATATAAAAAAATGTGAAGAATTATAATGTCATACTAATTTTTTTTTGGGGGATTCGGGAGTTTTTTTTAGAAGATTTTGTTTGTTAAATGTAAGTAGCAGAGTGTGAAAGGGATTGATGGTGTGTTTGGTAATTCGATTGGGGTTGCTTTAGAAGCTAAAAGCCTTAATCATGTTATCAAACAAGTTCACTTAATTAAAAAAATTATCATCATCATTATATAAAAAAAAATGTCTCAAAAACTATATTTATTTTAACAAAAGTAACATTTGTCATAAACAACAAATATAATTAATTGATTAATTAAAAAACAGCTTTTATCATTACATCTGAAAAAAACGTGTATATAATATAAAATTGCTTTTCAATTTATGCTTTCAAACACACCCTTAGTAGTAGAAAAAAAAGATTGTTGGGGGCATTAAAGTCACTCATCTTCAACCAACCTCATTAAATAATAATTAAAAACTGTTTTTTATATCTTTGTGAGTGATAAGAATCCCACCCTTTTATTTCCCAACCCACATATCCCATCTAAACTAATACCCTGAAATCAAACCCCAAATCTCCCCACGTTTGTTTGTGTTCTCTTTTCCGCCGTTGGCGACACCCTTATCCGGTGGCTTCTCTTCCGACGTCCCTTCCATTCATCACCACGCGAAGAACAGTGCACGGGTCGAACAAAAAGCAATATGGCAAGTATCATTCGACACATGAACTATGGGATCGGCACCATTCCATCGAATGAGAATTCAATCCTCTATTAAATCATTTGACACATGAACTGCATTTAAAAACGCGTTAAAAAAAGTATGATTTTAAATAAAATAACTTAAATAATTTCGATTCTTAAAAAGATAACTTTCTGTTTTTTTAAAAAAACTTGTTTTTTGTTCTAAAAAATATAAAACTTTTTATTTAAGTTTGCTTTTACAAGATGTGTATCAAAACACATTTACGTTTTTCATTTTTTAAGGACTAAAAACACATACAAACTCCTTTTTAAACGTCAAAATTGGACCAAAATTTTTTTATGTACTAGGACACACAGAGAAATGATAATATAAGATTCGTGTAAATCACGTATATATGCCCGATGTGTATACACGATTCACGATTCGCATTGTATTACTACCATATCACTACAATATGTGTGTGCGTTGTGCTGCACATATTATCACATTTTTAAGAGCAATTTACAACAATAATAAAAAATACCCTAGACTGATCAATGCTACCACGTCAATGCTGAACAAGTTTTTTTTGTTTTTATTTTAAAATCTCAGTTTTTTTTTATATAGGTGTGATTTATAAATCACCATCTTTGCTACATGGTTAGATTTTATAATAAAATAAAATCAAGATTGAAACAAAATTAAATCATATATCAATATTAGTGTGGATAAAACTATTTTGAGTTTTATCTCAATCTCAACAGATAAGATTAAAATTTTAAATTTTATCTCAATCTTATCTGTTACGATATTATCTGAATTTTAAAATCTCACGTAATTAAAAATTTAAACTAAGAACCCCAATCCAGCAAAGAATCCTCCAGCAATTGCTTTCATGGTGGTGTGGAAGTGCTTTCATGGTTCTCATCCCACGCCACTGAAGCTCCTGACTTCCTCAAGAACTTGCTCTTCCATCTCCACCAATTGGTGGCAAAACGCTTCAGCATCACTGGCTTCTTCCCTGAAACTGAACCTGAAATCTTTCCACTGGTACTGATCAGATCCCTCCGTGGCGACAACGCTTGGGACTTTCGCAAAAACGTTGAAACCCATTCGATTGACTGAGAGCATCAACGCGTCCTTTATGTCACAAGATGGTTAGTGAATTTAAGGAAAGATCAGGCCGGAAAATTTAAGCTTGTCACAACTAAGAAATTTCATTAATGGACATGCAACTATTGATGCATGGGGAATCTCAGCTACAGCACATAGTCCAGAAATTAGAGCTAAACAGAGAAAACTATTACAAGAGATGAGTTGGAGATGTAAAACCATAAGGTGGAGTAGCATGAACATGCTGACATTAAAATTATTAAACATACAACATTTGCTTTTTCAATGATGCTTTAATTTCCAAAGTTTTGCATCTACTTATTTGCTTGTGACAGCACAAATGTCATCGAACTAGTAAGTAAACAGGAGAGGCCCTGTGATTAGCAGTAATCAAACTGAATTGGAAAAATGAGCACGCAAGTACAAACTGAGAGCATGAACATCACTACTCTGAGCCCCCGTTTGGATAGCGACATTAGTCATTTTCTTTTTTGTTGTGTATTTAGTTATTCTCATTGAAAACCGTAATAATGAAGTTTTTTGTTGTTTGGATAATTATGGATAAGTTTTGAATAAAATGTGAATTAAGATTTTATAAAAGATTAAAAAAATGTTTTGACTTGTGAGCCCCCTGATTTATAAGAGGTGATAAAAACAAATTTGGTGGAATATATTGAGTGGTATAAAAAAAATTCTAGAGAAGACCTATTCTGTCATATACATATAGTAACTTATTTCTTGCAAACAAACATGTCTTTTGGGCTCATTCACCCCTATTCCACCTTATTCCATATATGTTCTACCCAAACAGGGTTTGAGGGATTATACACATCTATGAATATAATGCCGAATTTGAGCCCTTGGTTTTCTATCCTTGGTGTCATGTATAGTAAGCTATTCCTGAAATGGGATCTATAAATTGCATTGCGCATGAAGTATTGTATAGTAAGATGAAGTCTTAGCAAACATCATCCTGATGTGAAATAAATGTCATTTACATCCTCACATAAAAGGGACTTCACTTGAATAACCTTTGCAGTTGTTAATCTGATAAAGGAATTAATACATAAGAAATGGATGATGGTGTGAAACTATGTACCCTAATTTTAATCAAGCAACCTATAATTGTTTGGTCAGGTGCTGTGTTTTCTAGACATGCATAGAACATTGTTCATGAAACATTAAAAAGTTTTCCGACTTACCCGTGCAATTTTATCAAAGTGAACAAAACAGAACAACATTAACGCTCTTCGCCTTGCTTCACTTTGATTGATCCCATCAACAAGCTTTTCAGCATATGGTGCTACACCCAAGACATGAAGCAGTTCAATCACACAATTAAAAGTCAGAACAGAGGTATAAATCCTTCCAAAAGAACTTGATGAAAGTCTTACATAACGCATCTGTTTTAGATGCTACAACGTCCTCAAACTTCAATTCAGATGTGCCTCCATTCCCATCAACAAATATGCATGATCTGTGCAGAAAATTCTCATATTAACTCTTACATAAACCAAAATGCTTGTATAGCATTCTTGCCACTTAATTTCTTTTTTAAGACCTAAAATTGTGAATTCCCAGTAGGGTCTGAATGTCACTCCTAGTCGTGTACATCCAGAAAAACCAATAAATCATAATTTCTCAGAGACTATTATGCACATGGTTTGTCTGATCTCCTGAATATAAAAAGATTATTAAACCTAGGGTATCATTAATTCCATATTTTTTATGATGAGAGTTTTCCGTGCCAAAATATCAACAAATGAGATATACAGTAATGGAGAAACAACAGCTGGTGTTGTTGTTCTTACATCTACAGTTTGGAATGGAGAAAATAACTGAAACAAGAAACTAGGGCATAAAATAATTGGACTGTACTGTGTACAAGAAAGTATAGTATGATTTGATTTTAGGGAGTATATGAGAATACAACTGGCCAGTCTGGATGTATAAGAGTTTAGCAGTAGAATATTAGCTCAAACGATATATGCCACCATTGATTTGAATTTACTCTAAGCTCATATAACAATATTGGTTATCATTTTTATATCAGGATGCATTCTCCATCACGAAAAGACGAAAGAAAAACTGGAAATTTGTAATATGATTCCATAATTTCCATACGTGGATGTGCTATATATGGGAAAACAATCAAGCTTGTGCTAGACATGATGATACTAAGGACATTGCAGGATATAACTAAAATGAGACAAAAGGACGGAAACATGTCTTCCTTACCCGATTTTAAATTTATAAGGCACATAGTTGTCCATCCCATTTAGTATATCCTGGAGGTTTCCACTTCGAGAAATACTGCTGATGCGAGAAGAATTTAATATACTGGACAATGAATAACTAGCTTGAGACACTATTTCGCGTTCGGACAATATTGTATCTCTTAGGGTTTCACCAATGGACTTTAGCTGTCAAGGGACCAAAAAAAGAATGCATCAGCATCACCTTCAAATAAACAAAAGCAAATATTAATCAGGTATAATAACTGGGGATAACTAGGTTGAGTGCTGCTAACTAGAAACCCAAAATCAGTCCATTAGACTAAGTCTAGACACCTCAGAATAATATAACAACCTTATAGGTACATCAATTATACATTAAAATTATAGTTATAAATTATACTGACGTGTATGATTATTACAATTATAAAATATGGGTTTGGATACATAGCTCAGTGGTCTACATGGATGTCAGGAGATCTTTGTTCAAGTCCAGGTTTACTCTTAGAATATATAAAATTGATAAATTCAATGGATTCCAGAAATTATGCGTATAGGATCACACTAACAGAACAATAACTCAAAAAAATAGGGTATATTATCTGGGAAGGAAAAAACAACCTTTTCATCCTTGAGAGGCCAAAGTTCACCGGTCAAAGCAACCCGAGCAGGTAACTGCAGCACGGAAGTTGGCTTCAGTAATTTGAGATTTATGAAGAAAGCAATACACATGTGCAAAATATATAAAAAAATCTAATGATTAATAAAGCAATTCAAAGATGATAGTAGGACCTTTAAATTTGCAGGCTGTCCTTACAAGCCAACCTACTGTATAAAGAATGTTGAATGTCAGGTCAAAAGATAATGTGACCTTTTAGCACACTCTTCAGCCACTCCATTAATATGGTTAGATCAATGGAATGTGTAACTGGGTTTCACTGATCACACACCTAATCAATATAATTTGCAAAATTTCAAGTCCCAATGACACTTTTTGCGAATCCAAGACCTCTGGAGTTGAAAGGCTTTTCTAAAATAGATTTCATCTTCCACTGCCTTCAAAATATTTTCTGCTTAGAACCTAAAGCTTACTCCTCTATCAACAATATTTTATGGACATATCAATGATTTCAGCCCTCTGACTTCTTTTCAGTCATTCTCTGAATATTTTTCATCATCTGAAACCCCATGGCATTGGTTCTATCTCAACAGTTTTTGTAACCTCCTTCAGCAAGGTAAGTCTATGAATTATCTCATTACAAATAGCACAACTGTGCTGTTGGCAGCTTTTGGCTTTCTGTCTCCAATTCAAGCATTATTGATTGATACAGCAGGATTGTTATTCTTATTTGCAATTTATAAATGATAATAAAGAGTTGACTGAGTTCCAAAACACAAAAGTCTGAGCCAACTCTATGTTAAAAAGGAAAAGTACTTGATTTTAAACACTATGAAATCCGACAAAATATGAATATGAATTAAATCACTTTGTAATATGAGATTCCTGAACTTGTATTAAATATAAGCAGCAATCATTAAGCTCTTACAGAAAATATCAAGATGGTTTCAACAAAAAAAAGACCGTCATATATTCCCTCATGAAGTTTCTGTTTTGAATAAAACCATGAATCCAGAGCTAAGAACTACCTTATTAATCGATCTCAGCAAACTTCCAACTGCACCTGGACAAGTGCTACTCACGGCAATAGAAGCACGCCCATCAATAATTGTATTCTGCAGAATTCACATTGATGCTCTATCAAACAAGACGTAAAACATTTGACTACTGGCGCCAACCATAACTAATCAGCACCATGATTGCTACTTTGTAAAACTAATTTATTAACATAACAGATAGGAACAATATGAACAAGTTGTGAAGCAAGCTTGGAATTCGCCGGTAAGCATCACCAACCTCGAAATAAGAGATTTGGGTTTAAATCCCACCCTTGACGGTTTGTGCACAAAAGTGGGGGACAATAGGAAACTGAATCCACTTCAGAAATTGGATTAAATAAAGAACTAGACATGTAAATGAAAATTTCTCCTGTATACACATGATGTTTGCATTTTGTTAATCAAATATTCATGTCAGATTTTGGATAAAGATATTTGAGCAACACACTAGAAAAAGGAGGATGATGTTTACGCCATACAATATGTTAGAGAATATCATATGAGAAAAATAGTCATTCCACAAATCATCAACCATCATACAGGTGACGACGGATACTTGGCCAAAAGACTTGAGCAGATAATAACATAACAACAATACCACTTATCCAAAACCTGAAATAAGAAAAACAATGATCACTTCAACATCATCCAAAAAAATGGATAGCACCACCACAATAAAAACAACCCAGTGCAACTAGCTCTACAAGTGAGAATTTCGGGCCTTGGGTGCTTCATGTCTATGATTCATTGATTAAATCATCCAATAGGAAGAAAAATGAACTTAGTATATCTCTAAACAAATTTTGGTGAACCATCCCTTTTAGCTCTGAATTCGAATGTAAACTGAATTTCAAACTTGTCTCTAATTATCTCTTAAAATTTAAAAACAGTATAAGTCATGCTTTTCAATTTCTTGAGAATCTATCCGTCCATCCCTTTCCACTATCCAAATTGTGCCCATAAATGACCAAACTGCCTAAAATGATCAAAATGCCTCTGTCTGGCATCCCTTTCATCCATTCAGAGTTTCAGACGATCTAGTTTTATACGTGAGTCCAAGATTTATCACATTTTTTTTTTATTGGACTGGGGCACATAATGGACCACGGACAACAGTTGTCGTCAATTTGGGTTCATCGTGTACTTCAACAAAAGAAATTGTTTAATATTATTTTTGCATGTGTTTTTTTAGTAATGCAAAATTTTAATTATTGAAAGCAGATAGGTCCTTCTGATCCAGTTAACTACACAAGGGTTGCTTATGTGATAGTAGTATAGTCCCAAAAAGAATGGTTACCATTGGCACAAAATATCTACTTCATTTATCAGGCAAGTCAATGTTCAACAATTTTGAGCACATTAACCTCATTTTCTAATCAACATAATAGCATGAAAAGTTATTAACAAATTTATACCCAGGAGTCAAATATGAAAAGACCATTGATGCTCAAAATAGAGTTAGCCAAAAGATGTCCAACTCCAATAATGGAGGCATGATGAAACCCATCCAAGTGAATCCAAGAAGTATTATGCACCCGAATGTTATAGCATTTCAAATGTATAACAATAAATATCTGTCTTAGCTCAACTGTTGCGGTTACAACTAAGCCATATTACTTAACCACCTCTTAACAGGTTGGTAGACATACCCTTTTCACCAAGGGATCCTGGGTGGTTCGAGTGTTACTCTTGCTCATAAGAGAAGATTTAACAAGGAAAAAAAAAAAAAAAACTTACCTACCCAAAAAATTAGGGCCCATAATTATAAAACAATAACATAAAATCAAAACAAATAAACATGTAACCCAACACCAACAGCACAAATGTTTCTCAGAAACCGCAATCAAAACATCGGTATCGCCCAATCATTCTTCGAATCTTGAAAAGAAAAAGAAGATAAAATCCATACCACATTGTGCTTGTCATCTTTTCGCACCCAAATGTACGGCCTCCCCTTCCGGAACAGATACTTGACCTTGGAACTATACACTTCATTTTTACTAAAGAAAATCCCAACAAACGATTAACCAATACAAATATTGCAAAACCCATCAAAGAATAACTTCGACCAAAGCTCAAATATTTATTCTTTTACCTTCCTTTGGCGTCGGCGCTGACTGTATTCAGTCGGGCTTGCCAGTTCGAAGTCAATATATTCTACAATTTCAAGAACTCCCCAATTCAATGAATCTGGAATTCAAAGAGACGTTGAAATAAAAACTTTACCTTGCATTTCTCAGGGAGTGTTAAAACCATGGACTTGTTTGGGTTCTTCATCTTTCGTTTCTATGTAATTTTTTTTTTTTTTTGGAATAATCTTTGCTTGTCTTCGAAGTGTTTGTATCAATGTTGACACCAACGCCTTCTGCTCGTGGTTTCGTTTGTCAGGGTCCACAATTTGAGAAGAAATACATCAATCGGACGGTTATTTATCGTACATGTGTCCAAAAATGTTAAATCGATGGTTCTGATTGGATCCGAATCAACCATTACTACACGGTTACTTCCAATTTGAACGGCTTGGATTGGAGATTTGAAATTCTAGAAAAAAATTATGGGAATTTATAAAAAGTTCGAAAATCAACCAATATATATTGATCTGTATATAATTAGAAAATATATGAGAATAGCTTTTAAACAGTTAAATTTGCTTTGAAAACTTATTTTGAAAAATAAATTTCAAATGCAATACTTTTTTACAAAAGTCTTTTAACCCCGTTTAAAAACGGGTTGAACAACTTTTAAATTTACAGAAAACTATAAAGACAGACATAGCTTTCTATAAAATCAATTTTAAACTCAGCTTTTAACTAAAATCAATTTTACAATCGTACAATCAAATCCAACATTTATGGATCACATTTATATTTATATTATATGGTGTAAATAAAGCAAAAATGATTTTTTAAGATTAAAGCTTGCTTATAAATACCAAAATTTTCATGATACTCTTGCCATCCTCTAAAATATCCAAAACATTCACAAAATTCATAATAAGTTTACGAATTAATCACCAAACCTTGCTGTAATAGATTATAATGAAACAAAACTTATCCATTCACAAGAACATAATTAAAATTAAAAATGTACAACCAAAGTTACTATAAATACTATGTTTAAAATTTAGTCCCCATTCGGTCCAGTGAAATAATTCCATTTCTCAACCATACGTATTCCAATCAATCCCACTATTTTTTTTAGAACTTAACATAGTGACTGCTGTTCTTGACATTTGATTGAACAGCAAAGCAATAACAATCAAATGCACCAAAAACCCAGGTTGTGTTTTGTCGACGGATATTCATTCTCAGGTCTGATTTCCGCAACTACTGATTACGAAATAATTTACAGTCTGCAGAGATTTCTGAGGTCCTCTTCTTTGGCATAGGAAGTCGGTATCAGCTTCGCTGCGTGCGGGTATAGATCTTTGTAGGCATTTCGAATGGTGCCTTCAGCCACACCTGTAGCAAGAGAGATATCTGAAAGGACATGCATGTTAACACAGGGCATGGACAATTCATTACATATATGACGATGATTACATAACGATCAAGCGAATATTACCTCTAAGAAGTTTCTTATCATCCGAAAGCTGAGTTATCATGTAAATGATGGCTGCTGCCACCGACACAGGAATCCTCCTGCAAGCAAAGAACATGATGCACATGAGTAGAATTCACTGACGGACTTTTTATAGGGAAGATGTGAAATGTCCAAAGCAACTCCTCCACAGTCTCTATCAGACTTTTGCGTCACATGCCATAGTAGATAAAGAAATGACATAACAACACGCTGATCGAAGAACAAAGTAATGGATAACCTAATATGATGCAAGAAACTAAAGCGATTGACCAATCTGCGATAACCAACTGATTACGTGTCATAAGTCTTAAGATTAATTTGCGAAAATTTTTAAATTATGCAACTACAATACTGCTTTTGTTAGTTATATTTATCTTTTTAAAATTAAGATAAGAACAATTGCACTAGAAGAAGTTGCCCCTCGAACAAACTTGAGACGAGGGATCTCCAAAAACCTTTTTTTTAAAAATGACCACGAAATCATCATATAAGAAGTGTCTAGAGCATAACATAAAAGCACCCTAGAGCATCTTTCTTGCTTAAAGCCAATCTAAAGTTAGCCCTTTTCCACTCCCCTGATAAGTTTGAAGTAGGTTGATCTATACATAACCACCGACTCTATACATAACCACCGACTTCACGTCATTCCCATATAGAAAGGAGTACTCAACAATGCAATTACCATCCTAGCTTCATTTTTGGTTGTCAGGATGCACTTCCTTTTTAGCATGACCCTTGTGAATAAAGGAGAGGTGGCATATTTCCTCTCACTCTATCATATACCAAAAGGGAATGAAAAGGGACCACCTTGGAAATGGGGAAAAAGGAATAATAATAGGCTATTCTCCTATGGGGTCCATTCCCCTCCCACTCAATTTACAAAATGCACGAGCTCCTTAAGCGAACTTTTATAAAATACACACTGCACCTGATGCTCCTTGCATCTCCTCAAGCATTCTTTTGTTTCTCCCACGCCAAAAACCTGAACACACATTAAACAGGCAATTGTACTTCCTATACCTCTTCTCCCCTAACTGAAGCACCATATCCATACCCACAGCCTAGCTTAATATTTCGCTAATTCTATTAATTTGACCACAAATTATGCTCTCAAGTCTAAACAAAGACAAAAACTGACTTCAGGATATAAAATTAATTCATTTAAATGTAACAGTTTATTTTACAAACCATAACAGGTATGTATACCAAGTTAAATAGACTTTTAAAACCAGCAAGAGCAACTAATGCTACTTCTAAAGAATGGAACAGAACATGTATAAACATAAAACTTAAATCACATGAATAGCTCAAGGAATCCCACAAAAATTGTCAATGCAAGGAATAAGGACTCTGGCTTCATCAGTTGGCTTCATCAGTAACTATAATATGATAAAAAATAAACATATTAGAGGAGCATTCAAGATTACAGTTTTACAAACAATTTAGAGCTTAAATCTAACTTTTTCAGTTGATCTTAATAATCATAAATCTTCTTTAGCTGAGAACTTCAGTAGAACACAGGAAACAGATCATTGTTAAAGTTAAATTATGTCATGAATTGTGCAAAAGTTCACATTCAAATGTTTCTGGTATTTTTATCATAAACAAATATTTAAGAATTTCATTTTGACATGATCCATTTGAGTGGAATATCTAGGATAAGGAAAAGATTTCTTTGGACAATTCAACCAGTTTCCTCCATAAAATGTGTGAACTTTTGCAGGAGCATCAAGGTATAGAACAAAATTTAGACTCAAGCAATATAGTCAAAATATATACAACCACTAATAACCTTATACCTTATATCAAGTTCCTCTGACTTCTGCACTGCCTCTTGAGCAGCTTTAACTTCTTTGTTGTTCATGCCAAGATGGGAACAGAAACGCCTCTGTAAATGCATGCCGAAAACAGCTCAGAAGCTATGGAAAATCAATAGCCAGTATCTACGTCCAGAACATGGAAAAAAAAATGCTTGTCCAACGGAACACATAAGAATGCAAACAAATCCAACTCACCAGGAAGTCCCCTGCATGTATAGCCCCCATCTCCAATGACTTACCCATCTCTATTTTCAGTTGTTTCTCAATGAAATTTTTTGCCTGACCAAATTCCTTCATCGTCACTCCATGGGCAACGGAACAAATTTCTAGTCGAATAACAAATTCAAAAAATTTCAACTCATAGTCTCTGAAGAATAAACCAAGAAATACAGATCTTAGGGTCCATCTGTACCCTTAAAAGTGCAAGGCCTGTCCTCCTGTCGGCAAGCAATGTACAAGCAAGCAGCGAAAACTGCAGTCTGATTTTTCCCTTTGCTCGACTTGCGATCTTCCACTCTCTTAAATATCTCACATGCCCGATCCTTCAAAACACATTTTCAAACAGTCAGCAATAGAACAAGCAAAACCAGTAGGAGGGAGTGACAACTGACAAGAAAACTTCCAAAGAAAGAACAACTTGAAATATCCACCGTGCACCAGACCATACATGCTAATTCATGCATATAGATATATAACCAACTGTGTAGTACTTGAAAAACAAAGTATTAACTGTGTAGTACTTGAAAGAACAACTTGAAATATCCACCGTGCACCAGACCATACATGCTAATTCATGCATATAGATATATAACCAACTGTGTAGTACTTGAAAAACAAAGTATTAACCAACCAAATTAGTAAAATTTGTGCCTTAAGCATGCAAGATAGCTTAGCATGCTATGACAGCCACAATTAAAGTGAACATCCGTATCACAAACCAATATACTCCTCTAGCACAAGTCACCCTTATCCAATCCCACAAAAATGAAAAGACGAGTTTGTAAAATAATCCATAACACTGCCCGGCGAATTAGATAATACATATATCAACATAAAAATGAGAGAGGGAGCTATGCATCATGAAAAGAAAGAATAAAAAAAAACACAAGTCACCTGGCAAATTAACTACCGGGGAAAATACATGAAATATAAAATATGATATAGACATACAGTGAGGCAATAGCTTAGGAAAGAAAAGGCTAAAAGCGGTAAAACTAGAACTATTTCCCACACAATAATACTAATGATTAACTAGTGCTTATTCAACAAAAGATCATGACACAAAAAAGTGACATCTTGTTCAAAAAGATGATAAATGTAGTACCTTGATAGTCCCCACAAGTCCCAACCTGAAACAAAAGGAGAAAGAAGCAGATCAGTACACATTCAATGAAGATCAATTCCATATCTTTGTTGAAAAAAATATTGATCAACACCAAATCAATAATTTCCCTTTCATCCAAACAATCACGAAACCCCGCCCACACAGTATTAGATAATACAATTCTCCTAAATTAAGATAGATTCAACATCTAATAACGATTTTTTTAAAAGTTCATTCATTTATAGTTTACTATATAAAGTTGTGCCTTTTCCATCAAAGAACAAATTCAAACCCTAAAACCTCCGCCAACAAAACCACGAAAAAAAAAAAAAAAAAAGACAATTAAGAGCCAAATCAGCAGAGACCGTTCGGCCATATCGGCGATCGACCCGAAAGCGGCGACCAAATTCCGATTAGGGTCGTGACCGTTCCTCCACCGTCCGAGGGCGGAAGACACCAGGTCCCCGTCGTCCCCGCCCTTGCCACCCTTGCCGGGCCTCCTGGAGATGGAGGTGGTGAGGGGGGCGTCGGCGAGGAGGGGGTTGGTCCTGGCTCCGACACGGTTGGGGTCGTGGTCGCCGGAGTCGTCGGCGAAGGTCCTCCACTCGGACTTCTCGTCGATGGTGTGGGCTTCCAGGACGAGCCCGCACTCGAGGCAGACGGTGTCCCCCGACGCGTGGTCCATCACCACCTCCGTCTGTCTCTTGCAGTCCGTACAGTACGGCTCCGCCATTGATGGGCTCCCCTTCTTCTCTGTCTATCGATATCTGTTGAGGATTCCCCCGTGTTGTTCGTTTAATCGTTTTTACTTTACCTTCTTTTGTGTTTATTTGGTGCGAAAGAGAGAGAAAACCAAATAATTGAAAATATTGGGGGCATTTATATGGAGGTCGGTGGGGGTGTTTGTAGTGGCACGAGTGGCATAAACGAACCTGGTTCCATAATTCAGAAAATATCTGAATATAATAATAATAATATTATTATTATAATAATCTAATAGTAATAAAAATAATATAATAATAATAATCTATCTTCAATATTTTAGAAAATATCTGAATCTAAAAGATCTATATTCGTATTTGAAAATTTTTAGTTCGGATACAGATATATATGTATCTGATTAAAAAAATATTTGTATTTGAAAATATTATTATTATTATTATTATTATTATTTATTTAATTTTATATTTATGTTATTACGATTAATATGAGTTTTTATCTTTTTTTTTTTCTAAAGCATGTAATATTTTATGCACATACTTATAATTTTATGTTTTATATGAGGTAATTATTAGCTTTTTTTACATATTTTAACTATTAGATATATGATTTTTATTTTTAGATAATTGATCTTTGGATATTTTAATCATTCTATATTCATTTTGTATTTTTGGATATTTTTGATAATTATCCTTATCCGAGTCTGGATTTTGGATCAGATACAGATACTTACTTTTAATATCCGTCAGATATCAGATACGAATATTTTTTCGGATATTCAGTTCGGATGCGGATATGGGTCTCTCCGATCCATATCCGTCCGATTGACAGGCGTAGAAAGAAATTAGGAGAATGTTTACACAGCTCTAATTAGAGGAACATATTAGGTTATGGATATGCCAGATTCAGTCAGGTAATGAGTATCATCAGTACCATTATTATCGATTCATAGGCTGTATAGTTCGATATTGATGGTACTGATGATACCAGACTTGACTAAATTTAGACTTATAAGTAATGTCTCTAACCAAACAACAATGTTTTGATCATTTTTTTTAAACATAAATATATATTTAATTAATGAAAGATTTTTTTAAATAAAAATATAGTACAACTCGAATGAATTAGATGTGTATTGTATGTTTTTTTTGTAATATAGTATATCTTAAGATTACATCAGTGACATGGCGATTGCTGATGTGTCTGTAAAATTGCCTAAAACAATAAATTTGGTGATTCAAGTTGATATAATTTTGTAAAAAACATTACATTTTGATTTTTTTTTTCTCGAGTTAATATTTAGTTAATCAAATATATTCTTTATAAAAAATGGTTATGTACAAACCCATACAAATTAAATGTAAATTTCATCATTTTTTATGATGAAGTATACATTAAAATGAATGAAACATGTATTTCAAGTATCATTTTTTTCAACTATGAAAATATTTTCAAGTTAGCCGTTATATTTGTTCTCATGTCATTATGTCCAAATATTGTTTGTATGTGCATATTATGTAATAATGTACGTATATGTATGAAATTTAACAACATGCATAAATTCATAACAATATACATGATTGATATAATAAAATACAAGGATTAATAACAGTATTCAAGTTACTATCATACCCAGTGCATAATAATATACAAAAAGAGAGTAGACAATGAAAAGGAAATGAAAGGAATGTAATAACTAATTTGATTATGTTTTCATATGTTCAAAAAACTATGTACCTAACAAAAATTGGTAAATAATATACTTTGTAAGATGAAAAAAAGAATCGAGGAAATCCGAGAAAGAGGCACGAGATCGGACTGTGGGGAGACGGAGATGTTGTTCTGTGATGGTCCGGCGATTAGGGGGTGGCGAGAACAGAGAGGATCAAAGAGAGGTTAACGATCTTCGATTAGGGTTTGCAATTTGATGGTGTTTAGCGTTGAGAGACGGACGATGTCTTCCGAATGAGCGATTAGGAACCCCTTTTTTGTTTCTTCGAAGATGTCAACGGAAAAAGAGGGGTGAGGAGAGAGAGAGAGAGCTGATCGAAAATGGCCTTAAATACCACTCATAATTTGGGATAAGTAGCATGGGTACTAAAGTCATTTCACATTGACGTAAAAAGGCGATTGACAGACTGGAAACAAAAATGATCGGGATTCAGCTTAAAAAAAGGGGGGTTTTATATGAATAAGGAAATATAAGCTCTTATACTGAGCTGTCAACCAAACACTATTATACTCAATAAGGTATGATATTCAGCTTTAAGTGAAATAAGCTCTTATATTCAAAAGAACCAAACAACCCCATACTTGTTTCTGGGATGATGGTGGTTGTTTTTATTGTTATTGTGTGGTTGTGGACTTGTGGTTGGAATGTTTTTTGGTGTTTTTATATTGAGTAGGAGAGCTGATTGTGTGGATAAGCCACGTCAACGAAGAAGGGCTCTTTATTTGTGTTATCTGGAATCTTATTTGGAATTATTAGTCATTGTTTAGGCAAGTCATGACTTTTGAGCTGTAGGGGGCATTCCTGAATGCTCCAATGTATAAAGTGAGTTTTTCCAACACAAATAACCAAATAATGTGGGACTAAATAGAAATCTCTTCTATTTGGCATTCTTTGGGAGTTTTTATGTTTTTTCTTTCGTCTTAGTGTGAATGTTGTAACCTCTTTTTTATATATGAAATCAGGGTAGCAATTGTCTACCAATTCCATATATATAAAAAAAGAGGTGCAAGGGACAACAAAAAAAAATGAGCTGTTACATTTAATTTTTCACAAAGTTAAAAAAACAGTCTTATATACCTTGTTAGAAATTCAATGAAACATATACATCTTTAGACTATGTATGTACCTCATTAATTTTTTTCTTATACTTACTAAAAATAAGTTCATTCAAATCGAAATGGAGTAATATATATTTTTTTATCAATACATATACTTCATTAAATGATGTTTACTATTTAAAAAAATAAATACATATGTGGTTTAAGTTTTCAACGGTAAAAATAAGTAAGTCTAACCTTTTTCCAAAAACAATAGGTGAAGGATGCACTTATTGGTCACTCTTTGAAGCCTATATAGCCCACAAGGCTAGGTATGCACTGGGCTAAGAAAAATGAAAAAGGTACAAAGCCGGACATTCAATTCTTTTTAAGATATACTTCTTTTTTACAAATATATATATATATTTTAATAAACAAATATATATCAAAAAATTCTAAACATGCTGGAGTTGCAATGGTTAATGAAAGGGTAAAATGCATTTGAACCCCCTGAGGTTTTTGAAACCTGCAAAAACACCATTTAAAATTTAAAAACATACATTTCTACCACCTGCCATTATATTTTTTCATTAAGATATGATAAAAGTAATTTAAAATTACTGTTTACCATTAACCATCTAAATATTAATAGAAAAATCAATCAATTAATTATATATATGCTTTACGAATATTAACTTATACAATAATTAATTCTTCAAATACATCTGAATGCATTTTTGTGAGAATTAAGTCACATAATAATAATTAATTAAAAGGTAAAAATAACCCAACAAAAAAAACGAAAACATGATAAAGATTTAATTAAAAAGATAAAATCGTTATTTAATCTCATTTTAATAAAAAATCAAATTACAGGGAGTGTAATTGCATATTTTTGAACTATAGAGGTTGTTTTTGCAAGTTTAGAAAACTTCACGAGTCCACATACATTTTATCCTTGATGAAATATTCCCAAATATTTACAAGAGAACCTACTAAATGTATAGAATTTGTGAGTGGTTCTATGCAGCCTTTGCCAACTACCACTACTAAAAGAAGCTTCACCTGAACATACATGAACTGTGGCTTTAAAAAAAAAAAATTCCACAATTTCTCATCATCGCGCAACCAGAGTGAGTAATCCAACATATTGAGATTGAATCAGTCCCCATTCCTGAAGACATGTTATGAAAAGTCAGGCTTGTTTGACTGCTGCATCAACACAGATTACAATTCAGGAACCCGAAAGAGTACATTATGTTATTGACCTTCACTGGAACCAATTATAGACTGGGCTCTACTTGATTCCTTTGCTAAGCCGCTGTAGATGGTAATTGAGGGTCTTGTAAGGGCTCTTCTTCGCCTGTGTTTTCTGCAAGAGTAAAAGAGTTTTCTAAGTGCATCGTCGCCACTTTGAAAGAAAATGGGAAATTAAATTCAAGCATTATTTTAATCCCTTATTTTTTGAGGCCCTCAATACTTTTAGAATATGAAAGCTTAAACACCCAAGTTAACTGTTATATTTTTCTAGGACCTTCTGTCCACATACTGTACGTATATGCAGTTTTCATAAGAATATATGGATTACATCATACATAGGTGCATATCAAAGTACATAATTAACAAACAATATTCAGGAAATGGATAGTGATGTACGAATCAACAGAGTACAGAGTGCATACTGCATGACAATGTACAATATGGGATAAGCAACAAAAAGAGACAGAAGGACCTAGAATAAATGTAACCGCTAACTTGGGTGTTTCACATGCTAAAAAACCCAAAAACCTAAAAAATTAAGGGGTTGAAAATAATTACTTTGCATTAATTTCCCCAAGAAAAATAAGGTAATTGATAGAAACTGATATAGCTTATAATATCTGGCATAAATGCATCAGTATAAGCAATACATTCAATGGAGCATGGATATAGACAAGAGACATGATGAGATAAAGACACGAGACACGGGCAAAGTCATGTTACTAAATAAATAAATAATTGCTATATATGATTATTTGATATAAAAATGAGTGCAAAACCAAAAACTAGAAGTTGATATAACTGTAGTGGTGTGCCTCCATTAAAATTTTACCCTTCTTTAGCCTCATATAAACATAGACATCACAATAGCCATTTAGAAGGGAAAAAATTACAATGTTGTATCTCATAAGTCCTGTATTTTCATGCAGCATGTACATCGCACGTCCAATATGTGTCCATGTGTTTGACAATTGTCCAATGCGTGTTCTGTCCATGCTTTCTAGAGTGATACAAGTTGCTTTGATCAAAATTATATGGACAACAGACAGAAATCATGATAATAATCCCACTAAGGACAATAGCCAGACATGACAAGTAAACTCAAGAACACTCCGAAACTGCTCTGCAATATCCCAACAGCGTGGTTTTCACCTAATCCCCTGCATTAGGTGGGTTTATAGAAGGAAAGGGAAGATAATGCTTACAAGAAGTTTTCTTTCTTTCTCTCTTTCTTTCTTTTTAAATTTTTTTTTTTTCAGCAGAGATGGATTAGACCTTTTCCTTCAGATGGAAACAAGTGTTGTAGGGCGATAAAAATTACCTGAGCTTCTATGCAAGCATACATGACATCCCTCAGCTGCACACATTTTTCATCATTGTTGTGATTGCGAGCCAGACAGTTAAGAAATGACACCAATTCCTTCGAGCAGGGTTTTCCAGCAGGAGCAAACTTCTTTGGGTTTATGCGAATTAACCCAGCCTTCCGACCCATGCTGCTTGTTAAACCTAATCACCAAATTTTAATATCATTAACCATCACAAGTTCCACAATCAGAAGGACGAATGCCCCCAACAATTGGAAACTATCGTCTCAAAAATATTACTTTTCATACACCAACCAAAACAGGCAACATCATAATAAATAAGATGAAACTTGAGGAAGGATTTGGTAGCGTTGCTAGACAATTCGCTCCTCAGTACTCATGATTAAAACGGTTTTAATGAGAAAATAATGTTTGATAATCTATATATGCCCATGAAGGAAAATAAGTGCAGGCATGGTATGGAAGAAAGTGATTACCCAACGACGATGGTAGAGCATTAAACATAACACCATAAAACAAATTGGGAATGTAGGGGACAGAAAATAAACATCGGGCAACAAGTGCAATCCAAAGTAATTAAGAAGTCAAAGAAATACAACTAAACAAGTTTCTAAGCACGGATTTTACATGCCATTCTATGTTCTTTTAACCACAATACAAGGAGAATATTGAATTGTCCATATGTGTATTTCTGATACAGTACACTATTAAAAGAATCAAGACAATTTTAGCATGATATCCCTCAGTTAACCTGTTGACACATTGCAAAAACATATGCAGACCACCAAGAGAACCTGAACAAGATAGTATGAACCACCGTCACCTCAAGTACCAGTGGACCCTTCTTTCAGTTCTCAGCATAGTTGCAGAATTAAGTGAATTAACAAAACAGTAGGTTTTATTTCACAACTATTTACAAGGGAGTGGGAGACACTTGAATTGTAATTAGAATGCGCAAAAAATGGAAACATTTTTTCTATGGTTTCAACATATTTCACATATTTTTTTTGCATGCCTTGGAAGATGAACTAACAAATATGCCCTTTTAATAAAAAGAAGTTGAACTTAATATATGCTTATTTAATCTATTGATTGGAAATTTGTCTCATCGTGACTTATTATATATCTCAATCTTATTGTGTGCCAAAGTACCGCCTGATTTAAAAAATACTGGTTCATTTATCATAATGAAATAATAAAATGTATATCAAATATTCCAAAGTCACACAATCCTTTATGCAACCCCTGTTTTAAAATTCTAAATCCTGAAAAGGTTCTACAAAGTCAACTTTTATTTTATTTTCATATTAAACTATTCAAATTCAACTTTTCTTTTCTCTCATAAATCCTGCTAGGAGAATATCTTGGTAATATCTCCAAGCTGTAACAGTATTGTATTTAATAAATTGACATTCACCCATAACCCAGTGCTGTTTCTGGGGGTGACACTGTATGTGGAAAACGTTTGGGAAACGGTGATTAGTGCAGTGAAAAACTGGAGGTTTTTTTTTTGTGCAGGGGCGTCAAGGGTGGAGTTTGTTAACAACAAGTTTTTTATGGGAACTTGTTTTTTTAGTCGTCTCAAGTAGGATCCTCTCCTACTTCATCCTACTAGTTTTGTATTTCCCAATTGAGCTGAAGGCCCTTACTCAAACTCATACCCAAATTTTACTAAAAATTTGAGTAAAAGCTTTATTTGATATGGTATGTCTCCAACTAATTTGTGTTTTACTCAAATCTTTTAAAAATGTGGAGGTAAGGAAAAAAAAAAATAGCCATTGAAAATTTGGATAAATGTTTGAATCTCCCTTGATTTGGGTAAAAATTTAAGTAAAAGTTTGATTTGGTAAGAGTATGAGTAATTGATTGGAGTCTGGAGAGGTTTTTGGGTGACTTTCACTTAAATTTAAGTTTGGGTACACATTTAGGTATAAGATTAGAGATGCTCTTAATATATTAAGTAGATGCCTACCATTATTTCAAAAAAAAAAAAAAAAAAATTGACATTCACTCAATTTTTTTTTTCTGGTCTCTTCTTTTTCACACAACTCTCTTCTTGTTCCCATTAGATAAATTTCAAACCATTTCGACACTTTTAATTATTATTATAGTTTTATTACAAGTTTACAACTTTCATTTCTCACCATCTCAGCCCCAATAGTATAATTGCTCCATGCTCTCAGATTTCCAAACAATCTTTCTCGTGTATTTTCCACATATCATCGTATTTTCAACACAACTTTCCTCATCTTTTAACACATTTTTCCCGAAATCTATGCCATTTTGTGTTGACTATGATTTTTAGCACATCAAAATATAAATAAAACTTTGACGAAGCTATGGAAACAGGTGAAACCAAACATGGCTGTGAAAAAGAGAATGGATTTAAGATTGGAGAAATCTCTGGAAATTCAAACAACAAACGAGCAGAGATCAAAGTGCATAACCATATAAGAGTGAAAATCATATGAAGAAGATGAACAATCAAGAAAGCGTTCACTGAAATATATACAAATCAATTACATCCAAAAGCAACCAAAACAAACCTTCCGTTCAATCACAAAATATGAGATCAATCATCATCAGCGTAAACACAAACCCAACAATTCATTCCCGCAAAATAACACGTCTTTCAAAACGCCCTAAAATCTTCACCTGTTCAATCCAAACCTAAAATTATAAGAAAAATTATACCTGAAATCCAACCTTTCCACAAAAACGAACACAAATTGAGGGGTCTCAAATGTGTAGAAGAAGTTTGTGCGGAGAGTTCTCCAGAGACATCTTCGATGGTCCCTTACGAAAATGGACGGTTATCATCGATGGACTTCCTAATTGATGATTCACTGTTTAATCAATGCTCTCGGCGTGACTTTGGGTTCGGATGCACTCGTGACTGGTTTCGATCTGTATATAATTGTACGGATTATAAATTAAACTACACAACTAGGACTGTCAATCGGACGGATATGGATTGAATAAGTTCATATCCATATCCGTATCTAAATTAGATAAAAAAAAATTCGTATCTGATATTTGATGGATATTCCAAGACACATATTCGTATCCGATCTGAAAATCCGGATACGGATTCAGATAATAAACGAAATATCCGAACCAGATTAAAATATAAGAATTTATAAAATTTTAAGTCCTAATATGATTAAATAGGTATCCACTAAAGACATAAAAACACAAATCATTATATAGTTAAATAAGTATCCAACATAGTTAAATAGGTTTGTGTTTTGCCCTAGTCATGAGCCATTGGATTTTCATCTAAGGGTTGAAACTAATTCTAACATATATAAATAAAATAGGAAAACATGCATATAACTCCCTGTAAACTTGCTTATATCCGTATTAGTCCCTATTTTTTTACTAAATCCAAATAACTCCTTACAAACTTAATGTAAATCCATTATGGTCCTTCTGTCAGTTTAGAGAACCCAATGGTTGGTTAAATTAACCAGTCTTGGTCAATTGCTATTATGCCCTTAATACATAGTAGAAGAGGTTTCTCCAAGCCTAGCTTCATTTTTTCTCTTCATCATTCTTCACCTCTATGTAGAGGGTGAACCCTAGCTTCATTTCCTCCAAGCCCAACCTATTGAAGATCATCGGCGATCCGAATCAAAAGTGCAACCACTAGTCGCAGGTGAGCTTCAAATCGATTTTAGGGTTATTAGGTTTTGAGTTTGTCATTGAGGTTGTCATTTAGGTTTTTTTCATTTTGATTTTAGGTTTCAAATGTCCTTCATTTCTTGGGTTTTCTGATAGATTGTGGTTTTTAGGGTTTTCAATATGTGATTCCTTGGGTTTTCAGATTGTGATATCTAGGATTTTCATTAATTTGATTTGTTAGGTTTTCCATATCTTTGATTTAGGGATTTTTGATTTTCCATTGAATGTTATTGCTCTCGTTTTTTGTTCTTCTTGGATACAGAATCATGGATGACACCATATATAAGGTGACTTTTGTGTATGATGGATATTGGAAGCAAGTAAATTCTACTAACGGTCAAAAATATGTTGAAGGCAGATAAGATCGCTCTGATTGATCTGTGGGAAGATATCGATCCTTGGTCCAAGACAAGTAACCCCCGACAAGTCACCTTCACGTATATGTTGCCTAACATCATTCCAAGACAGTTTGTGGATGGAACTACTGATGCAAGGCTTCTAGACAATTTCAAAGAAAATGACAGAACCAAAAAGTTCATTTTGTATGTAGTTGAAAAAGAGGATGTTGTAGCTCCCGTCCCAACAGATGTTGTGTCATGCCAAATAGATGAAAATGAGAATTTGAATGTAGATGCAGATGGTGGAATTGAAGAGCTTGCGGTTCGTGATGAGTTGTATGGTGAACAAGAAGAACAACATTTGGATAACAAGGAAGATGATTCTGAGTTAGAGGATGGGAATTGTGATGGGGTTTCTGATGAACATACTGTTGAAGAAAATGAGGATCAACAAAAGCAGAATCCATAAGAAGAAGTGGGAGAACAACATTGTGGCTCCTACAGTGACTGTGAGGTGTCGTCAGATGCTTGTGAAGGTGAATTCATTGAAATTGACAATGAAAAATCCAAGATAATAGTGGGTTCTAGATTTCTCAGTGTGTTTCATTTTAGAGACGCACTTAAACAATACTGTGTAATCAATGAATTCGCTGTGAAGTATATTAAGAATGATCTACTTCAGGTGACAGCTAAATGTAGAGTTGAAAAATGTACATGGCGCATCCACGGTTCTGTTTTACAAGATGGGGTCACTTTTGAGGTGAAGACTTTGAACAAAAATCACATGTGCACAAGTACAAACAAGGTTGGGAATGAAATGGCCACATCTAGTTGGATTGGAAAGAAAATTGTACCAATCCTTCACAAAACCCCTTAATTGGGTCCATCAAAATTGAGGATTGAAATCCAGAACAAGTACAACATCAAGTTGCCTTATTCCAGAGTGTTGAGAGCAAGAGGAAAGGCTATGGAGTTGATCCATGGGAAGCCTGCAGAGTCCTATAAACTTATCCCTGAATTGAGGCAGGAGCTGTTGAAGGCCAATCCTGATAGTGTTGTTGAATACCAGTTAGATGTGGATAATACATTCATGCGATTCTTTGTTTGCCTTGGGGCTTGTAGGATGGGATTCTTGCAGGGATGTAGACCCTTCATTGGATTGGATTGGATGTCATCTGAAGGGGGTGTACAAGGGCATCATGCTCAGTGCCACTGCTGTAGATGCAGATAGTTGTTTATTTCCACTTGCATTCGTCGTAGTTGAGTCAGAAAGTGGAGATACTTGGAGATGGTTCTTGGAGATGCTTTATGAAGCAATAGGTTCTTTACAAGGTTTGACTTTCATGTCTGATAAAGGCAAGGGCTTGCGATCTGCTGTTCATATTGTATTCCCAGGAGTAGAACATTGTACTTGTGTAAGACATTTATATTTCAATTTTAAGAAGAAGTTCCCGGGGGAGTTCTTTGAAAGGTTAGTTTGTGCACAAGTTCATATAGTATAACAACATTTAAGCATAATTTGAGAGAGATCAGGATGGCTTCCTCTTCAGCAGCAACATATTTAGATGATGTCACTGATCATTCATGGAGCCGGTCACAGTTTGGCATTGGAGCGAAGTGTAATTACTTGACAAATAACATTTCAGAATCTTTCAATGCTTGGATTAATAAAGCTAGGGGGCTACTAATTGTCGAGTTGGTGGGCACAATCAGACACAAGATTATGCAGAGAATAAATCATCGTCGAAGCTTAGGAAAAGAATGGAGAGGGAAGCTGGCTCCAAAGGCATTCAAATATGTTCAAAATCTTGTTAAGGGTATTGGTAACTACATTGTGAGAAGGAGTGATGACCAGAGAGCTGAGGTTGTTGGACCAGAGATTATTTGTGTTATCAGACTGGATGAGAAAACCTGCACTTGTAGAGTTTGGCAGGTTTCAGGTTTTCCATGTGTACACACTGTTGCTTTTATTACAACAGTGAGAGGATTAGATGTATGTGATTTTGTGCATGAATATTTTACATTGGAGAAGTTTAGATTGACATATGCTTATGCAGTGGGACCTATGCCTATCAGAGAGGAATGGGAGAAGGTTGACCTGCCATTTATTGTCCAAAAACAGTGAGACCAAGAGGAAGACCAAAAAGGAATAGAATTTGTGATCCCAATGAGAAAAACAAGCGTAGGCATATGTGTACAAGATGTAGAGAATACGGCCATCATATATCCACTTGTAAAAATCCAATTTCAAATGATTCCCAAGGCAGTGGAACTGTTGCAAGAGGACGTGGAAGAGGACACGGGAGGTATGTTGTCTATAGTTTTTTTTTTCAATGAAAAATTATCTCTTCTATTTTCCTGTTTTGATTTTTTTTCCATGTTTATATAAAGGGCTGCACAATTCATACAAAGAGAGTATGGGAGAAGGAAGCAGTATGGGGGGTACTCCAAGAAGCATGTGGGGTACTCAGACTCCTGGAATAAATATGAGTGTGGGAGAGATTCAAAGTCAAGCTAGCATTGGTGGATTCCAAGCCCAATCTACTATGGGAAATGCCACAATCAATATTTATGGAGCAAGGTAAAAATTATTTAAATTCAATCAATTAACATTTGTCTATTGAAAGCTAATATCATTTATTAAACCTAGTAGTTTAAGTGTTGGAGCTACAAGTAGGAGAGGGAGATCTTTAGGAGTGAGGCCATCTAGGAGGGATATTTGTAAAGCAACAAGGGAGAGACCAAAAATTCCAACCAAGAGAGGTGGCAAGGCTATACAAGGTCCAAGGGATATTTCTGAAACAGAGTAGTCTCCTGTCAGCACAAGTCATGTTTGATTTAAAGTGAAAAACAATGTTATGTGAAGCATGTTTGACTAAAACACATAGTGTTTCTGAAAGTGAAACACATTGTCAAATTTTTTTTTTTTTGTGTGTGTTGTTAGATGTATTATGTGATGCATGTTTGATGTAAACATTTTAAATGAGCTATGTTATTTATTTCAGCCTATGATGTTTACAATTTTGTGCTATTTTGTGGCATTTATTTAGTTAGTGATGAAAATAAGTATATAGATATGTGATGTTCTGCTCATATTGATGTATATAGGCTTGAATGAATATATACAGGTGTTGATGTTAAGACTTGAATGAATATATATACAAGCTTCAAAATATATATAGGTTTTGATGTGTTTGTTGTTTAGTACAGTTCAGGCTTGAATGAATATATACATGCTTGAATTAATGTGTTTTAGTTCAGGCAAAAATACATTCATGTGCTCCAAACTTGATTCTGGGCATGCATTCACACAACTAATATAGGCATTGATTTACTCAAGAGCAGCCACTTGGTCTCAACACCATGATCAAGAGCAAGCAGCAGTTCATAATGTTCAAAAGAACAAGCAGCAACTCATAATGTTGAATAGAAATTGGTCTCATCACTATGTATAATAAATAGATTAACATCTAACATCAATTTATCATTTATACATCAACATTGGACAAATAAACCCATCTCAATACATAGATTTACAAATGATAACAACTAGTAACACTAATATAATTTTCAGCATGTTCTTCAATAAATTGAACTTCTTCTCCATTGCAGCCTCAATGTCCATTAGCTGAAATTCGAGATCAATTGTGGAGTGACTAGGCTCGTCAATCCATTCAAAAAATCTACAATCCTGAGGTGACTGTAATACAAAATAAAGCAGTTAAAGATTTAATAGTTTTAAATGGAAATTAATCTAATTAAAATGAATAAATAAGAACACACTCTATTGAATTGACAACAATAAAACCTCCATCCTTTGCTATGTTCTTGGCGAGATATGAGAACTATGCATTCACCCTTCTTACATCGACATTCCCGTGGGAGGACATACGTGTGATAGGGTCTAACAGTGGCGCTATGCGAGCTAGATGATTGGAAAACATAAATTAGTTTCATTTAGGCATTTTGTCAAACACCATCAAAGCAAGAAAAAAAAAACCTTCCATTTCAGACATCATATACTTGTTGGTGTACTAAAGAATGAAGATGAAGATGTAGAGAGGGAGAGATTGAATGAGAGAGAGGGGATGATTAAAATCAGAGGAAGAAGAAATGGTTAGGGAGAGGGGAGAGGAGAGGGAATATATGAGCGATGGGGGTGTGGGGGAGCAACAGACATATCTGTAACGGTCGGGAGGGGCAAAAATGTAATTGTCAGGGATCTATGTGAATTTTAAATTATTTTCAGGGACTTATTTGCACATCTACTATTATTCTACGGTTAACTAGACGGAATATACTGGGAATATTCCAATTCTGTTAGCTGAATTTTACCCCAGGGATTTTTATGGATTTACATTAAGTTCGTAGGGAGTTATTTGGATTTAGTAAAAACACAGGGACTAATATGGATATAAGCAAGTTTACAGGGAGTTATATGCATTTTTTCCGATAAAATAACAGCTCGGATACAGATATTGTTCGGATCGGATATAGGCTATATCCAATCTGATCCAAAAATTTTCAGATATGGATAATTTGGTTCGGATATGGATACAGATTTTCGGATATCAGATATTTTCTACATTTTTTGATACGGATTCGGATCGGATACAGATATTTTTTCGGATAATTGACAGGCTTATACACAACTTATGAATTGAAATTTACAATTATTTGTTAGATATAAGTGTCAGTCTGTTATTGGATCTTGTCAAGCTTGTGTTTAGTCAATACTATCAGCATACAATAGAAGAGTGACACATGTACCTAATAATTAACTGTGTAATTTGTAGTTCGATTCATAAGTTGTGCAGTTTGATACAGATGGACTCTAACCGAAGCCAGACTTAACATGATCCGGACTCCATAACTCTCCTTCTATTTACCATGTTATGAAAAAATTGTGGTACTGTCTTTTTACGGTATTAAATTTAATCTCATATATCTCGTGACCCCTCTCAATCATTGTAACAAATTATATGTTTGATTGAATTCTATAAATCATATCATTTAATTCATTAGAACATATTTTTTTTTATAAAAGTATATATCTCATCAGATGAAGTATATGATTTTTTTTTAAAATAAAAATTTAGGTGAACTGTGTTTTGGATGGTAAGATTGAGTGTAATATTTTGTACAAAAAATATAAAATTATATGTATTCAATTGATACGAGCATGTATTTTTTTATGAATCATTATTTAATGTGTGGGGACTTACTATAAAATAATTGAGTATAACATTTTTAAAAACTAATACATACTACAAAAAATACAAAAATACATGTATTCCTCTGACCCGATCCTGCTGAATTGGGATAGGGTGAATATGTTCCAAGAAGTAAAAGATGTTAGGGTTACTCTATTTGCATCCCCCATATCATTTTACACACACATTTATTTTGCGCATGTTGTATATTTTTTAGATCCATTTTATACATCCATTATAGTTAAAAAATGTATTTCATTGCACCCCTGAAAAGAAGATGAGTGCGACGAGACGAGGGAACCCACAAGGGAAAACATGTATAGATGTTTCACTAGAATTTTTTTCTATAGATGCATTCATGCAATTCATTGGAGTATTTGCTTCATTTTTATAAAAGCATATAGATTATTAGATGATGTATACTATTTTAAAAAATTCAAAACACGTGTGTACTAGAACTAGGACCGGAAAAATGACTGTACTTAACATTATCTAAATTAGAATATGTCAAACCCATTTAAGTAATAACTTATGTTACATATTTAACATAAAAAAAAAAAATGGGGAATGTTAATTCGAAGCTTCATGAAATTCAAATCAAATCTGACTTTTTATTTAATGCACCCTGTTGAAGATCATTTTGATTATCTCAATAGTCAGTATACAAAAAATTATAAAGGTTTAGATTATTCTATAATTGTAAATTCATGTAATATGGATGATTAAATTTTCTACTTTTCCGAATCACCTAAAATCGTAGAATCATATCATCAATGTGAATTTTTATAGTTTTAACTGTTGGATTTGAATACTGAATGACATTTCTCACTGACAATATTTTCAGGAGTGGCAAAATCAAAGTATTTTTTTACCAAAAAAAAAAAAACGTCTTGATATACATGTCAATCATCCTACAGAAATATGCATCTAATAGAGATGAAAATTTATATGAAATATTCAAATCCGGAATTTGATTATCGAAATATATCATATTTTGTATCAGGATGGATTTGAATATGGATTCAAATATTAGGGTTTTCACTTTGAAAACATTATATGTATTTATATAAATGATTTTGTTATATGATAGTATCTAAATATATAATTTTATAAAAAAATATTATAATAGTAACAATATAAAAAAAATCATGTTGGTAATTTTACGAAGTAAAATAGATCATGTGCTAACCATCCGTCAGATAAAGATACATATAAAGATATTATAATAAATTCGAATACCAATACATATTTAGACATATTCATTCTATATTATATTCTAACCATTGGCATACTATGCTCTGAATATAAACCTGTCAATTCAAATGTTCATACATTATTACTTAATTACTAGTCATACAAAATATCAAAACATAAAATGGGTTTTTATTGTACAACAAGTCCAACCCTTTATTCTATTAAAATGACAACAATCAAGCCATCAAGAAAGCAAGTGGTGAAAGTAAAACATAAAACAATAACGTCTATTTCATCTAACTCGGTATCACCAATTGTATTTTTATGTTTTAAATACTATACCAGTAACCATGTATTGCTTATTCCAGTCCCAAAATCACAATGGAATACTAGAATTCTCTTATTCATTGTTGAGTAGAAGTAGTGACAACAGGTTTTGATTTCAACTCGGAGAGATTTTCAAATCTGTCAAACTGACACAGAATTCATCTCCTGAAGTACATGAACTTCATCATGCAATGAAAATGACGTCCTGAAAAATGGAAGAACCATATATGTATTATAAAAAATGTACGTTGTATTAGTTTGAGAGACGAGATATAGTCAGTGCTGGATTTCTTAATTCTGAATTCCTAACGGAGGACTGACATATGTCACCTCACATGTTTAGCATGTGAATTCTCTAACAATTTTAGACACATGTCAGTTCCTCATTAGTTATTAGCGAACACATATGAAATCTAATGTACAAATATTAAAACAGATAACAAGAGGGTATAGTATGCATATTTATTAACTAACATATATGTTTTTGTAGAAGGTTTACCCATCGAAATCAAAATGAATCAATTTCATATCTTCTGAAATTTCAACCTCAACAGTCGCATCACGATCCGTCTTCACATAAAGGGAAAACAAATATAGGCCAATGTTAGTTCCTTGAAGGACATTAAATCATGCATGCAGAAGTGCATTGTTTTGAAAACCTAATATATATTGTTCACTATTTGAGATGTTTCAACACAATTCAACAACAGTAGAGATTGATCATAGAGAAGAGAAATTATTTTGTAACACAAAGGAAATGAGATTCAGATCACGGTTTTTGAACTGTGATCTAACACTTTTGATCACGGTTTTTGAACCGTGATCTTTGACATTTTTTGTAGTCAAACTTACATAAAATATGTTCCTATTTTATACCAAAAAAATATATATATGTTCCTACTTAGACACGATTGTAACTAATAATCAAAGAATTTTGCTTTTGCAAATCCATATTTAGATAATCGAAAATAAACGCGTAATTTAAACTTAAATTTTTTATTTTAAATTTTTATTTTTGCGTCATAGTAAACTAAAACAACTTTTATGAAAAATTGATTGATAGCACATTTCTTATAATTGATTTTTTTAATCAATCTAAAGCATAAGTTGTCTTTGAAAATTGGTTCCAAAGGAGACCTTAAAAGAAAATATGATTGAAAAAGATATTTTGAGTGACATGATTTAAAGGACCTATATATAATAGGTATCTAGCTTATTCAATAAATATGTATATAAAAAGACCGAGATACAAAAACATACTTGAACTAGAAGGAATGGCAAGGCAATTCCTTTGGAGGTATTTTCACCAGACTCTTGTAGTTTCTGATTATGCAATACCAGATTATGGAGGCCTACAACCTTTTAAGAAAAAATGTTATAATAAAGCACAAAAAAGCAAGAATTAAAAGACTAGTAGTTGAATTTCAAATCTAAAATCCTTGTCCAAAACAAATATAACATGATAAATATCACATGAAAAAGTGTTGTTTACATGATGAAAGGTCATTAATCTATTTTTACTATAATGTAATGATCACAATCTAAAGTAAAAGCATAAGAAAAATACTTGGTCTTGTAATTCCTGCAGATAAGCTGTCTTAGTTTGAACCCTGCTCATCAGTGTCATGCGTTCTTCCTTCAAAGAGATGACATCCCATCAATTGTCAAGATACAACTAGCTAGTTTAATAAACATATATTGCCCGAGTTCAGATCCAATCACGTTTAAGTTTGATTAGTATCATTGAATACTGATGGCACTGAATCAAATCCAGACATGACTGAATCCAAACTCATATAATTAAGCAAATGAAAATGAAAACATACCTCGAGCTCGGTTATATCATCAATAATAGTTCTGGGATGTCCCAACCATTGTATCTCTTTCTTGTCCTTAGCAATCATTTCAGTTGCAATGAGAACATTTATTGCATCATACACCCTTCGTCTTATATTTTTCTCATCAGACTGAAGCATGGAAACAATACAAAATTTTCATTAAATACTTCACAAACCCATCCACCATGCATTTGCATGATGTAGAAGATAATAATGTGATAATATTGTCAATTTTTTTTTGAAGTAATTTAGATTTCACAGTTACCGCTCCAAGAGATGAACCATCACCATCTAAGGATCCATACTCAGCAACAATCTCATCTGCTACCTGAATAAGATCCATATAACATAATCTCATGAAAATCATGTAGGAATAATGTATAAGATGAGATATAGTGTGACGCCTGACCATTGAGGGGTTAAGGTGAGGGTGAGGTGATGTCAGACCCATGGTTTGTATATGATTTATATATATATGAGCGCAACCCTTACTCATGAATACAATTCAAAAGAGATTTATCATATTATACCTCATTATATGTTGTTCTTCCTTTTGACGCAATCTTCTGAACTACTGAACATGGGAAAAAAGAATGTACAACAAAAGATAAGTACACATAGAACGCTCAATGGCATGCACAAGCGCAAAGCAGTATCTCTCAAATTTTGCTAAAATAAATAAATAAATATGAATCATTATCACCTTTGATTTTTCTCACCTTTGAAACTGAGTTGACGAAGACCCCCACCAATAAATTTTGATTCTCTTCTCTTGTTTGATGCACTAAAACTCAATAAGAAAAGAATTATATAACCATAATTTGCAAGAGTTAAAAATGCTAGATGTTAGCATTATTCCTTGATTTATATTATCATTAATTTGCAAAGATACATTTGTTTGGCATTTATATAGACAACAAAAACATATGCAAATGATTTGTGATTTATCATTCATTGGTTCACATTTGTCTAGAAGATGGTGGATCTGTTTTTGAATCAATTAAAAATTTCATGACAAATATAAATTCATTTTACTTTCTTTTCCTACAATACTATATCTATCAACAGTAATTAGTTTTCCTCACTAATTTTGCATATTAATTACCATTCAGGAGACAAGATCTGGACATCTTCTTCTGTCATTCGGGCCTTGAAATAATTTGAAGAAGTTGCTTGTTCAGTATTACTACTTGGACATATGGGTGCTTCCTTGAAGACACTTGGGATATTGTCCCCCTCCATACTGCTCATTAATCTGACAGCAGGCACCCTAGGTGAATTACACTATTGATTCTGTGACCTTATTCCTGTGTTCAAGTGCAAAAAAATATGGATTATTATGAAATTAAACAAAAATTGTATGTACGTAGAAATCGATATGTAATTGACACAGTATAGTAGAAATTGATTCAATGGGTTGGAGATCAAGAAAGATAGGTGGAGGATGGAGAGCAAAGTTGGGTCTGGAGGGGACTGTGATGAATTGTTATTTGGTGGTTTGGAGATGTATAATGTAAAACTTTAGCATTTATTTATTGGATGAGATGAAAATGATAAAAATCACCAAGAAAAGAGACTTTCTAGTACAAGCAGGTTAATCATGTGTAGAAAATAAATAGACACATGTATTTAATATAAAAATAATCATAATTATTGCTGTAGTATTATAAAAAGAAAAAAAAATTAATTTCCTATAATTTAAAACTTTAATAAATCGAGCAACAACCGTTAAAATGATGTCCATGATATTCAATGCATCCCAAATATTAGTAGAGCAACTATCTAAAAAAAATATATGGATGACATAAGAATTAAAAGTTGGGACTGAGATACAACCATTTTAAGGAACCTAAAGAGGCTTGAATATGATAAAAAAAAAATGCAAGTAAGAATATACTATATCGGTTTCTAAGATATCCTACTTAGGGTGCGTTTGGTTGCGCGATTGCGCTGCGATTGTAATTGCAGGAAGCTACGTTTACAATCGTGCAACCAAATAGTTTTACTGTAGCAGCTTCCTGCACACAGATTCCAGGCAAATAGTGCCCAAAAGCTGCGATTTCAGAAAGCTGAGAAAGTGAGCTTCCTGCAGAATCAGTTTTGCAATCGCAGATTCCTGAAGAATCAGTTTTACAATCGCGCAACCAAATGCTAATAGAGAATGTTATCGCTAACCATGCAAACGAGGTGTCTTAATTTTATGCATAATAAGTATTATCTATATTTTTTCAATTAAGTTATATCTGCCAACAATTTGAAATATTGACACTTTCTAATGCATTAAATTTTATGACTTCAAGGTAAAATTATTTAGTAGACTATAATTAGAATTTTTGGTGAGACATTGGGTCCAATTACACTAAATAGTGATACTTCGATTTATCTCCATTATTCATTTTAATCCTACAATTAATAAAAAGAATCACTAAAATGAATGCCAGGACATGTAAAAGGTAAATTAAATGTAGAAATACATCGACCCACCTAATCTAAAAATAACAATTTGTTATACTAGTACTTTACAGAAAAACAATTCAATTATCTCTTAAAATATAAAATAAAACTTAATATCAATGATGGATAGATTATTAGTCATTTTAAAATTATAGAAATCCATGATCCCAGAATCGATTACTCACATATAAAAGTCTCAATAACAATCACCATTTCATGCAAAAAAGAGGAAATTATGAAATCCAAAACATATGTATCTTTGCAATAAGAAAGCACACAGTTAATCTCTTCAACTAATGTTACAATTCCTTGTCACCAAAAAAATATTCAAGATACAAACATGATGAACACAATCTAAATAATAGTAAGAAAATGTTGTAATGACTACACATATTAAAACAATAGAAATTTATAATCCCAAAATCGAAAGGTAATGAAATTTCAAACATCATAATGTAGGTTAAATCTAAATATTACCATCACATACAAAAAAAAAAATTGAAATCTTCAATTTTTTCAATTAAAAACAAATACTCTATAGAATAACTGAATTAACTTACTGTATGACTCGGATCATAAAAAAAGAAAACCAAAATCAACAAATCCACTGATGAGATGGAATATAGGGTTTTTAAACAGAATCACTAGTGTTCCTCCATCAAGAACAAAAAGGAAGAACAAAGAACATTATATATACCGGTGGTGTTGCATGCTAATAATCCTGGATTATGAGGGTAATATAGGAATACAAAAAAATCACTTGAAACTTAATGAAGATTCTTAGATTAACATTTGAGATTCCCAAAAATCCCTACAAAATTTAAAAGGGGAAATCATATCATGAAAAATAAACTAATGCATTTCCCTGTCGTAGATCTGATCTATATATACATATATATATTGAATGACAAAACTAGCCTTGTATTGAAGGGTTATTTACGTTGGTGAGTTTCAATGTGATTTCACACTCAGACATGATCCGTGTCCCTTCTATTTATTTCCCTCCCTCCCAATTCCTATCAGTGTTTGTAATTCGATTATCAGCAATGAAATCAGATAGCAAATATTTACATTTTCTTTCAAAAAAAAATCCGTGGCCATTGATTTGATGTCTGAAATTTACTATCAGTGTCAAGTGTCAATGCAGTTTCACACAATTAAGAAAAAAAAATGTAAAATAAAAGTATATAATACATGGAATACCTTTTTTTAATAGAAATACTAAATTCATGGTCAATCATCAATGACTATGTCATAACTAATAATCTATATTTATATTGGTGCCACTTTAATCACTATTCTATTATAATTTTCTATGATATGAAATAAAAAAAGAAATTTTTTTAAGTTGATGGATAATTATGATTAGTTATGAGTGTTATGTATTAATGCAGTAGTCATACGATTAAGGAATAAATATGTAAAATGAAAGTATGTAAATAAAATGCTTTTTAATAAAAATATCAATTCATGGTTAACCATTAATGAGAATATCATAACTAATAATCTATATTTATATTGATGCCACTTTAATCATTATTCTATTTAATTTTTTGTGATATGAAATAAAAAGTAAACTTTTAAAGTTGATGGATAATTATGATTAGTTATGATTTTTAAACCTTGGGCATATATGCAAGGAAGTACGGCTGCCAACACCTACAGAGTGCCCATAGATATCAAAAAATTAATTTATTCTCCATTATTGAATTTTTTTTTGTTATTTATTAAGAACTTATCCATTTATTTATTTATTTATTTATTTTATTTTTTATTTAATTATTTTGTATCTATTTTATTGAAATTTTATTTTATTTTATTTTACAAATAAGATTTTATTTTTGGACTATAGTTTTCAATTATTTTTTTAATTCTTTGCCAAAGTTTCTTAACTTCTACCTCCGCCCTTTGCTAAAAGTAGCCCAAAGGGGATTTGCTATTTTTATACACTTTTTATTTGGTTTTCTTTGTTCATATTTCATTGAGATTTATTTATGTTAAGTCCAATTAAGTAAAAATTTAATTTAATTTAAAAATTATTTTTTTATTTTTGTGTTAGTAATCACAGATAAAATTATACAAAGGGCATTGATACACTGAGTCCATTTTGTATCCCCCTTTTGCAATCGGCACATCACTGATATAATATATGAAATAGCCTAACGCAATATATAATATTTAGTTAGTTGTTTTTCTCTGTTATTGGGCACTAATTTTGTTTTATTACTAAAATCTAATGCTAGTGCCTACCATTTCTTAAAAGAAAAATATATAATTCAAAACTCTATAAAAAAAACTATAAAAAATATGCATTCAATTCATATTAATATGTATTGAATATTTTAAATAGAATGTGCTTCATTAATTAAATACATGCTTAAAAAAATTAGGCCGTGTATAGGCTGCAAACGGGGTCACAAGTCAAAGGCCCATCCAAATGGACTTCTCTCAAGGCCAAGGCCCATCTAAATCGACTTCTTTAAAGGCCGATTGAGTTTATTACATCACATTTAATTCTCATCTACAATCAGTAAAAATTGTTATATTAAAAGATCATATAAACATGTATTTCTGAAATATATCTATTTTCAAGTAGATATGGATATGATAATACATGGTTTAAAAATATTTTAATGATATTAAAAAATTTGAACATGGATATGATGAATCAGTGCCTCATTTTTTGTGGAAGAATTCTAATCAGATGTTTATTGCATAAATCCTTACACCTAATATGTGATATTTGGCCGCACCAAACTTATAGCATGACACCCATCCAATAATCATCACATTTTTATCATCTTCTTCTAATAAACATTCTTGATTATATGAACAATCGTGATTATATCAATTAAATGAACAATCGTGATTATATCACATCAAGTAAGTAACCCAAAATTCGTGTAAAATGATGGGTCATGATACAAGACCATTTCATGAAAACAAAATTTTTATAAATACAAGACAAAAAAAAAAAAAAAAATAGAACCACCCCACTTTAAAACTATTTACACTGTCTAGACCTGAAATTCTCAACATCCAGAACCTCCAACATTAAACTCTCAAGCTTCCTTGACCTCAAACTAGGCTTCAAGATTGCCGGATTCCCGAAAACCGAGCACGGGTCACCTCCAAAAACTGATCTCTGCACACACCACCCTCCCGGCGTCAACTGTCCGTCGGATCGTCTCAGAAGGTCCCGATCGATGAGGTCCAAAACTGGGTCATCTTTGTCAAACAGACGGGCGAATGGGGCTCCGCTCGCTGCCATCCCCTCGAAATGCTTGGATGTCAGAGTGATGGGTTGTTGGCCGGGCGGATTGTCCCACACGACGTAGTGCAAATCGTGGTTGATCGTCGTATTCTGGAATTCCTGAGAGTTGCATAGCACGGTGTGGAAGTAGCTCTCGGAGGATGACAAGAAGTTTGTGTAGTACATGAGGAGGGTGCGAGGGAGGTTGTCCCAGCCCCAGATGCAGAACTCGAGGAATGATCGGGACAGGACCACACATGCAGACCCTGCATGACATAAAAAGAATGACTCATTCAATTCAAAACTCTCCATAAATGTCCAATAACCCGATGATCTTGTTTAGTAGTCTCTTCATGTCATCAATCAACACTACAATGTCCAAGATCATTTAAACATGTCAAACTAAAGCCATTACATTATAATTTGATGTGCTTCATAGAGAGAAAAAAATGGAAAGATTTGAACTATGAAGGAAGTCGACTGTGTTCAATTTATTAAGCTTTTTGTCCTTTTTTTTGGATTGTCATGTTCCAAATGTTTAAAATTAAAATGAACAACAGAACTTTCATGTTTGTTTCGTGAGGAGGAAAACTCAACTATTGCATTGTTTACACTTTGCAAGTGATATAAAACTACCAGTGACCGACTCCCCAGTCCTTCAACATATAAGAATAGACTTCCGAAAGGAAAGAGTAGCTTAAGACAGCATTTAAAAAATCATATCCATATAGTGTGATGGTTAAAGGGTCTAGTTGTCACACTTGTAAATCTGACTTATTCAGCAAAGTTATCAGAGTTTGGTCCACCAAACAAAAAATCACAGTTTTAAGCATGAGGCCAATTTGTACCCCATTCTGAAGAGTACTTATCATTATGATCAATTACATCTCTTCCTAAATATATCAGATTCCATTTCTGTTTATGAATCATGGGCCGGTTCTACTTTCTACTGGAAGAAAAATAAAAAAATCAGAAAAACCAGTGAACAAGGATAATACCGAAAACATGTAAAGATGTTAGAAAAAAAAAAGAGGAAGATAAACAGGACAACACAAATTATTCATACCTCAAAAATAAAACATCCAGGCTCAAATACATCATTCTTAAACAGAAACTCACAGAAGATATTCAGCAGCATTATAGGGCAATCCTCCATATAAATAGTAAAATGAAACCCAGAGGAGTTCATTTGAGAAGTCTCCTTTTTTTTCTCAATGCTAATACACTGGGTGGCAAGAATAAATTTTCCTATTTCAGGAAAAAAAAACATGAACAGCTGTGGTCTACCTCTAGAAATAGCATTAAATGAACCAAATTAACAAAAAAGACAATTTTTCACAAGTATATAGACATGAGATAAGTTTTTTCATTTCATTTTATATATCTTCCTAGAAATCTTCTCTAAAAATCTCAAATCTCAATTAAAGATTCTGCTCACGCCAATACCTGTCACAAATGTTTCATGATTAAATATTAGTAAATTTGTGATAACCCTCATGAACATTTAAATTCAATATTCCAAGATTCAGCAGTTCCAAACAACCACATAGAACAAATTATGCCAAACACATAGATTCATATTCAAGATATACAAAGGTGAGAAAAGAGAACAGAAAACTAAATCAAACTTCCCATTGTTACCTATATATACTTTGAAAGAAGAAGGAATTGTCCTTTTTTCCTTGGCCCAAAATAGATCAACCTTTTTTGGATTGTAGAATCCTGGGTCTACAATGATAGGCCTCACCCTTTGATACCTGCAATCACAAAACTGAAAACGAGGTAACAAATATTGTTATGCATCTAGAGAAACAGAAAGCTGGAATCCATAATCCACCGTTTTAAGCAATTTAGCAACAAAAACCTTAAACAAGGCCTGCTTACTCTTTCCACCCAATATTACTTGTGTGCTCTATGAAGTTCAGATCCCTAGGCAAGTATGAGAAAACATGAAGAATGTCTGCAGTGAAAAGAGAGAAGCAGGGTACACAAATTGTAGGTCAGCAAATTAACCAACAAACATAGAATTAGAATATTGTGGCTTAGATTTTTTTTCCCCTTCATTTATCTTCTTTACCCAAAAGTTTTTGAAAAAAGGTATGCATCCTACCCCAAATTTTATAAAATTGTAGAGAATGCTAATTACAGAAACACTGAAACACAAAAACAAAAGCACAATGAACCCCTCCACCAACCACCCGGCCGGAGTGGGATGTTTTTTTTACCCAAAGTTAAAAGACAAGCCACAGTCATTCATCATAATGGTAGGAAAAGCTCTTAAAATGACTGCCACAGTCAAGGCAACCATAAATAGGAATTCATGACACCAAAGATTAAGTCAGTGATGACTGATGAACTACAAGCCACTGGAGCCTGAGGTGAAAACAAATAACATAAAATTGAGAAATGACAAAATATGAATAGTCGGAAACGGACCTGTGATGTGGTTCTGTGTGAAAAAGGTAATGTTAATTAGAAAAGGATATTTAGGTAATCATATAATTATCCACCCAAAGTAAGGGAATGCAAATTATCCGGTTGTGGTTTGCCAGAGGAACCCTCTGTTTCATGACTCAAGAGTTCAGAAACCTCCTGTCTAAGTTTCAATAGAGCATCAACAAGCATACAAGCACCATTATTTTGTAGAAACCCACCTGTAGTCTTGATTCCATTAAATAAAGATCTTACACCAAATGTACCATCTAGTACATCTAAAATGAGGGAAAAAAACTTGATCTTGATGTTTCAAAAAATATAAGGTTACTAGTGTCTTGAGCCAATCTCCTTGAATCATGAATGCTCCCCTCCTTACATGTGCTCAACAGATGCCAAAAATGTTTCACCTTCCTATTTGGTAGTTTCATCCCCTTTTGTTGTCCTTTCATTGCAATGCACTCAACATCTATAAAGAATCTCAAATGCAAGTTCACTCTTCAAATATACGCCAAACAGCCTGAGAAAATGCCAGTTCTTAATATTGAGGATCTATAGTGAAAGTTTTTAACTATCTCTTCAAGGACATTCATGGTATGCATTCATCCCAAATCAAAATAAAACCTTCCATGCCCTGCAGCGAAAGATCATTAAATCTTTGTGTTTATAGACGCAATAGTCAGATAATTGTGTTTAAAAAGGCAAATCCCAGGGCCAATTTATTAAGTGGGGGGGGGGGGGGGGGCACTTACAAAATTTAAAACCTTAGTTCCTCCTGAACATGCATTCATTGGGAAATGTCATCAATGCCATGCAAAGAAAGCAAAATAATCCTCTGTACCTAATTTTCTAAAGCTAAAGCAGGCAAAAGAGGTGCAGGATTCAGATGTGTGTGAATATATTGGGTAAAGTCAACAAAATTCCCAAGAAGCATGAGTCTAAGCTACAAAGTATATTCTTGTCAATGCTCCTAGTAAGTTCCCTTCTGGCAGGTTTCCTACTTTCCAACCAACAGTCGATATCATATTTCATTGCAACCTCTAGGCTAACTGTCATTGCTCCAATATAATGATAAAAAAAAAATATTTTTTCAAGAAAAATATAGCACGAGTCTCTGAGCCCAAGTACGAACCGATAATGATAAAATATGTTGTTCAATCAAGACAATCTTTCACAAACTAAAATAAAATAAAATGTTGTGTGGGGGCTCGGTGGTTCACTTTGTACTGGATTGGGGAAGAGGTTGCGTGGGGGCGGCCTCCTTGGGCTTTTTGGGTGGTAATTTTGTAATGAATTCTACTTAGAAGTGTTGGGGATGACATGTTAGCTTGAGACCTCCTCTGCTTAAAATGTATGTGTGTGACATCCTATGTGGGGCCTTATTTGTAATTACTTTGGGTTTTCTCCCTCCTATTAATACGAGTGCGGAAACCTACCATCATTTCAAAAAAAAAAAAAAAATGTTGTTCACTAATTTTATGTCACTAGAACATGGAATATATATCATAAAACAATATAAGAATTAGATAAGTGTAATCCAATCACATTAAACATTAGTCATATCCTACTTAACTCTGCACACATCCATTCCAACATCCTCACTCCATCCCTATCCTATTTATATTTCTTTGTGATTCCAGACTAGGATCCACATCATAGTAGGCTTTAGTGTTTTATGATTCACTGATATAGGCATAGCTAGTAATTGACAACCACAATAATCTCAAGCCTCTTCACAACCATGTTCTCAACCAACTTGAACCTCATTAGGACCATCTTTATTTATAACGCATCTTGATGAATTCATCCAGTCCACACCCAAACCTACAAGGCATGCATAAAAAAACTAACAATCTCTGCAATTTCCACCTCGACGATTTCCAAACATGATAAATAAACATGAATTGGAATCCATTTCTAGGCTACATGTTTATAATGTATTCTTGATTGAAGAAAACAATCCTAGCAAGCATTATAACCAGCATATCATATTCAGATGGCCAAATGCTTCATATCTTCACATACATCACATTAAGGTAAGCATTCTCACAAAGTAAAAAACTGCATAACCCACTCCGTTCGAACATGCATAAATAACCCAAAACAAAAACGAAGTTTTCATGGAAATCCCTCACCGTCTTGCGACATGAGAGGATAATCCGATGCATTGAGATTAACGAACCAATCCCACCCCTCCGTCTCCTTCAGCAGCACCGCCACTCCATGAAGCGTCGCCGCCACCACCGTCGGCCCCTTATAAGTGACCACGTCCGGCTCCCCAACCACCCTAACATTATCAAACTCAATGAACGCCGGCACCGATCCGACGTACCTCACCAGATCGGCCCGCTCTCCGGCCGACGCCGAGAGGTCGAGCTGGAGGAGGTACCGGTTCAGCGGGTGGTACGAGGCCTGGAGGATCCGCCGGAGCCTCGGCCCGTCGCCGCTGGAGCCGGAGATCAGGTAGGCGAGCCTGGGAGGGTTGGGGAGGTCTGATTGGACGGCGGAGACCGTCCGATCGGGGTCTGAAGGGTTTCGGTGGGGTTTGAGGGATTGGAGGGTCAAGATGAGGAGGAGAGAGAGGGCGAGGAGCGAGGATGCGAGGAGGCATCTGTTGTTCTTGAAGGGGAATCGGAGGAGGCGATAAGGTCTCTTCATGGATTGGATCGATTAGGGTTAGGGTTTCAGGAAGAGAGAGAGAGGGAGAGAGAAGGGAAGTGGCAGTTATGGAATGGACGGCTGAGATCCGATTATGAGGGAAAAAGCAATTGATTTGAACGGCTCCGTTCGTTGAGGTTTCCCTTTCTCGCAGACCTTGTCGGAGGAGATGAGGTTCTTTGGAAATCGCGGTTTTATGAAATCGGAATTTTTTAAAATCACGAAAATCTGAGTGAGATTTTTTTTTTTTCTCTCCAAAAATACATGTATATGTATAATTAGTTACATTGTATCCATTATTTTATATAAAAAATATGTTTTTCATGAAATATATATAATTAAAAAATTTAAAGCCGGGCGAATTAAAGGGTTATAGTCCGGTCCAGATTTTTTCAAATAAACCCTATTAGCCTCTCAAATTTACTAGTAGGGCTGGTAAACGAGTCGAGCATGTGCTCGGCTCGATTAAAGCTCGTTCAAATTTGTTCGATAAGACAAACGAGTTGAGTTTGAACAAATTTTAAAGCTCGGTTTGTATCGGAACCGAGCCCGAGCAGAAGCGAGCTCGTTTACCAGCCCATTAAACTCATTTAGCCCAGTCTGAGTACCCGACTGCCCAGCCCGAGTCCGATGGCCCATTAGTTGTGTACGTTGATTTTCTGACTTTTTTTTTCTCTCTCGACGACCTAAACGCCTCTCTGCAATGAAAAGGGGAAACAATAATGATTCCTAGACCCCAACTTTCTAGGCTCCATCACAGGCCCCATGATGTGGCAATAGGACATTACCTATTATACCCTCTAATTGATAATCACCTCTAAACAAGAAAAACGGTTTGATTTATTCCTAAGATTGTGGAGATTTCATTAATTACTGTATTTTCCTTGCATCGTGTAAAATCATTAATCCCTATAATTGTTATAATTGTTAATGAGTGCTTTTATTAGTCCACGTCTCGTCTTGTTGTTAATTTCGTTCTTGCCTCGTAGTTTATTTTATGGGCCGTTGTAGATGTATGTATTCAGTTTCGCCTTCCCCGTCGTTTCATACCACAACCAGGCTCGCGATTCACTAAACAAATTTACAAGACAAAACCATCCTCGTGGTCTATGTATTTACGGCTTTTCTTAGTTGGTAAATACCAAAAGACTTTTTTGGATCAAATGGATGTAGAAAAAGCACAAAGTTTTGAATGTAGCAGTCCCGAAATTGATCTCTCTTTCGGATCAGGTTTGTCAATTGTTTTTTTTATTTTTTATTTATCTTATTGAATGAAAGTCACATTGAATTTGAAATTAAATTTTTGATGATCAAATATTCAATCTATGTTACATGTTTCAATTCGAAAAATGAATTTTTTTAATATGTTTTGATCACTATTTCACACTTTTTTTTATATTTTGTTTCGTTATAATTTCATAAATGTAATTTTGATATTGTTACATTTAATTATTACTGGTTCGTGTGATGTTTATATTAGACTCCCGAACTCGGATATTCATTTACACAATTTTGTTACATTCATAAATGTAACACTCTGAAATGTAACATTATCTCATGTTATGCATTTCTTTTAACAATGCAAATAGAAATGACGTATAAATGTAACAGTGAAGTACATACTTTTACAGAGAATTCTGATACATTTTCTTTGGAAGGCAGTGCACTAGAAATTGAAATAGATAATTTTAAATAGTAAATGTAACTGTTTGACATTTAGGTAAATATAATTGTTTGTTCCATCTATATAAATGTAACAATTTTTATATAAATGTAACAAATCGTTGTGAGAGATGTAAACATTTAAGAAATGTATTTGTAACTACCAATATAAAATGTAACAGTTTCATATGTTAACTATATGTGTTTTTTATTTAAATTTGAATACAATAACTACCTAGAGAAAATGATTTGAAGGATTTTAATGAAAACAATTTTGGTAATTTTTGGTGTAATCTAGGTTCAATTATAATTTAAGTAATAATTTCAAAATTTGGGTAATGATCGAACGGTAATAACAACCGTCCGATCTTTTTCTTTTTTTGGTGAAACAGAATATCCAAACGTCCAAATCATTTTAAATTGTTTGATAAACATTCAGAAAACACTAAGTCTTAAAATCAATAAGATAAGATTGAATATAAATGTAAACAAACTAAATAATTTTAAGATTTTAAGGATTTTAAGATTAGGTAAGGATTTTAAGATTTATATGGAAGAGTCATAACCAATTAGAGAAAATGGGGGAATTTGGGTTAATAAAACAAATTTCTAATGAAGGGTAAATTTGTATTTTGTCATTTTACCATTTTTTGAAAAAGTTAACAAACCAAAAAATCAACCAATGAAATGATGACACCTCATGGGGCTTGTGAGTGAGGCTTATATTATGGGCCTGGGTATCATGACTCAAAGGGGGAAAACCCTAGCCGTCAGTCACTCAGTCCGTCGATCCCTCTCGGCAATCTCTCAGCGTCGTCGGTGCTCCTCGGCGATCCCCTGTTTTCTATCGGCTCGGCGAGTTGGCGATCCCTCCCTCTCGATAATCTCTCGGCGTTCCTCGGCGAATCGGCGATCCCTCTTGTTCCTCTGTGTTCTATCGGCTCGTTGATCCCTCTCGGCGATCTCTCTCTCTCAGAAGCTTCTCTGTCTTGGTCTCGGGTATGATTTTTTTCCTTAAATAGTTATTTGGGTGTAAGTTTTTAATGTTTTTTTTGGATATAAGTTTTTTGTGGAGTGGGTATGTGAATGTGATTTAAGATCGAAGGGTTTGTTTAATGTCTCTGTATTTTTTTGTCCTATATATATTTATTTTAAATATATAATAAAAATTTTAATTAAAATTTAATTATTTCATTTTTTCAGATTTGGTGGTGGGTCCAAATAGGTTCAATTTGATTTATAATTATAATAATTATAAATTGATGTTGAAATGTTTATTTTATATTTTTATGGAGATCTTTATAGTCTCTAGATACTTTGGTTGAAAATTAGTGAGATTCGGAGTTTGAGAAATTAGTTTTTAGGATTTTGTGTTAAGTTATTGGGCTTAGGGATCTGGTTGCGAATCCAGAAAACATTTTTATAGCCTTCAGGGACCTGTCTGTAAATCAGAAAGGGATCTTTTTGTAAATCAGATAAGAACCTAGTTGTAAACCTGGAATACTTGAGGGGTCGTTTTGTAATTTGGTAAAAACCCATTTTATATGGCACGTTTTGGGTTAGGCTTTGCATCAGATTTCTCATGAGAAATATTTTTCTATTGATTTTTATTGTTTAGTGTTTCAATTTATTTTTTGTTAATTAGAAGATGATTGTGTCAATCGATTATGTGAGGAAGAATTAAGGTAACGCAATCGGATTTAACGCTTCAAAACGGAGTCATGGATTCGGGGGCATTACAGAGTGGTATCAGAGCCTAGGTTCAACCCTCGGACTGTAGGTTATGGATATATTAGTTGGCTTAGTGCTTAGGTTTACGATTCCTTGTAAGTTTAGGCTTAATTATCCTCTGGAGTTATGGAGTAGATGTATTTTTATCTAACTCTGATACAGAATGATATCAGAGCGTATGTTCAACTCTCAGACTGTATGTTATGACCATCTTAGTTGACCTGTTGAGTTTAGGGTCTAAGCTCGAATAACCTAAAGAGATTAAGTTTTGCTATCTTATAGAAAAAATCTGGTTGGACTATTTTGGTTACCTTAGAATTTTGGTTGTGGAGCTTAGGTTAATCTTTTATGTTTAGTTATTCTATTGGAGCTTAATAAGACGAGCCCGTCTATCACCACCAACCTAAATGCTCTCCCCCCAACCCAATAAAAATTTAAAACATCTTGTATTAGACACTCATCCTACCAATTTCAGTTGACACAAACCCAGTCATACTGGGGTGTCTAATATGACACAAAGTGTGTCACCCAAAATTTTTCAATTGCAATATTTTGACGCGACACACCTTGGGTCAAAGTAAGTTGTACAGTTTGACATACTCTGAGTCAAACCATAGTGTCTACTATGACCCAAGGTGTGTCGTCCAACACTATTCAATTAACAATAATTTAATTTTTTTATCTATCATAAATATCATAAATACATAACAAATAATATCATAAATAAACAAAATTCACGTACATAATCACATAAGTTAATTCACGTACATATTATGCACATACTATTGACATAACAGTCTTCATTGTTCAACATTCACACATCCAAATTCAACCAACGAACACATCCATATTATATTATGACTTTTGAACAATGTATTAAGTAAAAAAATGTATTAACGTGGATGTGTTAATTAATTGAATTTGGATGTATACATTTTCAACAGGGAAGACTGTTATGTTAATAGTAGGTTTTCATTTGTGAAAAAAATAATGTATTGGATTTGTGAATGTGTAGGTTGGATATGTGAATGTTGAATTAACTTATATGACCATGTATACGAATGTTGTTTATTTATGATATTTTATTTGTTGTGTATTTATGATATTTATGATAGATAAAAAAAATTAACTTATTGTTAATTGGATAGTATTTGGCGACACACATTGGGTCATAGTGGACATTCTAGTTTGACTCGGAGTATGTCAAATCAAATAACTTATAGTGACTCAAGGTGTGTCACATTACTTTTAAAATATCGTAATTGAAAAATTCTATGTGACACACTTAAGTCATAGTAAGCATCTTAGTTTGACTCGAGTATGTCAAATCGAACAACTTATGGTGACTCAAGGTGTGTCGCGCAACTTTTAAAATATTGTAGTTGAAAAATTTTGGGTGACACACCTTGGGTCACATTAGACGTCCCAGTATGACAAAGTTTGTGTCAAGTGAGGTTGGTGTGATGAGTGTCTAAAATAAAATGTTTTAACTTTTGATTGGGTTGGGGGGAGAGCAATAGGTTTGGTGGGATTAGACCAGCTCTAATAAGACCTATAGGAGAATTCCCTTTGAAGCCAATGATAGGCTTAGAGTGTGTTAGGATGCATTGCATATAGGGTTTTGCATTCTAACCATTTGTTTGTTTTGTTATTGTGAAATTTTGGTGGAACTAGCTCACCAAAGAAGTTGAGATTTGTTCTCAATGTTCTACATGGCTAAGCGTTTGCAACATTCGAAAATGTTATTTATGTTTAATGGCGATGTGAAAGGCACATCAAATTCGTGAATGTGCATTGTGGTAAATTAATTTTTATTCCTAATGTTAGGAATGTCTTTAGTCTTGTTGTTGTTGTCATAATTGCCTCTTTTATGTTGTATAAGTTGGACCATTTATGGTATGGGACATAAATGGACCTGACTTATACAATTTGGATGAATATTGTTTTTCTTAATTTGTTTTCTTGTCATTGCTTGTATGGTATAAGTTCGATTACCTGTGGAATGGGACATAGGTAAGCTTGACTTATACAAGTGATTGTCTGCAATTTATGTGTATTATTGCTCTTGTTTATATTGTATAAGTTAAAACACCTATAGTGTGGGGCGTAGGTGGGTTTGATCTATACAGTAATTGTTGTGATTTGTGAATGTCTTATTGTTTTTCATCTATGTTGTATAAATTAATCCACTTGTCGTTTGGGTCACTGTATATCAGAGTGGTGCAACGGAAGCATTATGGACCAAGCTTATATAATTGTTTTGTTATGTTGTCATTGTATGCTGTTTGTTTTAGTACAAGTTGAAATTTCAATGTGAAGCATTGGTGGTTTTACTTATACACATGTTTGTTTGATCATTTTTGGCGTATAAGATGGATTCTTATACCATTGTCTGTATTTATTGTGATTGCCAGGTATGTGTCAGATTCATTAACTAACTCATACATTTATTGTTTGAATTTATGATAAATGATTGTTTTGTTATTATTGGATGTTGTATGTCTTCTATTTTGTGTTTCTCCCTTGAATTTAGAGGACTAAATTCCTTTAAGGGGGGGAGAATGTAACGTCTCTATATTTTTAGTCCTATATATATTTATTTTAAATATATAATGAAAATTTTAATTGAAATTTAATTATTTCATTTTTAGATTTGGCGGTGGGCCCAAATGGGTCCAATTTGATTTATAATTATAATAATTATAAATTGATGTTGAAATATTTATTTTATATTTTTCTGGAGATCTTTGTAGTCTCAAGATACTTTGGCTGAAAATTGGTGAGATTCGGAGTTTAAGAAATTAGTTTTTAGGATTTTGTGTCAAGTTATTGGGCCCAGGGATCTGGTTGCGAATCCAGAAAACCTTTTTATAGCCTTTAGGGACCTGTCTGTAAATTCGAAAGAGATCTGTTTACAAATTGGATAAGGACCTGGTTGTAAACCCGGAATACTTGAGGGGTCGTTTTGTAATTTGATAAAAACCCCTTTTATATGACACGTTTTGGGTTAGGCTTTGCATCAGATTTCTCATAAGGCATGAAGGGTGGTAATGACCTAACCCTACCTGTCCAGTACCAAAATGAGAAATCGTTCTCTATTGATTTTTATTGTTTAGTGTTTCAATTTATTTTTTGTTAGAAGATGATTGTGTCAATCGATTATTTGATAAAGAATTAAGGTAACGCAATTGGATTTCACGCTTTAAAACGGAGTCGTAGATTCGAGGGCGTTACAGTTTGTGTGGGTTTTGGTTTTTGTTTCTCTTCCTTTTATGCATGCTAGAATGGTGTGAAGTTTTTTGCATTACAGCCCAGAAGTGGAAATTTATGTATTTGCTTCTATGGAGTTTCATTGATAAGTTTCTGATTAGTTATATATTCGGATTTTATGCCATCATCTCTCATTTAGTTCTGTCTATAGTTCTGATTCATTATTGATCATTTTATGGACTCTTTCTGACTATCATATTGCTTTAATCCCACCTGTGAAATTTGTCTTGTATGTGCTTGCACCCTCTGGAATTGAAATGAGTTGTCTTGGTTTGTCTTCCCAGGAATTTGTCAATGCTTATCAAATGTTGTGCAATCTTGTTTAGCAAAACCACTGCCTCTTTTAAAAATGGATTGCTCTAGTTACAAGTTTCACCTCTTTTGAGCACACACACAAATTAGTATCTCTGAGCACACACTGCTCTATTAGGTGCTTTTTTTCTTTGATCATGGTATATGTGAATTATAGTGTTCCATGTTAGACAAACACTATCTAGATAAGAGCTTTCTTAGTGTCTACACAACTTTTAAAAAGTGATGATTACTTCATTTCAGCCTTTTACCCATTCTTGTTATGCAGAATCAACCTTCTCTTGTTGATCTATATCTCTTACATCAGAGAATACGTGCTCAGACTTACAGATTTAGATAACTCTTTCAGCCCCATTTTTTTTTTTTTTCTTTGTGGAGATTAACAATGTTACTTCTTTTGTATAGGTTTATGCCGACCACTACCAGTCCACAAGATATGGCTTCCATTACTCAACCTAGAGAGGCTCAAACTGGTGAGGTTGCTACAGTTGATAGTACCCCAAATGAAGGAGCATCTCAACCATCTCAAAAGGTATCTGAAATATCTGAAAAGAAAACCACAAGAAAGAGGACATCAAAAGTCTGGGAAGATTTTTCAGTATTAACTTATGAAAGTGGAAGCCAAAAGGCGAAGTGCAAATACTGCAACCAGCCATTTTATATGACTCCGGGGGGGGGGGGTGGGGGGGGGGCGCTCACTAGCCATGTGTTAAGACACTTGAAGGTTTGCACAATTCGTCTAGCTAGTATCTATAGTCAAGGCAATAGAAGCACAATTCGTCTAGCTAGGGTTTCAGGAAGAGAGAGAGAGAGAGGGAGAGAGAGAAGGGAAGTGGCAGTTATGGAATGGACGGCTGAGATCCGATTATGAGGGAAAAATCAATTGATTTGAACCGCTCCGTTCGTTGAGGTTTCCCTTTCTCGCAGACCTTGTCGGAGGAGATGAGATTCTTTGGAAATAGCTGGGGGGGGGGGGTCACTAGCCATGTGTTAAGACACTTGAAGGTTTGCACAATTCGTCTAGCTAGTATCTCGGGTCAAGGCAGCAAGAAGCAGAAATTGTTGGCTTGGGAAGGGTTGACTGTAGATGCAATTCATGGCGGAGGGGGGTTAACAAACTATAAGTATGATAAGGACAAGGTAAGTGATATTCTTACTAAGATGATTATTGTGCATGAATATCCATTTAGAATGGTTGAACATGAGCTTTTTGTACTGCTTCTTAAAACACTTAACCCAAGATATGAGCCATTGAAGCATCAATCTGTGAAAAATGATGTAATGAAAGTTTTTGCAATTGAAAAAGAGAAGTTGAAAGTTGCTTTTTCTAGCATTGACAGATTTAGTTTAACTGCTGATTTATGGACATCAAATCAAACCATTGGATACATGTGCTTGACTGGACATTATTTAGATTTAGAGTGGATGTTGCTGAAAAGAATTTTAAGTTTTTATTGTTTACCACCTCTACACACTGGTGTAGCCATTGCTGATAGTATCTTTAAGTGTCTAATTGATTGGGGGATTGATAACAAGGCCTCCACTATCAGTTTAGATAATGCATCTGCAAATGATGTGGCTGTTAGAAACTTGAAAGATTATTTTTCAGTGAAAGGAAGCCTTTTCTTTGGTGGAAAAATTTTTCATGTCCGTTGTTGTGCACATGTTTTAAATCTAATGGTGCAAGATGGGTTGAGTGAAATACGGGACGTAGTAGAAAATGTGCGTGAGAGTGTCAAGTATATAAAAATGTCCCCATCATGGCTTCACAAGTTTATGGAAATTGTGAAACAATTGCAATTGCCTACTTATAAGCGCTTAATCCTAGATGTACCTACTAGGTGGAACTCAACATATGCAATGTTAGAGTCTGCCATTGCATTCAAGCAGGTGTTTCCAAGGTACAAAGAAAGGGCTCCTAACTACAAATTGTTGCCATCTGATGAGGATTGGTCACACGCTGAGGAGGTGTGCAAGTTTTTAAAGATTTTTAATGAAGCAACAAATGCTTTTTCAGGATGTTCTTATCCTACTTCAAATTTGTTTCTTGTTGAGATTTGGAAAATAAAGGAAATATTTAATGCAGTGTATTTGGATACTAAAGATTACATGATTCGAATGACTGAGAAGATGAATGAAAAATTTGACAAGTATTGGGGGGAGTGCAATCTATTGATGACAATTGCTGCAGTGTTAGACCCTCGATATAAAATGATGCTCATTGGGTTTGTTTCCCCAAAATATATTCTACATCTGAAGCAAGGGTGCAAATTGATCTTGTACATCATCACTTACATGAACTATACAAGGATTATGTATCAAAAGATGTGGCATCAAGTAGTTACAATATCCCTAGTGTTCCTCCCATTGCTAAGGGGAAAACTAAGAGCAGAAATGAATTTGATTTGTGGGCCAAGCAGTTAGATATTGTTCAACCAATGAAGTCAGAGTTGGATGTTTATCTGGAAGAGGGGATTTACTTGCCTGAAGATGATGTGAATAATGAGTTTGATACTTTAGTTTGGTGGAAAGCAAATACACTCAAGTTTCGTAACCTATAAAAAATGGCTCGTGACATACTCTCCATTCCTGCTACTACTGTTGCTTCTGAGTCTGTTTTTAGTGCGGGAGGAAGAGTTCTTGATCAGTACCGCAGTTCATTGAAGCCCGAGACAGTCAAAGCTTTAATTTGTGCTGGAGATTGGTTACGTACTGATTTTGGTCTTGTTGAGTCATCAAATGTAAGTATAATTATATATTCTACATTTCTTCTATTAACGCAGTGACTACGGAATATGTATCTCATTTATCTTATATGTTATATACTTATATGTAAGTAAAAATAAACTATCCGAGTCTGAGCAGGTTGAAGCTTTCAGCTCGTTTACCAGCCCTATTTACTAGTCTCTGGATCAATTGATTAATTGTTTTTTTTTTCCTTAACTTTTTGCATGAACTATTATATTACTATTATTATCTATGGTTCTTTAATTCTTTAGTTATTTAATTATGTGTAGTGGGGTTTTATTGTTTTCCCACTTTCATTGCAACAACGAATATGAATTATCATGGGAGATAACAGGTGAATTCTTTTGAATTTTTCAGAATACCTTTTATATGTTACTTTTGAGATTTTATTAATTGTTTGTTGCTTTTGTATCATTTAGATAGGTTTGATTATGAAATAAGGTAGATTCTTACTCTTTCATTTTTTCTTTTATTTTCTTTATTAAATCAATGGTTTTCATATATAGGATCATTGAATGAATTTTTTAATTCTTTATTTACATGTCATGTTTGGATTGAATTTTCACTTTTTGAGATATTTTTCTAATTTTTTAAAAAAATTAATTTTTTTATTTCTTTTATTTATTTATTGTTTTGAAATAAGGTAGAATTATACAGTTCCATTTCATAAAATTATAATTTTAAGTACATAAAAAAACAAACTATTCTTAAACATTGCAAGACTCAACTTTTGTAGTGCTTTATTATATAATCTTTTTTATATCTTTATGTCAACTCGGTGAAATTGTGATAATGAACTTGATTTGTTATATATAAATATTTGTTTAGTATTTTATCAATTATACAAAAAGTTTTATCACAAGTTTATTCAGTCCATCCTAAAATAAAGTCATGGATCCGCCCCTGCTGAGAACTATAAAAATTATTTACTAATAATATCCAATAATTATGCAACTAAATAAAACAAAATTTGTTTACTGTCTAAGCGAGTTTTAAAATATCAAATGATTGAATATAATATTACACGAGCACAACAAGGAGTTGTTAGGCATGGATAACAATAGAGGTGGATTTTATTGGTATCTGATCAATGATATCTTATGGGGCATTTAATAACAAGATTGAGGGTGATTCTACTTTCTAATTAAATCAAAAGCTGAAATGTATACTAAACACAGACTTAATTAAAAAACAAAGTTTCACTAGACCGAACTGTTTTCAGCAGAATCGGGCCACGCATATGCGGCCCGATTCCGCGTACAGATGTTTTGTAAAAAAAAAAAAAAAAAACTTAACAAAGGGTCTTCTTCTTCTCGACCATCACTTCTCCTCCGACCGCGACTTCTCCTCCGAAGTCTGACTGTGACTTCAGTTTCAGCTTCTTCATCTGCCGTCATCTTCTTCTTCTGGTCATCTTTGTTTTCTTCAGCATTTCATCTTCTTCATCTACTCGTCTTCGTCTTCTTCAGCTCAGGTTCAGGACTTTCGTCTTCTTCAGCGACTCATCTTCCTCGGTTTCATCTTCTTGATCTTCAATCTGCTCTCTCTACCCGGCCCTCTGATTTCTCTCTCTGCGCCATCTCTCTCTCTCTCTGTTTTGTATCTGACTCTTTATTCCCTCTGTTTCTCTCTCTCTCTCTCTGCACTGTGTTCTCTCTCTCTCCTCGAATGAAAAACAGTGAGTCATGTGATGTAATGGGTAGGTGTAATGGCATGTGGAGCACAGTAGGTATCATTTAATGTTTAGGTGTCATGGAGTGTTGTAATGGCTAGTTAGCTAGGTGTCACAGCCTCATAGGATAGGAGCTTGAGTGCAAAGTGGGTGTCATGTAAAGTGGGTCAGTAGGTGCTGAATTTCATTAAGCTAATGAGATAATTGATCTTATAAATTTCCAATACACACAAATATTAATAAAAATTTTATTAATAAAAAATTATAAAACCATATATATTTTCACATACCGTAAATATTCTGTGTAATATCCTAACTGCACGCAAATCGCATGTCACGTATTAGAACACTGTCCACCTCCCAACTAAAATATATTTTTCTAAAGAAAGTGGTAGACAACCTAGCTCAATTACGGTGAAAAATGGAAGCTGCCCGAAGCATACAAGATATCAAAATAAACAAAATCACATTTGGTATGGGAGATACTAGAAGAGGTGACTGTTAGAACCCACCCCAAATCATACAAACAATTATTCATCAATAACTATTATATCCCCCCCCAAAAAAAAAAAAAAAAAAAAAAAGTTCTACTCACATCAGTGCAAAATTTACCATTGTGACACCCAGACTATCAAAGGGTGGTGAGTCAGGATAATAAAGAGCACATGCTGGACTGGTAAGGATGAGGGAGATATTTAGTTTCACATCACCTAATGGGAGGAGATAGCCTATGGTTATATGTGAACACATTTCTTACACACTAAGACACGTTTTAAAGTTGTGAGTTCATTTAGGGACAAAACAGATAAGTTCTTGTTGTGAAAATGAAAATCTGCAGTGCCTAAGCTGTCACCGTCTCCACACGCTGTCTATATACATGTTTGTTAAAATAAAACTTATAAGCTACAGATTATAGCTTTTAGCTTATAATAAACAGTTGTTGCATATTTATTTAAGCTTATTAGAACTTATTTAAGTTAAAAGCAGCTTTAAAAAAGTCGTAATCGCTAAAAAGTTGGGAAAGGGGTGCTTTTGAGATTATAGCTTATAAAATGTATTAAATTTTTTTCCTTTTGGACACTCATTTTTACTAATAATATGTGTATCTATTTTTTTACTATTACACTAAAAATCGCTAAACCACCTTTAATCTTTTCAATTTTTTTACTATTACAAAAAATAAATATTTATAAAATTAATTTTATATGTAAAAATAAACTTATTTTTCAACATAAATCGATTTTTTGCTTCTACAGTTTACGGGTATTTTTTACAATTGTACAGTGAAAAGTTGTTTTACAACTTATTAAACAAGCATTCCCTACTATTTATTTACTGTTTTTAAACAGTTACAACAAACATGTCTACAACTTATCAGAAAAGCTATAATCTATAAGTTATAATATATAATATATAAATTTAAGTTATAACAAACATAACCTATATAGAGTGTCATAGGGTCATTTAACCTTGTGTCACTCCATTATTAACTCTATGTGAAAAGTATATATATGAGAGAAGAGAAAAATTAGGAGAACTGATGCTTTTAGAGGGCCCCTTTTGATCCTGATAATCTACACCATCATTTTCTTCACAATAATGACATTCTTGCTTTTTATATGTTTGTATGTCCTTAGATCCCACTTCAAAAGCAGTCTCACCCCTATGGCTATGAACATGGCTATGAAAAGTTGTCACCTTCTGTGGAAACCAACTCTACGTTTGAAAATTTTTTTTGGAAAAAATCCATACTACCTACTGAAATATGACTGAAATCCATACCCTTTTATTTTTTTTTTAAATTCATATAACCCCTTAAAAACACCTACTAAATTCAAATAACCCTTTGAATAAAATTTTCGTTAATAGATGATGAATATTTTCCGAATATTTCGTTTGATTAATCGTGACTGAAAACACAATATAATAAAAAATCACTACAATGTGTTAAAAATGCGAAAAATCCTACGAAAATAACGATTTTATCCTCTCTAAATATATTATAAAACCCTATCCAAAGGGATAAAATCGTCATTTATATAAGATTGTTCACATTTTTAACACATTGTAAGGTTTTTTTTTGTATATTGTATTTTCTATCAGGGTTAACTAAACATAATATTTGCAAATATTCATCATCTGTAAACGTAAATTTTATTTAGGGGGTTATTTGAATTTACTATATATTTTCAATGGGTTATATGGATTTTAAGAAAAGTCAGGGGATTATATGAATTTCAGTTAGTTTATAGGGGGTTATATGGATTTTTCCCTCTTTTTTTTTTCCTGAGATACATAGGCCAATGTTGTATATAGTATGTTGTCATAGTATATCCTATATTATTCCAACACATTTTAAAAAAAAATTAGGTAGATGTTGCTACTACAATTTTATTGAAAATTTTGAAGTACAATATTGAAGGATGTGAAAGAAAATATAGAAGATTCAAAACAAGCCAGTAAACTAGCAAGGAACATAAGGATAAGAGAAGAAGAGGTAATTCCAACATATAAGTGGTTAGGGATTGTATATGAGCCGTACAGGACTACATAACGATAAGCATGTATAAGCGTTTAAGCGGTGATACGCTCAGTCCGTTTTACAATCTTATACATTATAATAACGTAGTATGTATTATGTTATCATAGCGTATAGAGTTCTATCACAGTATATGAAATAAAACAAAATTTATTTTTTTAAAGAGAAAAAATACATTAGTGTATACTTCATTTCATATAACAATATGTACTTCAATAAGAGAGCATAATTTTTCATTAAAAAAATGATGTGGAGTACGGTAAAAGGAGTTGCACAAGAGACTGGATGTATAATTTCCTTGAGCGCTCATTTCACACTCCATAAATGGACATTAATGGAAAATGATACATCCAGCCCCCATTGCAGCCCCAATTGCATTCCACATCTTTTTTTTTTAAATCATATACTCTTCTAATGAAATGCATGTTATGATATGAAATGAAGTATATACTGAGATACATTAATATATATTTTTTTTAAAATTAAAAAATGATAAAAAATTTATGTCATAGATAGAAGAGCATACACTATAATAACGCAGTATATACTACATTACATTAATTAATCAAGGTGTGGGCCCTCTATTGGGCCAGGCTCTTACACATTCACTGCATTCCGTGTCACGAATTTACATGCACTGCAGTTTTTTTTTTTTTTTGGTCCTCATTGGATTTTTTAAAACAAATTGTTCGACTAATAAGTCATTTTCACTGTTTAAAACACTCACCATCTGTATTTTTTATTTTTTTAAAAAATAGTAAACATTATCTAACGATATTTATTTTTTAATAAAAGGTATACATTGCTATATTTCGAATCGAATGAATCCATTTTTAAAAAATATAAAAAATTTAATGATATATATACCTCATTTAATTATACATTTGTTTCACTAGATTTCCTAATGATGCATAGGGGGTTGTATTTTGAACTATAAAAAAAATTGATTTTAACCGTGCTTTTTTTAAAAAAAAAAGTTACATTCATACCCATTTTCAGTTTCTAATTTAGCGGACTGCACCCACACCATTCATTGCGCACCATATATTGAGAATCCCACACCTTATCTAACCCACCCATTCTTTTTTGTCGATCCCTAAACTCACCCCTCGATATGCATTTGAAATTTTTCAATGGAAAACCACCCCAACCATTTTACACATTTGGGGAGGAAGCACTGCCACCACCTTCAGCAATTGGAGGAGGCGGAGGATCCGTCGGAGCTGCTCGAATTGATCGAGGCGTTTCTTCGCAGGTGGCTCGGCGGATCAAGGCGTCAAAGAGAGCGGCAATTCATCGTCGGCTGACAATGCTTCAGGGGAGGTAGGGGATGTGATGGCCAAGCGTGTGTGGAGGGACTCCATGAGGCCAGAGGGCCATGGATGGCGGCGGGGTAATAAATGAGGGTGGTGTTGATGAAGAGGATGCACACTGGGTGTTCGAAGAAATGTCCAAGAGGGGCGCAGAGGCTATGGTTGTGACAATAAGGTACCCGATGGAGGAGGGTATGGATGTAAGGGAGGCCTCGGAGGTCGGTGGTGAGTAGGCATGTCAACGGGTCGGGTCGGGGTGGACCCGGACCCGACCCGTGGCAAGACCCGGCGGGTCCGGGAAAATGTGGACCCGGACCCGGGTCGGGTTCGACCGGATGGTTGGTAAAAAAAAAAACAAGAAGAGCTCATGTATTTGTTTGCCTTATCATTCTATTTGAAATTTTTTGTAATAAAACATTATTATTAATGAGACTATGTTTGAATATAATTTTATACAATTCAAAAGAAGTAAATGAATTATTAAACAACATCCAAAACAATAATCACTAACATAAAAAACATATTAACCTAAATAATAAACATAACTAATTATACAAACATTCAAAATAATATTAACCTAAACAACATTCAAAACAATAAACACTAACATATTAACCTAAATAATAAACATAAATCGTGCAACAAACTAATTAATCATACAAATTCAAAGGCTAATAAGTTAATTGTCTAAAACAAACCGACGATAATACATTACTAAGTTTATTACATATTAAACAATCAAGTTCTTGCAAGTTGCAATATCAACAAAAAAAAATAATGTTATGATTATGACTTATGATTTATGGGTTTGTTATGATTATGATTTATGAACTTGTGGATACAAAAATAAGTTAAGTAAGAAATAAAATTATATATCAACTAATACTAATGGTCTTATAATATATGAGCATATTTTAATAAAACAATTGGGTCTCGGGTCCAACGGGTCGGGGCGGGGTGGACCCGGACCCGACCCGTTTGTTTGTTCGGGTCCGCCAGGTCGGGTCCAACTTGGGTCGAGTATATTACACGTGTAATCGGGTCAGGTCTGGGTCTGGACCCGACCCGTTGACAGGCCTAGTGGTGAGGCTATGGGCGCCGATGGAGTGACGGATGAAGCGGAAGAGGTAGGGGTAGGTGGGGTTGGGTGGGGGTGGGCTTTGTCCGTTTCAAAAGTCTAACAAACATTTTTTTTTATCTTTTATTTGGGGTGGGTTTCTGACAACATGGTATGGGTATATCCGTCGCCCCTAATATAATCTATACTTATTTTGATTTTTTAAAAATAATATATCTATAAGATATAAAATTTATAAAGATGAAATTTATATTAAGATGAATGGTATGGATTCATATATAAAAAAATGTAAAAAGTTTTTAGTGATGTACATGGCTCTTTTTAGTGAGTGCCAATAAGCTAAGGAGATGTGTGAGTCTATAAATGAGACTTTAAAAAAAGATTATATCTATGAATATTATTTTTATTACGCTCAGTTAGTTTTGTAATCCCATTCGCATGTCAAAAGTGGTCCTTCAACCACTTGAATGAATATATATAATCTTTTTCTTATTTATATACTTTACTTTTATAATAATATGGATTTCATTGGACGGATAATACTTTTAAAAAATCAAAACAATTGGAGATGCAAAGGGGATTAGAATTATATAAAAATGAAGGAAAATTTTAGACTCAATTTTTTTTACAGTATAAAAGGCAGATCACATATATTTTTTTAATAATAAACATCATCTAATGATATATATTTTTGGATAAAAAGTGTATATCGCCTCTTTTCGAATCAAAAGAATTCATTTTTAGTAAATGTAAAAAAAAATCTAACGACGTATATACATTGTCTAATGATTTATATGGTTCACTAAATTTTTAATGATGTATGTAATACTATAATTTAGAATATAAAAAATTCAGAATATGACTACTCTCAAAATAAAATATCAAATGTTCCATTTACGAATCATATACATTAAATTGCATGCAAAGACTGCGTGTAATGCGGGTCACGCAACCGCGTTAAGTGGCGGGGGTCCACGACCAGGTTTTCCCCCACATGTATAAAGGGTGCAACCAAAACATTACATAAAATAAAGAAAAATATCCAAATAACCTTATGTAAACTGCACTACATGAAATCTACACAACCCCCTGGTTTTTTTTGAAATTTATATAACAAAACATCTATATAAATTTAAATAGCTCATTGATTGACATATTATGATTATTTAATGAATATTCTGTTTGGTTAACCTTCGTTGAAAACATAGTATACCAAGCAATGTGTTAAAAATGTAAAAAATCATCTATGAATGACGATTTTACCACTCTGGATAGAGTCTTATAATATATCCAGAAGAATAAAATTGTCATGTATACAAGGTTTCTGCATTCTTAACAAAATTATAAGGGAGTTTTGGTATACATAAAATAGAATATTCACGTAATATTTCACATCTATCAATGAAAATTTTACTCAGATGATTATTTGGATTTACATAGATATTTTTATAAGGCTATATGGACTTTAGAAAAAGTCATAGGATTATATGAATTTCAGGCTATGACTTTAGAAAAAGTAATGGGGTTTAGTTTATTTAAATATTTTCCTAAAATAAAATATATGTATGGTTGGTACTCTTGTTAACAACCTGTGTCACTCCATTATCAAGTCACCCTATGTGACAACTGTCTAAATGGGAGAGATGATTCTTTTTAGAGAAGGGACCACTTTGGTCCACATAATGCACAACATCATTTTCTTCACAACAATGGTCTTTCTTAGCTTTTTATAGTTTTGAAAGCCCTCCTCCCACTATAGTCCATAGAAAACTTTTGAAATTTGTCACCTTTTGTTTGAAACTGAAGTTTTGAGGAGCTGAAGTTTTTGAGGTTCTCCTTTCTCACACGCCTTGGGTTAGAAACCAATTTTATGTTTTGATATTTTTTGTTTCTTCAAATAAAACATATACCTTCTACAGTGAAATTGAATTGCACGGCAAGGTTAAAAATAAGTTTAACTTGTAACAAATTCCATTAAATTTTAGTATGCAATCTTATTTCACTAATGAAGCATATATTTTGTTAGATGAAAAACATAATTTATTTATTTATTTAATATAAATGATAATATATATGATTAGAGTATTAATTTTTTTTTTATAAAGACATATGTTTTATTATATATTAAAAATATATACTTTCAAAAAAATTGTGAGACAACTTAGTAACGATGTCATCTTTAATGTTTTGGTTATTAATTTGCCTTTGGTTACAATATTATAAATCTGATTTAAGATAAAAACTGAATTTAAAACTAATTTTGCATGAAGCTGTCTCTTAACAACTTCTAGAAAATTCAAGTTTTGATACATTTTTCATATAAATCTGTCTACAGTTTTTTACTCTAATTCTTCTGTTTGAAAATAAATTTAAAAAAAATATTTTTTTCAAAATAAAAAAACTATCCAAACTTGTTTTTAAAAGGGCTAAGCTAATAGGTAAAGATTGAATTTAAATTTCAATTGCTTTGTTTTGTTCTTTATTACTCAAATGCCCCTACAAGTGTCTGCAAGCCTGCAAAAATGCCATTCATGACATATCAACCATGTGGTCCCACATTTATTCCTGAAATTCACCCTGATTAGATTACATTCAAAGCCAAAACTTTATCATTGTGGGTTTTGAATTGCGATTCCACGTAAACTAGTTGGAGTAGTAGTTGCAACTAGGAACACCCATCCATTTAGGAGACAACAGTAAAAAGGCGCATATACACTTATTCTATTTTGTAACTTAATATGTAGTCTTATATACTATAAAAATATAGTATATACTGCATTGGTATAATATATATAAAGTTTTATCATAGATTATAGTATAAAAAAATTTTAATTTTTCAAAACAAAAAATATATATTTTTTTATCGTTATTATTTTATTTCATATAATATATGTATTTCATAGGAGAGTGATTTTTTTAAAAACAACATCAGTGTAAGCATGCTGTAATTGGGGTAGACATATCATTTTCCATTGTAGAAAAAGAACATCAGTCATAAAGTTAAAGACCAATAAATATAGAGATAATCAAATCCATTTTTCAATGTATTTTAATAATTAATATGAGTAATACACACAAAAAAACTTTTATGAGGAAGGTAACCATGACAATTAAATTAAGAAAAATGTGATAAATCATTCAAACTAAAGTGTTTGGTTTTATAATTAGATAGTTTTTGCATTTGCAAGTTAGTCTTGCAACCGTGTAAGCAAACAGTTTTGTAATCGCAGCTTCCTACAAACAGATTTCAGATAAATAGTGTCCAAAAGCTGCGATTAAAGAAAGTTAAGGGGAGACAGCTTCCTATAGAATCGATTTTAAACTTAGCATTTGAAGAAAATCAATTTTGCAATCCCGCTAACAAATGCTACCCTAATAGATTCCCCAAACCTGAAGGTACTAAACAGAGGTATTCAATTGCCGAACTTTTATCAAACATTTTAGAAGATTTAGAGTACTACTTTGAGACTAAGGTTGGAGGTTATAATGGATGAAAGAAAGAAACTGAACATGGAATTCCTTTATAAAAAAAAAAACATATTTAGAAGAGAAAAAAAAAAAGAAAAGAATACCAGTTCCAGACAATTCTCCAAATGCAAAGCCAACCCAAAATTGCAAGCAAAGCAACAAAACTTATTAGATTATCATCATGTCAAGCAAACTTATTAGATTACCATGTCAAGCAATCATTAGATCAATCCCTACAACTTCTGTTAATGGAAAAAAGAATCCACATTGGCAATCACAGACAAATATTTTAACAGCCTCAGCTGACATGATATTATTTCCTTGCAATCTCAGATTTTCATGTCATGTCTTCTTCAATTATCACTTCAAAAAGACAGAACCATTGGACAGAAAACAAAGCAAAGCAAAAATTACTAAAATCAACATCTTCATTGATAATCACAGATCAATCCCTACAACTTCTGTTAATGGAAAAAAGAATCCACATTGTCACTCACAGGCGCTCACAGACAGACAAATATTTTAACAGCCTCAACTGACATGATAGATTTCCTTGCAATCTCAGATTTTGATGTCATGTCTTCCCCAACTAGCACTTCAAAAAGACAGAACCATTGGAGAGAAAACAAAGCAAAGCAAAAATTACTAAAATCAACATCTTCATTGATAATCACAGAACACCCACATCACAAAATCCATCAATAATGGTGGAAGACATAAATCAACAGTAAAAATTGAGACTGACCCACATGTTACCCTCCAAAGCTTCAACGAAATATGTGCTTCTCCTTAACAGGTGAAGAAGCCAAAGGTAGCACTTGTGAAGAACTCGAATGGTGTTGCTGCTGCTGCTGCTGTTGAGCTTTCTCTTTAGACTTCCCTATAACAATAGTGATAAAAGACCCATCATCATCAGCACCACCCAATGTAGGATTCGGTGGCTCACCGTTTCGAAGATGGGCCTTCTTCATCGCCTCCTCCATCAATGTCTTCCTATAGAGCTTCTCCTCTGCATCCTTCAAAAATTTGAATTTTGGGGGCGGCGAAGACTTCACTCTGCTCCAATCAATCCCCTCCGGTGATTCAAACAATGGGTTGAACTTGTTCTGGCTATAGCAATCCAATGGCGTCAATGGGGGGGTGAAGAACGGCGGGGAAGAGAGCGGCGTCAAGAATGGTGTCTCTGTCGCCACAATTACGTCGCTCAAGCTCCTTCCCCTTGAGCCTTTCTGGCTCTTGTCCTCGGACTCCATGTCCTCCTTGGTCTCCTCTTTGATGGTGAAGAGGAACCTCGGCGGGCCATGGAGGTTGTGAAGCCTCATGAGCTCCGTTTCAACCCCCTCTTCGGATGGTTTGAGGAGGTGGTGATCGTGTTCGGTTTCGGTGACTATTCGGGGCTCCTGTGGGGTTAGAGCGGCTGTGGAGGCGGCCAAAGAGGAGTGCTTTTTGAAGCAGAAGAGAAGGTCTTCTCCGCCGTCGTCGACACCATTGTTGGCGATGATTCTCCTCTTCCACCAGAAGAGGTAATAGAGCTCCCCAATGAGGGCCAAGAAGAGGAACCCAAATACAAGGCTTAGGCCAATCCCCAATCCACTCAAAGATTTCATCTTTCAATCACATTCTCTCCCTCAAACACTGATAAAAAAATCCCAACTTTACAAACTTCCGATACAGACCCAAGTTTGCAAACACCAAGATTTAGCAATAATAATGCATACCCACTTGAAAAATCATCTGGAATCAAATTGGGGAAAATCAAGAACTCAGAAGGTAAAGGAACACCAAACCTTACTGGATCAGAATCTGAGATTGATTGCAAAATCCCCCCGAAACAGAGCTAAAAGAGCTTCTGCAATGCAAATAACAATGACCCAGAAGAAGAAACCCCATGAATCAGACCCGAAACCTCTGAAGAACCCATCTTTAAATGAAACAAGGAATATTTCAAGAAACCCATCAAAAAACAACATCAACCCATCTCACAAAATGGCCGAAAAATTCACAACAGATCACCGCTTAGAATGAACTGTGATGAAAACAATGGATCACCTCCAAAAAACACTGAAACCTTCACAAAATCAGCCTTTTTTTTTTCTTCTTTTTTTTCCCCCCTTATTTGTTTTTTTGGACCAAAAAGGAAGAGAGTGTGATTAGGAAAGTCGCAAAAATCGAGGACTACTCACATGGGAATCCCCATGGAAATTGCCGGGTGCTTGTCTTTAGAAAGCTATGGTTTTTTTATATATATATTCTTTCATTGTGATTTTGATTTTATTTTGGTTTCTAAAGATGGGAATCAGCACTGACAAGTTAAGAGTGTGCACTTGTTTTATCATTCATGGCATGACAAGAATTTATGACATGAGAGAATTTACACGCTCTTCAACTCCTACGTTATAATTTATAATTAAAATTTATATTTGAATTGTAATTGGAGTTATCATGATCATATGTCAGAAAACAACCTAATAAAAGTTTGAAAAATAAAGTTCAAACCATAGCCATTTTATATTTGGGTATTTTTATTTTGTTAAGGATATTTGGTATTGTTGATAGTTTTGTTTTCCTAATAATATCTTATGATTTTTATTTGGAGAAAATATGCTGCGACTTGGGTCAGGTTGAATCGGAATCCGACGGGTTGAATCTGATTTTTACATGGGTTGGGTTGACCAAATTGGGTTCGGGTTGATCAATTCGAGTTGACTCACAAATCGGGTTAGGTTCGGGTTGGCCTCACTCACAACCCAACTCAACCCGAACCCATAAATTAATAGTTAAAAAAAAAAATTATGGCCGTTCATTCTATAGCTTCTAATCTAGATAATCAAAATTTTAGGTAAACCTAGCTAATCTTACGGGTTGGGTCGGGTTGGTCCAATTCGGGTTGAAAATCGGGTTGGGTCGGATTAAGGTTGAGTAGTTTGGAATTCGAGTTAGGTTCGGATTAGAGTCACCCCGAACCCAATCCGCCCGAGTTGCAATCCAAGGAGAAAATAACTAGACGTTCTTCTAGTAACTCCTATTATTTTTAGATTTCTAATATGTTTGAAGATATTTTTAAGTCCCTATTTCTAAATCCTATTATTTCTAACTCTCGGGATAACATGTGTTAGATGATATGTTTGTTGTATCGAAAATTTTTTCACTTTCTTCATGTCTCTCGCAAACACCTTTTTCAACATCCTAAAATCTTAGTTTTCATTCTCTCTCCCAAAATCTGATAAGGTGAAACCCCCACCCATTCGTCATCCTCTTCATTTAGGTTTCTTGAATTCTCGGCCTTTTTTGGGCTTTGAAAGCATTACGTTGTTAAAAATATGAATTTATTGAAGGTGAAAGTGGTGAAGAAGAATGTGAAGTAGAAGATCGAGAAAGGTGGAAGAGAAGAAATTGGTGGTGAAGACTAAAGAATGAGAGAAGTAAGAAGAAGGAGAAAAATGTATACTTTTCAGGATATATACAGAAACACGAAACCCTTAATAATGTAAGGACTCTCTTTTGATCTTACTCAAAAGAAATGTGAAAATTAGGTTATATAGTTATACGCAGATGACCTAATAATGTACCAAGTGAACCTGATATTGTACTCAGACGGTACACACGGAAAACCCGGGTATACTTGAATATTTAAAAAGTATTTTGTATGTGTGAATTGATGATACAGATGGGAATTGTTAGTTTTGATCTATAAATAATAGGAATAAAAAGTACGGACCTAAAGATATTTTAAAACAAACTAAAGACAAAAAAATAATAGGAGAATGACTATAAGGACAGTTAATTAATTTCTATTTTTTATTTTTACGTAAATGATTAAATTCAATTTATTAGTACATATATTTTTTTCTTTTAAAAATACTTGCTCATGCATCTGAATTAAAAAAATATTAAAGCGCAACCAACAAAAAATACTACAAATAATACTGAACTTAACATCACTTTTTATATTTATTCAAAAGTGTGTAATCAATTAGATTTGACTTTTGCTGGATAAATTTCAATTAGACTCCAATATTACAATTTTTTTTGAGAGAATGTAGTCATATTCTATTATGAAAAGATAAGATAGAACATGTCTGAATTGGGGGTGAGAGAGAATGGAGTAGAAGAAAAGGAAAAGGAAAAGGAAAAACAGCATGGCGACCCAAACTACAAGAATCCATCAGAACAAAAAACAGGCGGGTACATAAGACTTCTACCTGAACCTCAACACCATGCCACTACCCAGTGATATGGAAAACCTGATAATCTGGATGTTCGCAACCCCGCCAACATTACAATTTTATATATAAAACAATTGAATGGATCTTCTTTAAGAAAATATTTATTAATCGTGTGCAAGAGATACGTAACCCTTCATTAATTGTGAGTCATGGAATCAATTTTCGAAGACTCAAAATCTATGTACTAAAATCAGACATCATGTAAAACTAATCACATAAAATTTCAACCTAACTAATAATATTTTTTTAGAAAAAGGAGGCTACTTTATTCACCTCATTATGTATTTATTTGATATAAGAATCTTTTCTCAAAATTTGAAGATAGTGTTATGAAAAATGTATTGGCTGGGAGTTGATTAGCCCAGCCAAATTTTTAAATAGGGTGGGGCTATTTACACCCCTTTTTTTTTTCCATTCACACCCAACATAAATGGGTGTGTGTTGGGTGTGCTTAGGTTGGGAGAGGGAGGAGTGTTAGGTGGGTAGAGCCGCAAAGGGCGGGGGCTGGGGCGGAGTCGGGAGAGGGCAGGGTGGGGTGGAGGAGGAGGGGAGGCGGTGGTGAGGAGGAGGAGGTGGCAAAGGGGGTGGGATCAGTGGCGGAGGTAGGGTTTGCGGTGAGGGTCATGGAGGAGGCGGACTCGGCGGACTTTGCAGGAACGATCATCCACCGTCATTGTTGGTATGGTTTTCATTGGTAGGGGACAACTTCTTGTTGGATTTTTGTGTATATGAAAATGTTTTATGTGTTTAGTATATATTTTATTGTTTTATGTATCCATGGACACTGAAACTGTCGACAAAGTCAAATTTTGTAAACACTGTATCTGTCGACAAGGTCTTACAAATAAAAGCCAAGTGGTTTCTGGACCCAGAGGTACTGAAACTGTTGACAGGGTCCGATTTTGTAGACACTGGATCTGTCGATGAGGTTTCATAAACAAAGCTAAGTGATTTTTGGATGCGACATGAGCTATTACCATAAAGGGAGGTGAGGGAGACAACTAATTTGTTATTTTTTTGTGGAGATTTGGAGGGACAAATGAAATGTTAAATTTTTTTTTCTGAAAGGATTGACATATGGGGTATCTATGAAATGTGAAACCGTCGACACTGATAGTGTCTATGCGTGCAGAAAAAGGTCAACTTGTTCACATCTTCTATTCCATCCCCCCCCCCCCCCCCCCCCCAACCTCGTCTCCAGGTCTGCCTCGTCTTTGCCTACGCCCACCACTCCTTCTACGACCACTGCTTCCACGCACTCGCCTCGAAAACCCACCACCAGCCCAACATTGATTTTGATCGGGCGACTCTCCTCACCGCCTTCTCGGATCTCCGCAGACGTTGAGGGCTGCCAACGTATCTTCTCGGAGGCGCTCTTCCCCACCCGGGCCAGCCCCGCCCTCTGCCCTAGCCTTCCTTCTCCTCCTCCTCCTCTTGCATAAATGGATCTTTTGTAAGATCCATTTACTTGGGGGTGTTTAAAACACTCAACTTCTTTGGGTGAGGTGTATAAAGGCAGGAGTGTGTGTGGTAAAAAGAGGGGTGCAAATAGGTAGACCCTTTCAAATATCCCAAATAGTCATTGACCTAGAGTCGACCCTGGATAAAAGTCACAAAGGCAATTGCTTCAGGTCTCCACCCAAGGAGGGCCCCTAAAAACCATGTGATAAATGGAATTTAAAAAATGGATAGTGAGGTGTGTTAATTTTTTTAATTAAAGAGTAAATTAGTTTATCTCATTTTCTAAAGTCAAGCCTAAAATATCTCTCCTCCCAAATCTATCTAACTATTTCAATTTCAAGACCATCTCTTTTCATCTTTCTCATCATATCTCTCTCCCACTCCCCAAGAGCAAAATTCAAGCAAACTATTTTCTTTTTTAAATATATATAGGGGCACGTTTTTAAAAGATTATCTAGAGCTTAATCAAACAAATCAATTTTCAAGACTGGCCATGTCAAGACCTTTTAAAAAGTTCTGATACAACTTTTATAAATAGTCTCTCTTTCTCTCATCTCTCAATCGGACTTATAACCCTCACTTTTACAATATAAGTGCTGGTAGCAAGGTCTATATTTTTCAAACAAAAATAATAATAATTATAAATCGTGGAATTTTTTTTAAGGATAAAACAAATGAATGTTTTCAGTAAATTCAATTGTAAAAACCCATTTTAAGTGAAAAGTTTTTTTTCAAACAAAATAACAATTGACAACGGATTTGGTAATTTTTGATAAAATTTTTTTTTATGGTGGAATCATACTAAAGTAAAACTTGTTTTCAAACCCTCATATACGAAAACTAAATTTTAATTATAAAAACAATTTTTTAGAAATCCAAGATGATCATTTGTTTGGAAAAGATATTTTAAAAATTGATTTAACTGATAAACTATTTTTTGAACTTGTTGTCAAACACTAATCCATGGGTTCAAAAATTCATCAAGAACGCTAATACACACGGTTTGTTTCGCAACTATGTTGCAGCTTAGAAAAAAGAAATGCGCAAGTGTATGATATACTATCGCGATATATAAATTGTTTTTTTCAAAAAAAAGAATAAATTATTGTATCTCAGTATACATTTCATATTTTTATAAATATATGTATATATATATTTTTAAAAAATGATAATAATTACGGATAGATTACACACAGAGCTAATACACATCAATTCCCATTCATCAATATTTGAAACAAAAACAAAACCTTCAAACCTTCAAAGCTAACATTCAGTGGAATTGAGAGGAGGGGGGAGAGATGAATAACGACCAATTGAATAGGACAGAATAGGGAGGCAATCGTGGGCCCCATATAGGCCCACCACACATGAAAGATGTTCTGGTAGATATTGCCAGGCCCAATATCACGGTCACGGGCATCATCAATTCGTATGCGGACAACCATCGGTCAGCCTGTATGAATCCAAACCCACAAATGTACGTCCGACCGTATTTAAAGAAAACATTTTATGGGTTTTTGCATATAGGCCCCTATAAAAAAAGACGTTGCTATATCTTGTTAAAATTTTTACACATTTTTTAAAAATAAGTTCATATAATTCATTAGAATATATATATATATATATATATATTGTCTTTTAAATATATATATATTTTATTAGATAAGATATACTATTTTAAAAAAATAAAAATATGTGTCAATTGCAAACGAGATTGTAAACAGAGTTAAAGTCCCATTTGAAAATGGATTTGAGAATTAACTTTTCTTCAAAAGTTGAGTTTAAATATGAGTTTAAAGTTGGGTTTCTTCAAACGCACCCTTAGTCTCACATTTTCTAAAGAAAACTCTGTCCCAGTCAAGAGTTATAACAGGAGAATTATGTGGTAGTGGTTTTTACACAATTAAATAAACTTTTTGGGTGCAAATTTTTAGATTATTCACTTTCTAAAATATCATTAAGGACATTTGTGGAGGCAAAAAAAACCGTAATTGGGAGCCTAGAAATGTTTCAAATAATCAATTATATTAAGATAAATGATAATATCATTTACTTACAGGATTATTGTAGGAGAATAGGTGGTAGATCCAACAGATCATGTCAGTTCTCAATGACTGCATAAGTGGTTAAAAAAATATGATAAATTTTTATGTTACACATGAAATACCACGTACCAATCTCAAATTTGTACCCAAAGCTTGATAGGATTTCTTAGGTGCATGCTAATGATTGAATCCCCTCCCTCTTAAAAAATAAAGAGCAGTGGGTTTAATTTTTTCATAGTTAATTTTTTAAAAATACATCTTAATAAGTGTTAAACAAATTATTTTGTGATTCATTTCACTTGAAAAAAGGAACATTTGATGGAGATTTAGCAATGTCATGAACTCATGACACCAAATGTTTGAAAAAAAAAAGGAACAAGAAAAATCGGCTTGTTTAGCTTTATTAAGAAATTGTAAAAAATAAAATAAAATTGATTTATTAAAAACTTATGAGTATTTATCTTTTGTGTGAATAATTATAATTTTTTATTCTATGAGTATGCACTAGAGTCCATTTTAAGATTCTACCTAGACCTACCAGTCCCTAATATCTGGCAGACCCTGGATTTTTCCGTTATATGTAACAAGATTAAGTAGTGGTAGGGAGTGAGGATGTATTTAAATAGATATTCAGTTACATATTTTTAAAAGGAAAAATTGCACATACCCCCCCCCCCCCAAGATATGTAAATCCAGATAAATTTATGTATTTTTTTAAAAATTCAAATAACCCTCTACAGACATAACTAAAATCTAAATTACCTCTTCTGTCAGTTATGTTAACTTTAGGTTACCTGAATTTAATCTAACCATGTAAATTTACATTTATACCATCACTAAACAAATGTAAATCTAACATCCCCTTCTTCCTTTTCTCTTCCTCTTCCTCTTCTTCTTCCTCTTCCACTCCTCCTCCTCCTTCTTCTTCTTCTTGAAGTTTAAAGTTTTTTATTTGGGTTGTATAAAAGAGTAAAAACATAATTGTGTGGGGTTATTTGTGTTTTTTGTAGTTTACAAGGGGTTACCTGGATTATTACATTTTGTCTGGATTAAGATAACATAATATTTCATGCATATTCTAATTTTGTCCGCGGTTATTTAACACAAAAGGGTGATTTAGTTATGTTTGTGGGGGGTTATTTGAATTATGGGAAAAGGAGGAGCTTATCTGGACTTTCATATATTCGTGAAGGTTATATGCGTATTTTTCTCATAATCGAATTCATTGCAAGGCATTTTACATTTTCATTTATTGAGATGCACACCATTCTGTGTAGCAGGTGCGATGAAGGAGCATTTTAGATTGTTTTATTGAATAAACTTTTATTCTAATATCTGTTTAGTACATTATGGAACAATATATAATATATCTGAAGGTTAACTTTATCGCATTAATGAAAGAATCACACATGTGCAGTGTAGCCATTGATTAATGATGGAACCAAAGCTTGGACTAAATTAATTTGAGAATAAATTGAATCAAATATATCTGACATTGCAGCTTCAGGAATACAAACAACTACCCAGCAAATTCTGCAGCTGCATGCATTGAAAACAAATTTTTCTCTTAAATGTCCAACATGGGCCTTCTCTATTGTGTGTGTGAGTTTGTTTGTTTGTTTTTAATTCATTCCACATTTCCACTTGCCAGTAATGGCAGGTCACTGTATCCAATATGGTACCATTGGTATGCTATAAAATAAACTTTTATACACTTGATTTTTAATAAAATAATTCCTCAATCTTATAGTTCTAATTTTTTCCTAAACCAAAATGGTGAATGCTTCATCAAAAAGATCCATCACGCTGAAGGATCAAGAAAGTTTGGGATCACCATCATAATCAATCAGACCTTCTTTGACTGTGAGCTATGTTAATTTTTAGTGAAGTATGCCACAATACAAGATATTATAATATCCATGAACATAATCAATTTTATTTTAAAAAAGTTAGTCACTCCTGACATTAATTTAGTGTAATATGTATCCTTTTTAAATACTAATTGTAGGAGCCAAACAAACCCACCCAAATAATGATGTCACGTTGGTTAATCACTCTAATCAATGGTGTAATTAATGGGTGACATTTATGAGAATTCAAATTTAAATCTTAGCATAATAATAAGGGTTTATATGTGTTAAGAGTAGGTATTGGTATCGAGTCTTCACATTGATTTAACTCCTGTGTATTTCTGTGGGTTTGGATACACAGGCAAATGTAGCCTACCTAGTTCGATCATAAGGCCAGCTATGAAAGGGGCCTCAATTATCCAAAAAAACAATAAATGCAATTCCCATATATAATTAAAGAAAATTGAATATGACAGATGTAGGGATGTTCTCTCAGTCATTGTAAATAAGTAAGAAAGAGATAACAAAAAGAGACACACCATATAAAGATCCATCCTAGACCCCTAGTTTGTGGCATCAAACGGAAAGAAATTGGGCACCACACTAAATTTATCCTAATTGAAATGTGGGGTGATATAAATGAAAAAAAGGGGTGATTGACACTTTTTTTTTTAATTAATACTTTATGTAAAAATATTTACTTAATTGAATGATGTACATATGCATGCAAGCTAATACATGTTTAGCAGTTAATCAGCATTGATACACCAACACTTTTTCTCTTGGAAGCCTCAAGTATTATATAATGTATGGTCGATTTGTTGGCCATTATTTTTGGGTGGTGCCAGTAGACACATGGAAGATGCCATGATTGAAGAGGATACATAAGGAATTCAATTGCCACATGGAGTCTCTTTTTATTTGTCATCAGTGTCTCACATGCAAAATGGGCCATTGTTTTTTCTTTTTTTCCCTCACTATCAGTGTTATGGGTGCCTGCAAGTGTCTGGCAAATGATGTGTGCCTGCATTGATGAAGTAAAAAGGAACTTCCAATCATTTTACTTTGTTCAATGGCAAAATCAAAATGTTGATTATAATCATTCATTGAAAGGACTGGCCTTTGTTTAGAGTTCAAATGCATACAGTCAGTGATTCAGAATGAGTGATCGACATGTAGCTGGAGTGATTGGAGAACTAGAAACATCCAAGGGGTGAAATCACAAAACTAACCGTGGGTAGGAAAAAATGGTGACAATTTCGAAATCTCACAAAATTTGACGTGTTGTGGTGTATATTGTGGAGAAGATCTGAATTATTGCATGGTGGTTTCGCCACTAACCATGAAAATTTTAATCCCCTTAAATAAGAAATTTACTATTTATATTAAATATTCGCATAACAATATCTCCTTCTTCATAAATCAAAATTAGTTGTCATCAATTCTAACCGTCTATAATGCTCGCTTAATTGTTCTATTGTTTTTGTAAATTTTTTATTTTGGTTTAATCAGGTTCCTAATTGAGTTTGATTGAGTCATTATGAAAGGATTTATAGTCTATAAGTTATTTTTCTGTCAATAATATTTAATATTCAGTGTCACTCAGTATTTTTTTTTTTTTCATTTTGAGAGTTGTGTTCTGAGATCTTGATATATATAAGATCGTTTTATCATTTCTTACTGCATTATTCGGACTTATCTGATTAAGTTGATCATACTCCTAGGTGGTTGAGATGACTTGTAAGGCTCCCACATTGGGATGACCTCCAAATTTTTATTTTTTTTAAGGAAAACCTTCAAAAATATTTGTTTTCTCATTTATTGTGTCTATTTTCTAAGTTTTTGTATAATAGGGTCCTATTTTAGAAATATGTCTACGACTTCATTTACCTTGTCTAAATTCAGAGTCAACCCTGTAAGTGATACACAAGAATTGTATGTAATCATCCCCATCCATACATTTCAACTAATATTGCCGTATTGGTGATGAAACTTCAAGTAAATGAAGAACGATAAAGACAAAGCTCTAAATTTAGAGACCATTGTGTTTTTTTTTTTTTGAGAAAAGGTAGATCTTACTATCGGTACTTCCATTATTAAAAGTTGGTTATAAGTCCAAATTGGGGATGAGAGGATACAAAGAAAAAAATAAGAAGAGAAAAGGCAATTATGGTACAGAAACAAAAGGCACGAGGGATTTGGATGATTAGTAGGTGTGGCATCTACCAATTACTCCAAGAGACCCCTCCCCCCCTCCCCCCCCCCCCCCCCCAACGCAACTCTATGCCACTACAAGGTGATGATCAAACGGCCTCTGTCGAGAAAATCTCCCTAACCCCTACAATCCCTCGTCCCCACTCCGTGATAGATAGAGACACCATTTCCCATATGTTCTCTACATAGACCCGCGAGCCCCTAAAGATCGCCTCGTTCCTAGTTCTCCATATCGCCCACGTGACCGCCGGGATCACTGATCGGAGCATGATGTTGACAAGTCTTGAGTTCTCTGGTCTACGGAGAAGTTTCCCCACCTCCCACAGGGACTCGGTGTCAACAATTTAGAGACCATTGTTATTTGAAATGTCAGATACAAGATACATAAATCTCTTTATTTTCATAGATACGAGTGCATTAAATCTGGTTTTGAGAATTGAATGGATTTGTGGATGGTTCATGTGAGAGAGAACCAAATAGGAACCTATGCTGCATTTTTTTGTTTGCATCTCCAGAGAACAAAAATGGTTGGCTCAATTTCATACTTTAATATAGAGATGGTGGAGACCGTGGAGTCATTAAAATAGAAAGAAATGTGTAGACAGACAACTTGATAGTGAGACGGGACAACTTATCTAACATTGTGAGTTTGTGACCCTTCTCCCTGTTATACAACTTGAATTGTTATCCTCTGATATGGCAAATTATCTCCCATCATCTATAGGGTGGGGTCCTTAATTTTCTTTTCATAGAATTTTAGTTCTCATAAGTCATGGATGTTAGTCTCTTATTATATCTAGAAAAATAGCTATTCAAATACAACAAATTAGTTTTAAACGTAACCACCTCTTAACATGTTATGTTAGTAGAGATTTCTTTCCAAATAAATAACATGTTAATAGAGATTCTATCTGTTGAGGTGACCTAGGTTCAAATACGAGGAGAATATAACAGGTTGATTATTATCATTTTTTTTTAAGATTGATGTTTTCAGGATTTGATCTCCTAAACTCTTTTTACAGAGAGGGATCAATTATATCAGGTTGATTATTTACATGTCTCTTACATGCAGTCTGATTTATCATATCTTGTTAAATGAAAATTATATTAATCTAATATTTATTACATTCCCGTCCCACACAGCTTGGACAATTGATAGCGGACATCCTCATTTCATCAGGAGGATTGAAATCTTGACGCGAGAAAAAGTTGAAAAATGTGGGAATAACCCTCTTGGGCTTGTGTTGTGGGCTTTGTGCCCTGGTTAGTTTGTGGCCCATAGTGGCCAACATAGTAGATGTATCAGGGTTGGGAACATGATCGCCAAACAAAAAATGATACGTTGAATCTCATTTGCAGCTTTGTTTATAGCTCGCAAACATTTTGATTTTTTTTTTCTGAAAAAATACTGAGCCAATGAAATGCATTCTTTTATGAAAAAAATGATGTACATTTTCATACAAATTAAATTTAAATTTTTATACATTTCTCATAAAGTAATATATAGTGATGCGGTAATTGCAAACGAGATTGTAAAATGGATTGAATGATCAAACATAACTAATCATGTGTTATTATGTTATCCAAAATAAAAGCGATGTTATACACAGTCCTTGTTACATCCCCACTTGCAGTTTCATAATGTAATAACTTATTATTCGAGATATATATATATATATATATATATATATATAGTTAATTATTATTTTTTTCATATTTTCTAAAGGAGTATCCATATAATTCACCAAAGCATATATTTTGTTTTTAAAAAGAAAAAAGTATATACTTTAGATATACAAATTGGGTGGCTCTATTTAATTCTTTCTAAATTGTAAGTAAGCCATTTTAAATAGATTTTATTGTTAAAGATCAATTTAGATATTCCTAATAAGTACACCCCTAATAAGTAAACCCACATAATTTTTTGTAAAATCTTTAATTAACATTCTTTAAATAAGCGTGCCCCTATCTCACATAAATTTATTTATTTATAAATTCTTGGTTATATATTCTTCATTCGTGGAAAGAAGAAAAGGAGAAGATTGTTTTTTAAAATTTTTGGTTGGGCATAGCTATTTTTTCACCAAATAATAAGGCATACAGTTTATCTAGGATTTCTATTGATATTAGTTTGTGTAGGGTTTGAATTTTTATTTTTTTAGGGTTTAAGGTTTTGAGCATTTGTGTGAATTTGTGCATAAACAATTAATTCTCATATTTTTTTTATATTTACATTAAAAAAAAAATTATCTATGTTGATTAGGGCTGTCGGTTTTTATCAGATGAGAGAGGGTGAGAGAGACGTTTACTTATTATTTGAATATGGAGTTAATATATGTGGGGTTTATAAATTAAGTTTTAGAAGGGTTTACTTACAATTTAGCCCCCATTTGTTTTGGGAATAAACCTAAGAATAAAGTGGTATTGACTGGAATAGGGGTTTTAACCTATTTGGAAAACTAGAATATCCCTGTATAAGTTCCCCGATAAACTGTAATAACCTTGGATAGCCATTCCAAACTGATGGTAGAATCAAATTATTCCAGGTTATTCTACTCAAAGAATATGTGAGCCTACTGTTAAATCAACTGTCATAACCTCTAATAAATCACTTTTCAAATCAACTATCATTATTTTTTCACTTTTTATAAATCTTTATTCATACTTTATTCACATTTTATCCAAACAATAAAAAAATTATTCTTATGTTTACCAACGAGAATAATTCAAAGCACAACCAAACACAATATCACTTTATCTTTATTTATACTCATTTATACCAGAATAACTGTATACCCAATAATAAGTCTTATTCTGTATCCAAACGGAGGCTTAGAGGGGCTCAAATAAAGCCACCCATACAAATTCTAAAGAAAAAAAAAATAAAAACGGACGCATAATCTGGCCCATGTTTATCCAGACCCAAATAATAATCAAATCGGGCCAGGTGAGCAAACTAACCTTAAGTCCATCGATGGTTCGGCCCATCATATCTCATTCGTGAATAGTGGCCGACGTCAACGCCCAAACACCACAAGGTCTGTCTATTTGCACCCTCTGTATACATCGCACACCTCGTGTCTTTTCACACCCCATCCAAATAAGATTAGTTCTTTAAACACCCCAGTATATAAATAGATTTGAGTTTTTCATTTCACACCCTCTCTCTCTCTCACACACACACATAATACATCTCTAGCGAATGAAGAGGCTTTGCGTGTCCGAGCTCCTCAACGCCTGGACCTTCGACGCCCTCCGCCCCATGCGACGGAAGGAGAGGCTGAGGCTGATGGCAGTTCTCCGGGACAAGGCGGCTGCGAGGGAGATCATTAATGTGAGTGAAGAGTTTCACAAGGCGAGCAACAATGGGATTACAAGGATGGTGACAAGGATGAGAGAATGCGACAGTGTTGACGAGGTGAGGGAGCTCGTGAAGGGGGGTGGTGGAGACAATCCAGACATTCAACTTGTCAGATTTTCTTTGGGTTTTGAGAGGGGTTGATATGTAGGGGATTCAGGGGAGGATTGATGATGTGTATAGGAGGTTTGATGAGGTCTTGGAGAGGATTATAAGGAGGGAGGAGGAGGAGAGGAGAGGAGGTGGTTGTGGGATGGGGAGGGCAAAGGAACTCCTTGATATATTGTTGGAGGTAGCAGAGGATGATAAGGCGGAGCTCAAGCTCGCTAGGGAGAATATCAAATGCTTTATTTTGTTCTTTCCCTATTTATCTATACCACGGTGATCGACCAACATTACATAAGTCAATAGGAATATTGTAAAAAAATATAATCCGTTTCCATCGACAGCACATCTATCTAGGCTTTTCATATTTGTCGATAGTTTTGGTGTCTATGTGTCCAGTCAATAGAAGGCGTTTAAATTTTAAATTAATTTGGAATGATGGAGTATGGCTCCTAAGTCATGTCTCTTATATCCAATGATTTAGCCAATTCAGAATATGAATGAGTAGTTTGTTATTTGTTTCTTATTTGGTGTTTATTGTTGTGTTAATGAGTAGTTTTTTTTTTGTCCCATTGACAGGACCATTGTCTAAGTGTCTAACGCAATCTAGAACATAATAATATTTTTTCTGTTCCCATCGATTGAACGATTGTCTACGGTTTGCATATTTGTAGAAATCTCATGTGTCTACCTTATTTCAGAACCTATGAGTTTTTTTCTTTCTTTCCGTTGACTGAATAATTGTCTAGAAAGTACATATACGTCGATTTTTTTTTGTTTCCATTGACAGGGATGTTATTTAGAAAATAAATATATACAGACACTAGACATGTCTAATAAAATATGGGTGTATTCAGTTCCTAATTATAAATGATTATTTAAAACTTGACCCGTTCAAAATGGGGGTTTATAATAAGGGTGGCTCTATTTGAGCCCCTCTAAATTGTAAGTAAGCCCCTCTTGTAAGTAAGCCCTTCACATTTTAATCATTTAATGTTCAAGCCCCTCATATATTAATCTTATATGTAAACAATAAACATAATCCTCTCACATCAAAACCTCTCCGCCTCTCCTGCTCGTCTCTCCCTACAAAACTCTAATTAACCTATTCTAATTAAAAAAAAATAACGTAAATACAAAAAGAATATGAAAATTCATTGTTTTTGTACGTATTTACACAAATCCTCAAATTCCTAAACCCTAAAAAAAAATAAAAAAAATAAAACCCTATATATACACAAGATAGGGGTATGATTATTAAAAGAATGTTAATTAAATTTTTTTAAAAAAAATTAGATGAATTTATTTATGAAGAGGTATAATTATGAGAAAAATTTAAATAAATCTTTAACAATAATCTATATTACTATATAAAAGTCTCTTAAACCAAAAACTTGCCATTTGACCTTTTTATCCTTGTCAATTCATTCAATCCCATTATAGTCCATTCACACCACTTTAATGACAACCATTTTTTTTTATTTTACCCTTACATTTCTATTCAATTACATTTCTATTCACATTTAAAAAAAAGTATCAAATATTAATGTAATTCACATCTATTAGCATTTATTTAATTCACACATATTTGATTAGCATTTACTATTTACTTGGATTTCTCTACTCTATTAATGCCCCAAATAATCAATAGTCAATAAGATCTACCCAACAAATTTTTTTATAATTCACAGTAATTAAAAATGCAATCCAATAAAAAAAACAAACATATAAAATACTGGTACAAAAAAAAAATTATCTATACTACCTATAAAAGTACCAATCCATGAAAAACATTCATTGGACACATTTACCCTTATCAATTCATGAAAAACCATTCCTATCCCAAATGATATTTCATCATACATATTTACCCTTTCAAATTATTCATATTTAAATTCTTAATACATATTATTAATGTAATATGTTTTATATGAATATTTTAAATTTATTTTATACATATTTTAAATCTATGCTATTGAAAAAAAAAATGATAAAACTTTGAAAAATATTTATATAAATCACATTATGAAAAACATTCATTGGACACATTTACCCATATCAATTCATGAAAAACCATTCCTATCCCAAATGATATTTCATCATACATATTTACCATTTCAAATTATTCATATTTAAATTCTTAATACATATTATTAATGTAATATGTTTTATATGAATATTTTTAATTTATTTTATACATATTTTAAATCTATGCTATTGAAAAAAAAAATGATAAAACTTTGAAAAATATTTATATAAATCACATTAGGCCCCCATTTAAAAGAAAAATGGCTCCGCTATTGCTATAACTGTCACAAAACTCTTATACATGATAGAAGCTCTATGCATTTCATTATTAATAAAAGGGAAAATCCATAAAACCACCTGTAATTTTGTAAATATTCATATAACCCCTTGTAAACACACTATAAATGTGAATAACCCCCTGCTATTAAATTTTTTTTCACATAGTGCAAATATTCAATCCATATCTCATTTTCTAAACAAAGTTTAACAAATATGTATTCTTTTAATTTAACCCTAAAAAATAACAAAGATTAACATAGGTAATATGAATGTATTGAGCTTACAGGGGGTTAATATAAATATCCGAAAGATTACAAGGGGGTTATATGGATTTTACCCTTAATAAAAATAAATAAATTGATCCTCTTCTTCGTCTCTTCAACTCTCCGTCCATTTGTTACCCACATCGGCCACGACCCACTATTCGCTCTTCTCATCTTTCCCCCTCATAAAACCTTCGGCTTCATTCCCTAGCCATTAAATCCCACCGTTAAAACCCCTCATCTTCTCCGGCATGTCAATCGACACCCTTTCATAAACGGTCGCATTCATTCGCACGGCATTGAGGAGCTCCAGCGGCAACACACGATCATCCCCATCCCTATTTATGTGGATCCATTGTCGATCTCTCCTTTCTGTAAAAAAAAAAACCTGCCATTGCGAAGGTTCGGTCAGTATATATCATGCACACTTTGATTCACAAATGTTAATTTTTTTCATTTAATCCCCATTTTTTGGTTTAATTTTGGTTGTTCTTCAATTTTTTTTAATGGTCTTCTCATCGTTGTGTATGAGGAAAATAATTATGTTCTTCCGCTCATTGTTTGTTATAGGTACAGTTAGACTTCACTTCATCATTCTCTGTCATATATATTTCTTTGTATATCTTTTTTATGGGCTTCTCATTGTTATGTATGAAGAAAAAATTTATGTTCTTCAACTCTGTATTTTTTTTTAATAATGTTCTGCTATGTTTTTTTTTTGTTATAGATTCATATATTTAATAATGTTTTTTTTTTTTCACTTCTTCATTCACTTCATTATTTCTTTCTCTGTTGCTGCTCAACTGAAACAAAACACATCATAGTGAGAGATGTTCTTAACCAAGAATTAAATATCAATATATAGAGAAAACCTTCAACCCTAATGATTTTCAACAACATTCCAACACTATGCTATAGTATTAAGTTTTCATTTACATTCGTCTGTGGCAAGATTAGCATGTTTTGAATTTTTTTTACCCTTCTGAATCAATGTTTGCAATTTTTCTTCTCATTCTTAGTTGTAACACAAAAGTGAAAATACGAAATCTAACACAAAATATATTGTTTTGCTCTTAATAGATTCTTCTTCGTTTCTCTATTGTGGTTGGACGTAGGACAGGTGTGCATATTGTGGTGAGTGCCTTGATTAAAATAATGTTTGCTTACGTCATTTTTTCATATTGCAACTATGAGTTGTTTGAATATTCATTTTTTGTTGGATGAAGATTTTAGAATTTATAATTCTGGAGCAGTTGGCTCATTAAAGTTAATCAATAAGTATTTTTGGTAAGCAAGACAAAAAATTGTATTGATAAAGCGTAGCAAGTAGAATAGCAATCACATTAAAAAACTAGGGAGGGAAACGGAAAAGAAACTTTTTTCGGTTGCATCCCATAATTTTTAAGTAGGGAAGCTAACATACCAAAGTTTAGGAGAATATACATTTTGATTTCAGAGTATCAGATTTTACAATAGCAGAATATTAAAAACACTGGATTCTAGGCTGTGGTTATCTGTTCCAAATCTCTTTGAATCAACTCCTTCATGGTTGGATGAATGTCCTCCACCAAGTTTTAAACAGTTTCACCCATTTCCTTTCTATAACCTTCCAAAAAGTCTGCAGGACAGTTAATTTCTCTCATTATTGTCCATCCTTCAAATCCAACCAACAGAGCATTAATTTCAGATATCAACTTTCTTACTCCACAACAAATAATTTAGAATCTGTTTCAATCTTGGTATGTTGAATTCCTCTGTCTGTAGCAAGCTGTAATCCCCTACATAGTCCCATGAGTTCCAGAATATGTATCTGCTGTTGGTATGTTGAATTCCTCTGTCTGTAGCAAGCTGTAATCCCCTACATAGTCCCATGAGTTCCAGAATATGTATCTGCTGTTCCTGACATCTGACAGAATAGGCAAACAGAAAATCTCCTGCACTATTTCGAAGAACTCCACATCCAGATTGAACTGCAGATTTGCCTCATCAGAGTTTAAGGTAAACCAGTCAGTGGGTGGAGGTTCCCAAACATGGTATGCAATCAGTTTTGATTTAGGTACAGGCAAAATTTTACAAAACAGAATCATTTCTGGGATCAGCAACCCCTCTACATGTGCTACTTTGCATGTCAGTTTTCTTGTAGTATGAGGCAAAGCAACACTGTCTTCTGTTTTTGCATTTTAGAGACAAAACAAAAAACAAAAAAAAAATTGATGACAACCATTAGATAGCATCCATCAGAATTCAAAAGAAAATCCTCCAATGAACATGAACTTGAGTTTTATTAGATCTATTAGAAGTTAAAACATTGCTAGATATCCTCTTAAATATGACATTTTCCTTGTACAATAAATAAGACGAGAGGTTGAATGGTTCCCGTTTCGAGCATGATCTGCTCATTCAACTGATCATTCACAAGATTTACAATAGGAGAGAAATATTATTAATTTGAACTGAAAAAGTAATCGCCAGTGTTGGGATTTGAATTAAACATTATATACATTGAGGTTAAAAAATACATTAGAGAGGTGGTCATTCCTCAAAGATACGTCACTCTTAAGTCAAGATAAATTTATCTTTCAAACATTAGTTTGAATGCTTTCTCACTCAAAAGAGTTATATACAAGGTTCTTGCGCATTTCAGATAAATAAAGTAAATTGTTTAGACTCCATAATGAACTTTTTTTCAAAAGTACATTACCGGATTGGTTTGCTTATCAAAAAAGTTATTTTATATTTTCATATGCTCTGATTCCTTGATTTTGTCAAGCCTTTGTAGTTTGTACATTGTTCATTATGCCTAAGATATAGGCCATTTCAAAGAGTACATGAGCACCGTGAAACCTGCCATATGGATTTCTTCATATCAAGTGGCAGAAAACAGTCAGGGAAAACAAAAATCAAAATATGCTTCTTTAGTGGAAGTAACAAAGTTTTTCATGAATATTTGTAATAGGAGTGTACAGAAATAGTGAAACAAACTATGATCTATTGGGAATCGCAGACAAAAAATTAATTTGCGATTACATATTGACATTAAAATTTTAAAAAAATATATACTCGAATGGACTGCAGAAGTTGATCAAACTTCAGTGATAGTAGTTTGGTTAGTTGCATTAGATGGACAAAATAAAATCATTGACAGAGCTTTCTCTCCGTAGTTTTTCATTCTTTTTGCAATGTAATTTTCATGAATTTATGCTTAGGCAAGTGAGAAGATTGATCTTTGGCTTTTGCTTGTAAATAAAATTTTACTGTTATCTCTGTTATTTCATTTTTTATTTTATATTTTAGTTTAAGTAACACATCCACATTCATTTTGAATTTGTATTTGAAAAAAAATTCAGATATTCGAATACCTAGAACAATTGGTATTTACTCTGAAAAGTATACGGATCTGGCATGTATTATAAATTATACATGTTTGTTTTAGTTTGTTATATATATTTTAGGAATCCAATTATACTTTCATGTTTAATGTATTCTAAATTTTATTCTTTTCGTGGTTTGTTCTGATAGATCTGTAGGGTATTGGCTTACATACACAATTACATTATAGGTTTGTTTTTAATGACTGATTATATGATTGCAAAAGCACAATAATCCGACTTTCTAAGTTTTTCTGATTATTGGTATAATATTGTCTTTTTTTTTGTAATAGTTATGATACATATAGCAAAAAATTTCATCATTCTTGGGTCCAATTACTTGTTTTAAAGAGAAAAGCAAGAAAACAATGAATATAAATATAGCTATTTTTATATTTCTTGAGGAATCCAATTATGATCTATTATTAATTTTAGTTCTTTTCTTGGTTTAATCTGACCTGTAGGGCATTGGCTTACATACACAATTATGATGTAGGTTTGTTTTTAATGACTATGATTATTTTATTGCAAAAGCACAATAGTATGACTTTCTAAGTGTTTCTGATTATTAATAATTTTTTGTTAATAATTAATCCACATATAATGTTTGTTTACGCATCATACCTGGTGCTGTTGTTTGGTTTTTTTTTTTTTTTTCGCTTAAGGGCTCTTCCAATTTTTGAAATGGGTTTCTAAAAGATGAATTCTTGGTGAAGGCTTATGCATGAAGTAGGTTTAGTGAATGCCTTTAGAAACATTTGTGTGAGCTTTTGTGTTTTCTTATTTTCAACAGAATCTTTGTGACTATTTTTTTGGCTAACTTTCAGCAGAATCTTTGTGACTATTTTTTTGGCTAACGCATCTTTGTGACACATTATGTAATTGTTCATTGCACTTGAGGATCACACTTCCGTACCTGTGGTTTCACCAGTCTATCTAAACATGTATCTCTAGCCATTTATCATAGGGTAATTTTGTGAAGAGTGAAAAAGAAAAAATCTGATTCATTCTCTTGGAGCAGAGCAGAATTTGTTATTCAAAGCATGATTTTTTTCCAATATTCTGATTTACATTCACGAGAAGGTGCCATTGAAAGTTTATTGGATTCTTTTCTATATTTTATTATTTGTTTGAACAGCAAAATGAGGTTTGTTCCATTAAAAACTAGATTAATTTCTGCAAATTCATTCACTTATTTTGGGATAGCTGATGGCCTGCCTGTGTTGACATTGTAACTGCTCCCATACTTCACCTTTAAATGTTAGATCCTCTTGGGTTTTCTTAGGCCGGTGGAACAATTAATTTAACAAGCAAATTTTTATGAGACTTGTCTTCTGTAGGTGTAAACTTTTTGTATAATCTGTCACGTTTTAGTACTGTGTATGTACATGGTTATGTTTACGTTTCAATATTTGGTAATGTACATGGTTTTATTTTGCTTACAATTCAATTTTTAAATTTTCATTTCGATCCATATCACGATAAATACATTATCATAAATACATTATGTTTGTACAACTATTTAGCCTCCATCTTCATCATAATCTCTCTCTGCGGGTTCTCTATTTTCATATTATCATACAAAATCATGAAATTAAGTTCATATATGTTTTTCTAGATCTTCTTCTCCCTCTCTTCAAAAACAAATTGGACAAGAATCATAACAAACTTGTAATGATCTAGAGTTCAATCTAAATTTAGCACTTATCATTTTAACATATTTATATAATTAAATATCTTATTTATTAAATTATCAACAAAAAAAATTCATGTGCAACGCACATGTGCCTCAACTAGTTGCTATAAAAATGAACAAATTCAAATTTTAGCTTTGTGTGAACTCAACGATAGATTTAATCCAATGAAAATCCATTCATATCATTGTAATTTCATCCATAATTTATTCATATTTTCATCATATCATGCATGACACATTAAAATTTTAAGCTTCACATTTCATCATACTTATATGATGACTACTATAGATATATAATAAAATAATATTAATAATTTACATCATCTATGATAAAATTACATTCATATGCCGACTTATCCATGAAAAAATTCCTTTACATCAATTATGATTAAATTACATTAATATGCCGACTAAAATTATATTAATATGTTTATTATTTTATTATAATCATATTTGAATATCATAATATTGTTATGATAAGAGGATCCTTATAAAATGAAAATATATTCAAAATATTATTCCAAAAAAAAAAATTCCCATTTCATATGCAAAGACATGATGATACATTAAAAAAAGGTATGAAATATTAATGTAATCTCTTCATTTTAGATTTCCAAATTATATTATGAAAATTCAATACACCCTTCAACCTCCAACTATGAAACGGCCACTCTCATTCATCCACCCTCCATTCAATCTCCTCATCATTCATCCCCTCTCCATTCAATCCCCTCATCTTCTTCTAGAGACAATGGCTTATGCTATTCCACAAACCCTCAAATTTATTTATGCAACATTGAATACCCATTCATTGTCATCCCCATTCATTGTCATCCCCATTCATTTAGATAAATGGATCTATCATCTCTCTCTTTTTTCTTCTCTCTCTCAAAATTTTTTTTAACCTTAGGAAGGTGAGTTAATCTTTTGTAGAAATTATGGTTATTTTGAAGTTTTTATATTGCAAATAAACTAAATATGTTATTTTTTCAAACATATTTTGATTTCAATATTTTCAATATCAAAATAGAGTAAAAAATATTTTCATAATTAAAATGAATCACTTTTTTAATTGTATTCTATCAATTTTAGTGTTTTGTTATTATTGTGAGCTATTTATTTTAAATAGATTATATGATATATATAAAGGTTATGATGATATCTATTAAAAAGTTTTTTAATTTTTAATATGAATTTATGCGCCTTCTCATTTTTAATTTTCAATTTGCATACAAGCTTTGGTGTTCATCATATATAGAAATGGCTAAAAATTAAATTCTATAGATTTTAATATATATATATATATATATTATATTATTTATTTTATATTTTATTTTATATCTATATATATATATATATACTACTATATAAAAGTCCCTTAACCCAAAAAACTGTCATTTGACCATTTTACCCCTGTCAATCCATTCAATCCCATTACAATCCATTTACATCACTTTAGTCACAACCATTTGACCATGAAAATTCACATCATTTTAATCTCATTCATAATTTATTTTTATACATACATTTTATTATCATATCTTTTAAATGTATCATATAATTGTATTAATAATTACATTACATAAATTATATGTGTTTTAAATATTTATAGATACCAACTGAAATTAGATTAATATATTTATTAACTTATAATTAAAATTAGATATCATAATATTATTAAGAGAAGGGGATGCTTATAAAATAAAAGGATATTTCAAAATTAGATTGATATATTTATTAATTTATAATTAAAATCAGATGTCATAATATTATTAAAAAAAAGAAATGCATATAAAATAAAATGATATTTAAAATATAAATATTATTTTAATATATTTTATACTCTATTTTAATTATAAAAATCAAGTTATAACATATACGTGAAAAAATTCTTATTCCTTACACATGATGCATGACGTTCCTATTCAATTTTTTTTTAATTAACATTCATTACTCATTATTATTTATATCTATATTTCTATACAAAAGCTCTTTAACATAAAAATAGGCATTCATTTCTTTAATGCCATCCCATTCACACCTCAAATTGTGAAATTCAATCAATCCCAAAACCCAAAGACGTTGTGACATTCAATCAATTATTTATTATAATTTAATCACCAAAATCATTTATTGTTTTCAAAACTCTTCCCCTACCCACGCTTCATCTTCCCTGAGCCAGCGAACCCATTAATCATTGGGAAAAAAATGATTGTTCTTCTTCAACTCTTCCCAAGCCCATCAATTATTTGTATTTTGTTTTAGGACTTGGTTTTTCCGTTTGCCATTTACTGGGAGGAAATCAGTCCATCGACAGGCTCGATGATTTCTATTCCGAAGCCTTTGAAGTATTTAAAGCCCCATTACTCATTTTTGTGCCCCTTTTTTGAGAAGCTTACAAAGGATTCAGATATACAGGTGATAATTTTTGTTTCTTTTGTTCTTTTTTTTTTTGAATTGTTAGTGATTAGGTTTTAATGTTTGGTTTTACAAGTTGCAGAAGAAGTTTGCTGACATTCTGTCAGTTTTAGCAATGACCATTTATATGAGAGATCAGGTAATTTAATCTGAAACTTTTTTGCTTCACCATTATTATTTTATTTTTTTTATAGTTATTTACACATTCGATTGATTGTGAAAATTAAATTATTGTTCCTGGGAAGAGAATCAGGGAAGGGATAAGATTTTGGATATGCCAAATTGTCACACTTTGTTTGTTTTTGTCTATTTGATAATTAGTTGTTCCTATGAACTTTTGTTTGAATTAAATTTGTTCTTCTTCGCTTTGTTTTTTTTGATGCCTTTATCGGAGAGTATGAAATATAAGCTTTTGGGTACAACATAAGATGTTGGTTCCTGTGATCATGAATATGTAGGCACGGTAAGCACTAAGCACTTAATGAGTACCGCATAGAAAAGGAGGGATGCCCTAATCATTGCTTTCTTTTTTATTACTTAGCAGGCGTGATAGCCAAGACTTAATCTTTTTGTTAATTGTTTGTAATTCGTAATATTCTTGTACTCATTTATAAAATATTTGGTTTATTTAATCAGGAACCTTGCAGTAGGAATTTCCCGAGAGTATATAATGCGAAAGGTTAGGGAGTGAAATCTTTCAGCATGTTTGCTAACATTTTATGCTATGTTCCTCAATTCAAAATATCACCCTGTCTCTTTCATTTAGCTTCAAAAGTATGCAATGCTTCCATCGGAGTGGATTGTGCTAATGAATATATTATTAAAGTAACCATTTTTGGTTTATAAAAAACTTAAACTGGAGTATTATACATTGTTTTATTTTCATTATAAGAAATAAGAAATTGTGGTCTAACAGGATTCATTGAACTTAGACTGGTCGAAAGCATGTTCTACCATTTTAAAGTTTAGGCTTTGATTAAGCATTTCAGATGAACTCGTAATAAACTTCTTAAGGTAGCTGCTATTGCATTAAGGGGTCTATGTGCACCATAAACCAGATATCTATGGGGATTAAAACATCAGCATTTCATGTTCCTATTTTGTTTTTGTCTCACATTGAATTTTACATCACATTTAAATGATTTTTGGGTCTTTGGCCATCCTTTTTTATTATTGTGTAACATTTCTTATTGTCTCCCTTGACAGCGTAACATCTGGCCAAGAGTTGATATGATGGATTTGATGGACCAGAGCATTTCAGATGAAGTTATACCATGTCTGTTGTGTATATCATTTGATCTCACTTCATGAAATTATATCTAAAAAAGAAGAGAAAAGAATGTGATTTAGAAAAACTTAAGTTGGCAATGAGAGAGGCATATTAAATTATTAATATAATTAGTAGTATGAATAAATTTCGTAGTGATTTTTCAATTAGCATGTGTGGATATTGTTTTGCCAAGTTACAGATGGAAATTTTAAATAATATGTGAACTTCCATGGCAGCCATGGATAGTTAACCTCCTATAAAGACTAAATGTTGTTTTCCATTTTTTAGGCTATTGATATATAAAATTATGTGATCCATAACGAAGGAACTCAAGAAGTAGCTGAATTTTTCTTTTGACTATCAACACTGTGAGGATTTATGCAATTTGGATATGGAAGGAGTTTCTGTATGATGTATGGTGATTCTAGCATAATTCTATTACAGAATATGTAGCAGTGGGCTTTGGTGTGTGTTCGACACTGGCTCAATGGCTCAACCAAAGATTAGGTGGTGTAAGATGTTTTGATACTCAGACATTTTCTGTTATTGTGTAGTAATGTTGTTAGTCACACACTATCTATTGAGCTGGTACATCAATTAAAAAAAAAAAAGGCCATTTGTAAACCTCAATGTCAGCTTCTGTGGGGTTGATAACTTGATACTGCACTTTTCATGTTAATAGGGATTTAAATGGTTTCTTCATCTCATTTTCCATTATTTGGCTAAATTTTACTTTTCTTTATTCTTACGATTAAAATCTGGGCATAATTTATCAATCATATCGACTATTGATGTATCTGTTTTCATATTTCAGCACAATGCTGAACATGAAGCTGTTGATGTTTTGACAGAGGTTTACTCTGATCTCTCATTTGTTATCGTATAATTTTGCATGTGTTTGTCACAGTACTAATAAAAATCATTTAATTCTACGTTGAAAGCATTGATCTGTTGACTAAGCATTTTGATGAGACAAATTACAAAAGGACATGCTTGTATCTCACCAGTTACTCTAGGTATATATTCGCAATCACCAAGTGCAAATATTTTCGTGGAGTAGTTTTTAAAATATTTTTGTGCCTCTGTTTTATATCATGATGATGTGTTTTCTAGATGGTGAAAGTCAAAGAGTTCATATAAATAATGTCACATTAAACTAACAAATCTGGATAATGCTTTACCGGAGAGGGAGCAAATCTAGGCTGATGGTCCGAAGGGGATAAAGGCATTATGGTTTAAAGGGGTTTCAAAGTTTATTGGGTTCTTTGATATTCTTATTAGCATGGGCCTTCATAAGGTCATTTTTAGTGTGGATTAGTTTTAGTTTATAAAGTAATCAACAATCTACATAAACACTATTAAAAAAAAAACTGGACAAAATGTTTGATGCCTGCAACATTACGGTTGTGTGAATGTCTTTTTATCGATTATAGGGATAGGACTGAAACTACATTTAGTCACCATATAATCAAGACTTTAATTTCTAATTTCTGGTGAGATTGGAACTGAGGGTTAAATAGCTTACAAATTTTTGTGAATCTCTTTTATCAGTAATTTTTAAATATAAACTGCTTCTCTCCACGCAAAAGTTTGATTTTTATTGAAACCATAAATGCCTTTAATTGTTTCTAAATTTATTATGTAGATTTTGATGATTTATCACTTCCTCTCTTTTTTTATCTGTGAAATGGAGCTTATGAAATTTTTTTCTAAATTGGGGCCTGCCTTTATCTTTCAATGGCATGGACAAGGGAGTTTAAGTTGATTTGATTTCTTATATAGTACATGTTTATTGCTTGATTTCGTGTCGTTGGTTAACTATTAATTAGGGTGTATTTACTTTGAGAAAAATTAATTAAGGTGTATTGTTTAGAGATTTTCATTTTTCCACTGACATTGTGATATTCCACAAACCAAAAAATGCCCCTTGGGCAGGGAGTTGGTTGATGCCTGAAGAATGATTGAATTGGATTACCTGTTTCTAAGCTTGATGAGATGGTTTTTTGTTTATTAATTTATTATCAAATTTGAGAGGCAGTCATGGTAAACATTTAATTTACTTGCAAATCCCACATTCCAACTCGTTTTTGTTTGAAAAAAAAAATTCATATTGACATTTGATGGATTAGCTATTCGAAAAAAAATTTAGTGTGGTTTTTGGTTGAAAACTTATTTGGGATGCTTGTCTTCCTTTTTGGATGTGTAACAGTGTGTATTTATTTTATTTTTTTTTAGAAAAAATACTATGTTTTTTTTTAAAGTAGAATATTTGGTTGGATTCCTAGCATACATTATGTATCAGCTATTTATGCATGAGACTATATATTGGGAAGAGAGTTATTATTTCATTTCAATGCAATCTATAGAATTCTTTCTGTTGAAAATGATCTGCATTGATTAGGAAGATTCTTATTCATTGCTTCATGAAGTTGCAAATAAGTTCAATCTGCAGGGAGATTGTTGCATGTAGATTTCAACTAATTGACCAAGCCATTTGCAAAATGTTTAAACAAGTGGAATTCGAATTATATATATTGATGAAAGCATTGAAACAACACTTGCAGGCCCTTTTAATTGATAAGATGTTGATTTTAAATAGATGCTTAACTTATTGTTATTCATGATAACAAAGTGTTGTAGAGAGAACAAATACATGATTGACATAAAAAAATCTCAAATGGACTGTGGAAGTTGATCATGCTCCAGTGATGGTAGTTTAGTTAGTCATGCATTGGATGGACAGAGAAAAAAAAAACATAGTCTGCGCTTTGTTTTTTTTGTGTGTTTTCTCATGCAAGGTTGTTTTCATAAATTCTTCTCAGGTAGTGTTAACTCTGCTATTTGATTAAATGTTTCATGAAATGGTTTATAACATAGGGGTGGAAGTGCATTATGTAAATTTATATGTTCATGAAGTAGTTTGTTTTATGATTATTATTATCTTAAGGGCATGTTTTTGAATTGATTGTAGGAATACTTCATTCGGCATGTAGATGAACATCCGATAATGTCAAAATCCGAATGGCAATGTGCGACTCGATGTTTTAGAAGCAGCCACTAAGAGACGGAACTCTAAGGTATACATTTTCTCATAATCTATATGCATTTTTACGCCATTCGCTTATTGGACTTTATAGGGACTAGAGTTAGAACTGAGGACTAATCGAGCATTCAAGGAGAATGGCATGCTTGGAGATAACTTTGGTTTCCATTTAACAAACATGTTAGGAAATCTTGTCTAGGCCAAGGAAATAGCTTTTATTTTTCTGGTGTGTTTGTTATTATCATTTTCTTTGTGTGTGTAAAAAATAAATTTAATATATATTTAAAAACAATTAAAATCAATTTCAAATAAAAAATATTTTTTATGTTAATATTATTTTTCAAGTAGACGATGATGTGAAAAATATATGTTTAGAAGATTTTGCTTAAATATTTTTCTTTTCTATAATTTATTTAAATTTTTTTTTTTCTTCTTCTATGATTCACTTTTACCTTTATCTCGAATTGTAATCCTCTCAATTGATTCATTTTTGACGTGAGACAAACAATTTTAATTTAGTTTGAATCTCTCACTAAAAGTTTAGAATTATTTGATTATTTTGAATTGATCAATTATATATAAACATTAGCTTCATTTGTTTAGATCATTTTTTATGGGTCCAATATACTTCACAAGGGTGGTTTGTTTTATTGGTACTTGTATTTTTTTGTCAAATTTTTCATATTTTTCTATATTCTTTTTTGAAAAAATGCCTATCAAACATTTTCGTCTATGAATTTGTGTTTGACACTATTATTTTCATCATTTAATTGGATAAACTATAAACACTAGATTTTTTACATTTGAAATCAATATTATGAAAATGTTGTAATAACTAATTTTTTGGACATTACATATGTTACATTTTGTCTACGTGCATTTACACATTCACAACAACTAGTCTATTTAAAGGGGACATACTTACTCGTCAGAGAGGTTCAAATAGAACCACTCAGTAAGGGAGGGGTGCATTTAGCTGGACCCAACACCGCGTAAGGCAAGTCAAAGACAACGGAGTGGTCGAATTCGATTCCGATCAATAGCAAAGCCTAACAGTCCTTCGTTTCTAAGATTTCACGAAGACGACTTATTTTTTTCTTCTTTCAATTCTAAATTCTTATCAGATCGCGATCAAATAAAGCCAATAAAAAACAATTCCTGATTTCAAATCGCGATTTCGGCCCGGAAAGATGAGCTTCCTCTTCGGCAAGCGAAAGACCCCCGCAGGTATTACCTCTCTGAGTGTGCGTGTGTGTGTGTTTTTCGATTTCAATTCGATTAGAGATCGCGTTGTTTGCAACATCATGACATATCGGTGGATTTCATATTGAATTCCTGTTTTTCCATGTTAAGAAGATTGAATTTTGCAAAATTGTGTTTTTAATCTCCATATAGCGCGTGAAAACGTGATCTTTAATAATTTGGAATTTGAAGTAAATCTATAATCTTGTTATCAATTTTTGAATAAGTTCATGGATTCTACAAATATGGTATTTTTAGGGTTAGGGTTCATGTTTGTTATGCGCTTCTAATTCTTGGAGGATTGCGTTTGCGCGCAGAGCTTCTGCGGGAGAATAAGAGAATGCTAGACAAGTCTATTAGAGAGATTGAGAGGGAGAGGCAAGGCTTGCAAACGCAGGAAAAGAAGCTCATCATGGAGATCAAGAAAACCGCGAAGCAAGGCCAGATGGTATTTCTTTGGAGATTATTTTATTTTTTTGTGCCATTAGCATCTTTAGTTCAAGTTGTTTGAGTGCATGAATTAGTCTTGACTTGCTTGTGTTTGCTTTTTTTATTTTTTCTTCAGTGAGTTCCTACTCATGATCATGAATTGTAAGTATCTTTGTGTATCATCAGAATTACCTAGAATTAGTTAAAGATACCTTTTTTTTTCCTTCCCATTAGAACAATTTGTTGAATGATATCACTGAGATAATTGTTTACCCATTTTAAGTTACCACCTCAAGCATGTGAGTATCTGCTATCTAATAATTTGTTATAGTTCATTAATAAAATACGCCTTTTTTCTTTAGAAAAAGGTGGGATGTATATCAGATTTTATTATATATATATATAAAACATTACAATGTCCAAGGAATGAGTATCTCCTTGCAAAATCAAATAGAAGTCCTTTCTGAGTCCCAAATTGTGCATCCGTTGCTTCCATGAAAAAATTAATGCTCCTATGAAGTTTACAGCTTGAGGTTCTGAGTCCATCTTTATTCCGTGCACATGATACATTTTGCATGGTAAAAGTTCACAAGATAGAAGCTAGAAATTTGTCTTGTTGGCTCGAGCACTTTACTGTTGACCGGCCCCTGGGGTAATTATGTAATGAGATTAGATATGTTAGATAACTTCTCCTCCTTACATGGTATGTGGGAGGCGGGCAGAAGGCTGAAGGCTAGAGGATACAGGAGCGCTAAGGCAAAGATATCCCAATCTTTTGTTCCGATCACAGTTTGGGCTACTTGGACTGCACAGAACCATCTCATCTTCAGGAACTCTAGAGTATATTCATCAAGAACATTTGGGACATGGTGATGAACCTTGTCAAAGATTGGGTCAGGCTTGTGCTGGGGCAAACAGGGTTATGTATGTAGGGGGCATTATTATTGTGGAGGAGTAAGGGGTGTGGGCTGTACTGTTTTGGTTTTGATATAAATTCAAGGCTCATGCTTACCATTTAAAAAAAAAAAAGGTTCGAAACCATCTCTCACAAGATTCCTGTATTAACCATTTTCGCATCCGTCTCATATCTTTAAGTGATGAGAAAGGATACGGTTAGGAAGGTCTTCAGTGGGTCAACTTTGGTTAACAAGTAGTATCTACTGCAAGGAAAGATGAGTTTGTGTCCCTATGATAGTCCTGTTATTTGTTTGAGGCTGTGTATAGAATATTTTAGTCTGCTCTGGCAGATCCATTAGAAATAGTGTGGGGTCAAATTTACTGTCTTTAGTATGTATGCTATAAAGAGGACCAGTTTTCATAAATTTATTTCCTTTTTTTTCTTTTGGCTTATGCTTCCTTCTTTTGTTGCATACTTGTACTGATTGAGGTTCTATCACATGCAATGAGGATTCAACAATCCCAACTCCCAAGTGTTTTTTCCTCAACAAAAAGAAAAAAAAAACTATTGTCAAGAGTTCTGCTCTATAGTTTTTTTTTTAAATGGATTTTGAAGAGGTGGGTCAATTTATCACTATGTTCTAGTGCGCTCACATCTACTCTGGGTTCCCCTTCCTTTTGTTTGGAAAAAAAAGGTGTTCAGAAATTTTAAATTCTGATAACATAATCCTACTGCAAACAAAATTCAGACAACATTAATAAGTGATGCTGATAAGGAGAATGATCAGATATTCAAAGTAAAAGTTTCTGATTTTGATCAAATATGTTTATTTGCATTACTCAATCGTAAAGCAGCTTATGAATTTTTGAATGTCAAAGCTGGACCGAAGTCTATTTCTTCTGCTTGATGCACATGCTTGAGCATAATTGTGTATCTAATAGTTAAATCTAAGTGTGCTGTGTGCATTTGTGAATATTTAGAAGACAATAGTGAAATGCACACATTGTTTTTTTGAATGAAAGAACGACACATTGTTATATTTAAGGTGTCTCTATGTGCTTCATTACTAATGTTAAGGTGTATATTCTATTTCAGGGAGCCGTGAAAGTAATGGCTAAAGACCTTATTCGAACAAGGCATCAGATCACAAAATTTTATGCACTCAAATCACAGCTCCAAGGTGTATCTCTGAGAATCCAGGTAATGTTGGCATCTTTTTTTAATTTGCTGAAGATGTACTGTTCTCAGGTATTTCTATTCTTGTACTTCAGTTGATGAGATTCTTCCAATATTGGTCATCGTGTACCATTATGTGTAAATCACATTAACAGAACATCGTCAATATGGCCTATTTCCCAAATGTCTGGGGCTAGCTTTATGAATCCAAGGACGTCATTGTTTCATATCCAAGTTGATTCTCAAAGGTGGAATACAGATTAGGATATTCTCAGCTATGTGGATTTGAAGCTTTGTGAGTTTGGAAACATAACAGACATTGTCATGACTCATGGTTGTAAGGGTGGATGGCAGAAGAAGATGAGATTAGGAATGAGTATACTAGAGGAAATGGACGCAAAGATATTAAATAACAGGGCATTGGGTTAAGTGGTATGGACATGTGACAGTTCCCAGTGATTGCCCTGTGTGCCTGTAACATTGAGTACAACTAGGTACTGTGGAATCGGCTGCTGACCGCAGAAATGGGAGGGTGCTCCAATCGGATGTGTAAGTGCCTTCTGAGAGGACTCTGGTTTTATAGGACAATGAATCACATACCAAACCATTGAAAAATGACAATTTGATGTTGATGATGTATTTGTGGACACAATACAGATTCTTTTATTTTAATTGCTGATGAGGAATGTACAAGTTTTGCTTGGTTTTAAAATGTCTCTTAGGTAGTATGTTAAATTTTGGGGAAAATAATTACAACTTGTTGACAGTCATTTAATGAACTTGCTAGAAAAATATATAGAGCATGAGGTGTGACACATGGACATGCTACTTGAAGAAGAGAATCATCTACCAAGCGGTCCGACCTCCAGGCCTATAGGCAATCTGAAAAAAATAGGAAAATTACAGAAGGTGAATGAGATGGAAATATTGATGGAGCCTTCATTGCATGCATGAACATAAGCAATGTTGGCTATTGAGTTGTCAATTGTGATTTGTGATTCACTTTTGCTATTCTTTCCCTCCCTTAACCGATGATGTCACTGAATATTCAAATATCCAAGAAAAAAACTTTTTCCTTCCGTTATTTACAACTTACAAGTACAGACATCTTGTCCTAGCTTTACAGTTATGTTTTCTCAGGCATGCATGGGTTGATCAGTTTTTTTTATAAATCCAACCTTACTCATTACAGTGTATATCCATTTTTGTTTAAATTCTTCTCATTGTGGTCATGCACTCTTTCTGCCCTCTGTACAGAGCAATAGTCTTACATGTAAAAATTGATACTTTAAGAATAAGCAATTACTTGCAGTCACATTGCTTAGAACTGGGATCTGTCTCCCATGGCTTTCAAAGCACGATGTGATGTGGTGGTAGCCAGGGAACTGGATCTTGGATTGTGACTGACAACTCTCACGCTTTTACTTCTTGTTGGAAGACTGTTGGTGTTTTCCCCCTTTCATAAGGACAGGAAGACACCAGTATCTGAGAATATAGGGACAGTTTAGATTTAAGTCTTTTTTGTTAAATGCGTGTTTACGGAAGGTAGATAGATCGTTGATCATGGTTTCACTAAAAGACATGCATCTGAGCCTATCTTTTTGTTGTAATATGGACCTTTTCTTTGTTAGTATATTGGTCATTGAATTGATTTCTTTAATCTGTGAAGTTAAATGAAAGCCATAACCACTATGTTTTTGGCACCAGATTTGACTGAATTAATTTTTGTTTAATACATGTAGACTCTAAAATCAACTCAAGCCATGGGCGAGGCCATGAAAGGAGTCACCAAGGCCATGGGACAGATGAACCGGCAGATGAATCTGCCCGCCCTGCAGAAGATCATGCAAGAGTTTGAGAGGCAGAATGAGAAGATGGAGATGGTGACTGAGGTGATGGGAGACGCCATCGATGATGCCTTGGAAGGAGATGAGGAGGAAGAAGAGACCGAAGAACTCGTGAGTCAGGTCCTTGATGAGATTGGAATCGACATTAATTCAGAGGTAACTTTTATAACATATCATCATCACATAATATGCTTCACCACTGTTCTACTGAGTTGAGTTTCCCCTACCCATTTACAGCTCGTCAATGCACCATCGGCCAAGGTGTCTGCGCCAGCGGTGGCTAGCAAGGTTCCTCAAGCCGAGTCTGAAGACAACGGGATCGACACCGAACTACAAGCCAGGTTAGATAATCTGCGAAAAATGTAGTAAATCCTACGCATCAGAGATTCACGACTTGTGATCACTGAGAGTGGGGTGAAAATGTTTTTATCTTGGATTCACTGTAATATATGATGATGTGGTGCCACTATATATATATCTGCATTATGTGTGATTATCATTGGAATATAATATCATCAAATTTGCTCTGATTTATATGTTGGTTTGGAATCCTTGAGCAGCCATATATGTGTTCATTTATTGGTAATGGTAATTTAGAAAATGTCCGTTTGTGAATTTATATTAAAAAAATAAAATATTTGGAATGATTTAAAAACTTACCTTCAGTTTTTTTGGATTGCATCATCTCTTATCCAAATTTGTCATGAATCTGCCAGTTGTGCGCCTTGCGTGCATGGCTGCACACAACTCCTATTTGGGGTAGCGACATAAGTTATTCCATAATAGATAATTATATTAGTACATATAGAAAAATAAGTCATTTTAGTTTGACAAATGGATAAGTGGTAGTTGTGGGGTTAAGTGGGGGGAAAGACAACGTATCATGTTTGATAAAAAAAATAATCAGGATAAAGTGCGGACAGTTGTCTTGATTTTGAAATGAAAATAGAGATTTTTTGTTCCACCTAAATGCTGGAGTAACATTTATCGTCACTTTTTATCTCAATTTTAACAAATGTAAATAATGATAAAATTGATAGACTTTTCATCCCTTAAAATTAGGACAACTTATTTTCAAAACCTTAACCTCAAACTAACTCTATGTTTGGTTGTGTTTTTAGTTGTTCTCATTAATAATAAAGTTTTTGTTGTTTGTTTGACCATGATAAAGTTATGAATAAAATGAGAATAAGATGTTAATTTTTTTTTTTATAAAAGATTAAAAATTGATTTGTCAAGTGGGCTTTTTAATTTTATAAGAGGTGATGATAGTTAATTTCACATGTAGGCATTCCTTGTAGTATAAGTAGAATAGATCGGGTTGAATGACACAATTTCAGGGACCTGAAATAATAATATTAGTTTATTGTCACCAATTCTGACATAGCTATATTCTTTTATTCTTGGTGGAGCTATGAGGTCTTGTGGAATCTTATCCATCATGTATGATGGTAAACAAAGTGAAAAGTCAACAACAGCCTAAATACTTGTTCAAATAGTGAACTATATATGGAGGTGATTGCAGATATTCACCGAGTTATTATAAACTATCTAAACAGTATATATTAATGATTGATAAGCCATGTTGACATGGAAAATGTCATTGAATATCATGTCAATATACATTGACATCACTCTGTTGATATTAAAATGTAACTTATTAGCTAGGATTAGCACAAAACAATGTATATTAGCACATAAACAGATCTTATTTGGGAGAGCAGTCCCAGTGTCCCTTCCCTTCCATGAATGGCCTAGTTGGACTTGGAAATGCAAGGTTGGCATTAATTTTTCATTGAATATCATGTCAATATATATTGACATCAGAACTAGACATCATGAACTAGACTCATAGTTTGCGTTTATGAGAATCACAACAGTGTTTCTACACATTCTAATCTCTAATATAAAATTCTGTGAAGGGGCAGAAAAACCATGCACAGACCTATTTTTTTTATAATTCATATATTAAACTGACTTGTTAATTGATATAGTTAAATAGAATATATATCAAGGGCCGGCATCTTATTTAAATCCACCATTCATGAAGGTGACAAACTGTGTTTTTTAGTGTTGCTTCCTTGGCACTTATCATTCATAACAAAATATTTATATATTTGTTATAGATATCTCCAAATTGTAAGTTTGAAACATACGAAGGGACAACATGTGCAATGCACATTCACTGTTCTGGCAGATGAGGATTGCTTGATAAATTTTCTTTATGTAGGGGGTTAAATGTAAGGGTGATGGCACTCTTTTATCAAATTTATTTTTTGAGAGGGGGCATAATGCAATAGAAATATGTAATTCGTCCGAGTGTCCAACCACTCAAAATGGCATAACCCTAGGGGCTAGGGTCTGGTCTTGCATGGTATGGGTGACCCGGGGTCGTGTTAGATCTAACGCGCGTTGGACAATTAGATTATCCAAGGCGCTCATAACCATTCAATTTTATCATTTCAAAATAAAAATTATGACTTATATATTCTTTCATATTTAAAACTAAAATAGGATTAATTCAATTAAATTTCTATCTTTTTTTTTTAGGATTCTTCGTAACTTTATTTATTTTGAGGTAATACGATCAGACGACCAATGATGCATTGGACAATCCAACGCACATCGGACCTAACCTGGTCCTTGCAATACTCCCACATGAACTCCTAAAATATAGGTCTCCCATGCATTTTTATATATAAAAAAAAAATCTTTACATAATTAATAAATAACCATATAAAAAGAAAGTAATAAGATTTGAGAGCCCCAACTCATTTGGGTGGGAACCCTAGGTGACTGTCAAATCTGACTAGGATGGAAGAACATTTTGAGCTCATCTATGAATGATGAGATTGACGAATCAATTCGTCGTTTTTTTTTAAAGGTAAATGGTAGGCGATCGCCTAAGTTATTCAAAGATAGGAAACGTCCAATGAAACATACACAAGCAAAAGACAATGTCAAAGTAAAAGAGGTGTCGACTGGTAGCCCCAAGCCCGACAAACAGCTCAATGTAAAACTACTCCTCAATACATAGTGTACCACCTGCAAAAGAAACTTGTCGTCCTGTACAGTGCACCCCTCAATCTCGAATCAGTTGTCGTTAAATAACTATATTTCAGAACTCATTTCCAAATGCTACTCAAAAGCAACTTTGATTCATTGTCAAGGATAGAATTGGCTTGAAAGAATTACAAAATTACAAATTTACATTCACCCCCCCATTAAAACTAAAATCAATGAATGACTCAACCCAAAAAAAACTTAAAACTCCACTAATAACCACAATTTCCAAACCAATACCAAAACCAACAAAAAAAGTCACCCCCTCCCCTCCCCCACTCCCTACGCCACCCCACCACCACCTCCACCCGAGGCGGCGATAGGTGAAGGCGTGGCGTCGGCGCGACAGAGCGGGCAATTCGAATGGGAGGAGAGCCACATGTCGATGCACTCGACATGATAACAGTGCAGGCACTCCGGCAGCAGCCTCACTTCCTCTCCGTCCTTGAACTCCGACAGACACACCGCGCACATCGCCTCCTCACCTCCTCCGCCACCTCCTATAGGGACTTGTTTGCCGTATGTTAAGGAGGGGATCATATGTATATCGACGCGCAGGCTTGGGGAAGGGTCGACGTCGGAGGCAGAGGAGGAGGGAGGGAAATTGGTGGTGGTGGAGGGAGGAGGGGGGCGGCGGGCGGCGCACCAGCCAGCGGAGAGGCAGTGGTAGAGAGTGAGGACGGCGGCGGTGGACATGATGCCGACGACGGCCACGAATAAGGTGTTGTGGCTGAGGTCGGTGGGGGTGGTGGCATTGTCCATTGTTGGTTGGATTGGGCGGGGGGGGAGGGGGGGGGGGTGGAGTCCTTGTTTTTTTGGGTGTGTGTGTGTTATTAGTTGTGCTTGGTGTTTTTTTTTTATTTGTTTATGGAACCAAGGTTGTTTTTGTAATGTGGGCGTTGGTTTCCATGATTGACTTTTTTTTTTTTGTTAAATAAGAAAAATGTTATATTTAATTTTTTTTTCTTGAAACATCTTTAATTATATATTTAAATGTGGATTCAACCGTAAAATTAAATAAAAGTCATTCAAAAATCTTTTCAAACGTTACTCCACATTTTTAAAATCTTTTCAAACGTTGTACACAAAATGATGGTTGGAGACATACCATATTAAATAACGTTTATACTCAAATTTTAGTAAAATTTGAGTATATGTTTGAGTAAAGATTAAAGATGGTCTTAGTCTAACTTTTTAGTCTTAAATTTTTATTTGAGACCACGCGTGCGTGCAGGCATATATGTGAGAAATAATTTATTTTATTTTATTTTATATGTTCTTTAAATGGTGCATAATATGAGAGACTAAAAAATGAGGTTATTTTTAGGATGGATGTAACAAAGCCATTTAAATAAAGAATTTTGATTACTTGAAAAAGATTTCAAAGCCATTTAAATAACATGAAAAAGATTTAACTAATCTGATAATGCCTGTTATCTGATTGGTCCACGTGAGATTGGGTCATGATCAAATTTTATCACATCATTCTTTTTTCCTTATGATTGAATTGGAGAGATTTATATGCTAGGTGTTGATTCCCTGCGGGTCGTGCGGGTGCTGCGGGAAAAACCCACGCCGTCCGATTGATGGAATTTAAATCGGACGGTCATCTGAATTTTTTTTAAAAAAAAACGTCACCAGCTGAACAGGTTCACTTCATCCCGACATCCCAATATCCCATGCGACTCCCCCCCTCTCCTTTTATGTGACAGAGATGAACCCAACCATCCTTAAAAAGGATTTTTCAATCATTTGATTCATCTCTGTTTAGAAGGTCTTGTTAGTTCAAATGTTTATCAAGTTTTAACCCTTTTTTTTTTTTTTTTTTTTAAGAATATAGAGACATTTTATAACTCAAAAGCATGAAGCTACAGTAGGCTGAAATTTAAAATAAAACGAAGAGAAGATGGAAAAACATGAGAATAGGGTCCGACAGATAGTAAGTATATATATTTTTATAAAAATCATATATATATTTTAATAAATTATGTATTTTTTTTTAAAATTAAATATATACTTCAACGAATTGAATGATTTCATTTATGAAAAGTATGAAAAATTTTGTAATAAGATAGATATAGTATATAACTTTTATTTGGGATTGTAAAAATAAAACTGAGGAAGCAAAGACTTTTATTGAAATCGCCCCAATACAAACATATGATTTGAACAACAGGTTTTACAAGTGTATTTGAACAGCAGGTTTCACACTCAATATCCACTAACATACTTTATTTGTAGGAAACAAAGAACTGTTGGACTAAAATATTTCATTCAGAATGCAAGATAGAACAAAATTCTGCATCAGTACAGTCTTTATAACTGTACACTCACATGTTAAAAGATGTATACATAAATTTTGATAAAACTTGTTACATTACCAAGTAAAGATAAATTACACATTTTGTTACAAAACAAATTAGCCCAAATGACAATAAGCAAGAAGAAAAAAGCTTTATCATGCTTTTTATGTCCTCAATTTTTTCTTCATCATAACTTGGGTTCTATGGACTCCCACTTAGTAAAATCGTCGCCGAAGGGTGTTGGTGAGAGACTCGTCGAGTGTCGGTGAGAGCGTCGTCGGTTGCAGGTGTCACCTGTCAACAACGGTCGGTGACAAGAAAAGAGAGTAATTTTTTTTTTCTTCGTGGGAGAGCTGGGAGAGGGACTGGGAGGGGTCACAGGGGTCTCGGGATGGGTGACTGGGTGACCCGGTCAACAGGTGCGTTTTTTTTCTTTCAAACATCAGATAATCGTCCGATTCATGGAGTTCGATCCGAACATTTTCCGCACGGAATCATTTCCATATATATATATATATAGAGTTTCGATCGAACGAACTGAACATTTTTCTATATATATATAGAGAGAGAGAGAAAAAAAAAAAAAAAACAATCGGACGATTGGTATTTGAATATGCAAGATGAGATGCACGGCCATACAGTCACACCCAATCGTTTCTCTCTCTCTCTATATATATATATATGAATAAATATTTTATTTCTTTTATAAAAAAAATAACTAAGTATATAACTAAAACAATTAAATCACGTGTGGTTTACAAAAATGATAAAAAAAAAAAAGACTAAACATAATCTTTTTTTCTTTCATGGAAAATTTAGGAACGTGAATCTCACTAATTGCTATCAAATATAAAAAACAATGTCACTTGTTGGAGTACATGAGAATGTCAAAATCTGGATGTGATGCGCGTGTGTAAATGTTTTTAGAAGAAAAAAATGAAAAATGTCAAATTATGTGTGTGTGTGTTATATGAGAATGGTAGGTATTTGATCTAGATTGTATTACAGGGAATGCTCAAAGGAAAATACAGAGGAAGAGTCAGATGCATGCCCGACCCTAGATATAAGCCGAGTAGGCCATTGCCTAGGGCCCCCACCTCATTTAGGATCCTCAATCAGGAAAAAAAAATCTATAAAAATAATAATCTAATTGTTAAATTAACATATGAATTTATTTATTTATTTATAAAATTGATCATATCTTTGTTTTAATAATTTTCTTTAAAAATAATTTTATTTCATTAATATACATCCCACATCATCATCTTAAATTTAATTGCAAGTTAATTTTTTTTCTTTATGATTCATCACTTTTGTATTAGGTTTTTTTAAAAAATTATACATTGCTTTATTTTGATTTCCTTTGATATCTAATTAATATTTATTTATTTATTTCATATTTTTATAGGATTTTTCGTTAATATTAATAAGAATGTTTTTTAACAAATCAATAAATTAAAATGAATCCCAAGAATTAACTAATTTTTGGCATTTAAAACAAAAAATTTCATTTCCTATTATCTTTTTCGGTGAGCTTTATTTTTTTTTATTTTTTTTCTTTCTTCTAATTTTTAATTTTTACGAAACCGGTTTTTTCTTTGTATTTTTTCATTTGTATTTTTTTTTTGTTTTGACTTTGTAACTATAGTAAGAAAGAAGCTTTTTTATTTTAACAAAACATTGAGCATTAAAATATCATGTGACTCATAATTGACCATGTTCATAACATATTTGAAAAACAATTTAAAAAGACATGATTAGTTGATAAAAATTAAAAATTTATTTAAAATATTTTTTAAAATTATGTAATACTCATTAATAGTTTTTATGTAAATAAATTAGGACCTCAAATCAGAAATTCACCAAAAGCCTCCTCTAAAATCATAAATTTCAGGACCAGCCCTGGTTAGAAGTAGGGGAGAAATCTACCAAACCCTTCTGAAATACACTGGACTACTCTCAATGGAGATAATCCCCCCTGGAAAAACACTTTCTTGACGTCAGTACAAAAAACACCCCATTCTCGAATACAATTAACCACCATTGCTCTCAAACATTCTTAAGGTATACTTTGTGCCCCTAAAGATCAAGTGGTTTTGAGAGATCCACAGTGCCCACAGATATAATAGCAACAAATTATATTAACAAAAACACCCCATTCTCAAATTATATTAACAAATAATATTGAAGCACCCTGTAATATCAACCACAGCTGATGGAAAGTGAAATTAACAAATAATATCTTCCATTTTCTGATGATTCTGCCATGGGCACTTGTCCAATTAGTCATTCTTGTTCTTTTAATTCAATATATAAAATTTCTAAGGCCATGTAAGTCACGTTGGAATAGATTATTATTCCCATGTGAGAACGAATTATACAATTTTCTATTTGATTACATTTTTAGTTATTTTTATTAGAAAATGTAATAATATATATTTTTATTTTTTTTTCATTGATCATGTATAAGTTGTAAATAAAATGTGAATAATGAATTATAAAAGGTAAACAATTGATATGACATGTGAGCTCCTGATTGATATAAGATAATGACATGTGAGTAAACAGATGAGCCTCATTATACCAGTAGAATAAATCATGTGAAATAACATAATTTTTCAGGGATATAAATTTATTCTCACATATTCTGACATAGATATATTCATTTATTCATTACAAACAAACATGCTTTAATTTTAAGCATATTTCATTTCTATTCCACCTCATAATCCATCAATTCTGCTACCCAAATAGGAAATTAAGGGAATACATATTTTATTAGAAAAAATATTAAAAAAACGTAATCAATTCATTCAATTTTAAATCAATTTTTATGTTTTTATTAACACAAGTTAAAATACTCTCTTCGGATTTGAAAAACTATCATGGGGACTAGCATAAAGGATTGGGGCACTTGCACTAGAAGGGGGAGGTTGAGGGTATTCAGCTCGAGGAGGAAAGAATGCACATTTTGGACTGATAAGTGGGTGGTTTGGTTTGGGGTGCGAGGTGGTAGAAACCTTAACCCCCTCCCTGATATATTACTCCGTCGTGAGCTCCCTCCTCTTTCCCCTTGCTCTCTGTTTTTTGTTATGTTCTTTTGTGTGTTTTTTTTTCTCCCTATCCTCAATTCAGTCATGTTCTATTTTAATTTAGAATTGAAATAAAGATACTCACAATTCTCAAAAATATATATATGTGAATAATTAAAATAATAATACTAATCAAATAAATTTCTCTGGGTCAATCCATCATATTCAAATAAGATTAATGATGCATGCAATCTTATATATTTGCAGTTTGTTTCATGATATTCATAAGTTTTGATTGTTTTTATGATATTATGTTTATTAAAATAATGAATATACCTCTAGCGGTTCCAATGTAAGTCTCGTAATATATATATATATATATATATATATAACAAAATAAATGCACACAGGCCATGCTCATCACGGAGTAGAGGACGAAGTTGCTTGGCCTTGGGTTGACCACTTACCAACCCGGCCTTTTCTCTCTTTCCTTTATTTGGGCGTTTTTTTTTTTTATCTCTCTCTCTCACATCCCTTGTAACCATATTCAGACATCATCTATATTGATTTTGTTGATTGGAATAGATGTGCTCGCAAGTTCCTTAAAAAAAAAAAATGCCTTATAAAATAATTTGGACTGTATAAAAAGGTTGTACATGACAATGTCCTCCATGAAATGTCACTTTTACCCCCCACATTGAACAAGGTGGACCAATCTTTAGAATAATTTGGGTTTTGCCTAAGTTTGGGAATTGTAGTCTGATCAGGCCTCGGCCCAAAAGATATTGGGCCGGATCACTACCAGGCATTTTTTATGAGATATAAAGTTAGAGATGGACTTCAAATTCGACACAAGTCAAATATCCACAGATGAAAAGTTCTGTAATATCATGAATCCAAGTAGGTTATTTTTAGATTAAAGGTTTCATTGATCCCATTAGTTTGACTTTGAATGGGAAAGTTTGTAAGACTGAATTATTGAATCCTAATTATTGACCCCTTATGTCCAATCCACTTTGGTAATGTCAGCCAATTGTTATGCAAAGCCTTTTTTAAAAAGAGAAATCCATACAACCCTCTAAAATCTGATTGAAATTCATGTAGCCCCCTGACTTTTCTTAAAAGACATAAAACTCCCTCAAAACACCTAGTAAATTTAAATAACCATCTGAATAAAATTTTCGTTAATAGATAATGAATATTTTGTGAATACTTCATTTGGTTAACCCTGATTGAATATACAATATACTAAAAAACCACTACAATATGTTAAAAATGTGAAAAATCTTTAAAAAGTAACGATTTTACCATCTCTGGATATATTATAAAACTTTATCCGAATAGATAAAATTGTCATTTATAAAAAAAAATTCGTATTTTTAACACATTGTAGGGTTCTTTTGATATATTGTGTTTTCTACCAAGGTTAACCAAACATAATATTCATAAAATATTCAGCATCTGTAAAGTAAATTTTATTCAGGGGGTTATTCGGATTTACTAGGTGTTTTCACAGAGGTTATATGGATTTTAAGAAAAGCTAGAGGGTTATATGGATTTTAGTGAATTTACTAGGGGTTATATGGATTTTTCCCTTTTGAAAAAGGATGATGTAAGGGGTGCAGCCACACATGCACTACCACACTTTTGGATTTTTTACATACACATAACAAAATATGTATTTTCATTAAAAATAAAAAAAATTAAAGAAAAATGTTAGATTCTGTCATTTTTACCGTCTAAAACTCAGACCACAAATGTTTCATTTTTTAAAAATAATAAACATTATCTAATGAGGTACATGATTTGATAAGAAAAAATATATATCGTTCTATTTCAAGTTGAAAGAATCCATTTGTACGAAGTGTAAGAAAATATTTAACGAGGTATATATATTATTAGACGATGTATATGTTTCACTGAATTTTTTACGAGATATATAATGCAGAGTGTAACAATGCCTAAAATTAAATGAATTGTAAAAAAATTTTAAAAAAAATGCATGTTATATAAGACTGATGATGAATACCATTAAAGTAAAACACTAGAATTTCCATTTGGCATTAACGACTGAAATTCTTCCAAGCACTTATATGTCATAAAGAAAAAGCACTCAAATCAAGGATTATATAAAATTGCATGTGGAGAAATTAACATGGGCAGGTGTTATCTAGCAAATCATATATATATAATATATAAAAAACAAAGTGAGAAGCACATGTTGTTTTAAGTAACCCTAAAACGGATGAATCTCGTGCAAGTGTCACTCATATGAGCCTCACAAGAATTAAAGTGAGGTCCTTTTTTTGCTTGGTGAGTCGGTGACTCCCCACTTAAACAAATCCCACATAATTACCATTAATTTACTTTTACCCCCTCTTTTTTATGAATAATTTAAGGATAATAATTCATTGTCTAAGAAGGTGTTTCTCCTAATAAGAATGCACCACCTTTAATTTGGATGTAGCGAGCTCACCTGCCCAACCAAAATTAATGATAAATATAGAGCCAAAGACATAATAATAGGAGACCTGATTATGTGGACATACAGACACCTCAAGTGTTGGGCATGGTAAACATTACTTAATTTGAGTGAGGGAATTTTTATTATATTGAATCGAACAATTTATATAAAATTAAAAAGTTCACTAAGCAAACTGAGTAACCAATAAATTGACTAAAAATTTGACATCAAAACATACTCTTTTTGTTGAAATGTACAATTCATAACTTGAACTGATGAATCATTCATATATCTAACTTAATAATAATTGGAATAGAAGAACTAAATTATTTGTGAATCGATTTAAACAAGATGACATGAAAACTAATTTTTTAAATTTGGAGCATTCAATTAAACTGAATAATTTATATTGAGTTTATAAAGCGTTGAACTATGCTCAATTCACATAAATCTTAAGTTGAACTGAACATTTAATCAATAAAAAAAATCCATGAACCAAACTGAAATATACATGAGTTTTTCATTTTTTTTCTCAAACCCTAATCGATCCAATCCTGATTAAGAATTCGACCCCAATAATAGACTATAATTTATTAATATCTTTCATAATCAGAGAGATAACATAACAGGGGTACTTTATATAACCCTGAATAAATTAATTAAGCTGGGTTGAGATTGGATTGATTTGTCACGTGATTAGAGATGTGGTGGGTGAAAACTCAATCCAATTTTCATTTATGAAAACTGTCATCACTGTATAATAAGAGATTTATATTATAACATTTTATTTTTCTGTCTTTTGAGAGGCACTCGATCATATAAACAACCCACAATCATTTGCATCATCACATGCTTAATATAATAATTGGCATTGTTTAATACTTTTGATTAATTATATAAAATGCTTAAAAGAAGTGCGAGGCGTAGGTGGGACGTCACGTACTTTGGATTACTTTTTTCCCTGCTCATCCTATGAATCTTCATATAATAATGAAAAATAAATCAATATTTTATGACACAGGGCCATCTCATACATGCCACGCGTTGGATAGGCTTGTTAAGGACAATTTTATTATTTATTATTCAACCTTCACTCATTCAATATAATACATTACACACAACATGAAAAATCAACTATAAATATTGACTTGAAAATGGATTTAGATCTATAAAGGGCCAATTTTGAATCTGAATCATGCCCAAACAGAGGAAAAGAATGACATTATTAATTAGCAATGCGTGGTTTGTTTGTTGTTGTTGTTTTTTTAAGAAAAAAAAAAAATATATATATATATATAACAAAAATAGGATTTTTGTGGCTGTTACCCTCAAAAATCCTAAATTGTTAAACATACCCTTTTTAAAATTCTATTACCACTGATACTCGTCAAAAAGATTTAAATTGTGCGTGAATGACTTTTTGAGGTGTATTAAAATGTACAACATAGATGTTTTAAATTACAAAAATGTCCTCAAAACGACACCGACATACAATTTAATAATTTTGAGGGTTATTACTATAAATAGTAAATCACGGTGATTTTTTTTATATATAAAATGGGATTGTTTAAAGGTTTATGTGAAAAATACCCTTAAAAAGTCTTTTGGATGACTTGTATATCTTTATAAAAATGAAATATTTAGCATCTTTTATATAAAAATAAAATGCTTAATTTAATGAAGCATATCTGAGAAGCTCGAGATTACATAAGAAGTTCTCAACTTCTTTCATGTTTTAAGTAAAAATAAATCATCATGTCTATGACACTTTAACCTTCTCGAACTCATGTGGTTCTGTACCATCAACAAAGGCTATCACATTATCTAGCAAAGAGTCTTTGACATTTAATTTCTCATGATATACCGAGCTTTCATTCATGGTTTCCATTAATTGAGCTTTGTAGCCTAAGAGCTTTCCTTCTTGGTCCAGTACCTTTTTAAGAATCTCAATAAGAGACTCGACATCACATTCATGATCTTTAGCAAAAATCAACTAGCTCTAAATATGAATATAAAGATTGCATGTAACAACGGGTTTAGATCCTCTGCTCTTCAATGTTTGCTATGATCCTGCTGTAGTTTGTTCCCAGGCTTGCCACGTCTCACTCAATTCATCGAACGGTGGAAAACCAAATATATTTCTTTGGTGGACCCCACTTCCTTTGTTTTTTTTTTTTTTAATGCTAGTCATGCACTGGCGAACAATATTTTGACTAATTTTTTTTCTTCTTTTAATCTATTGTTGCATAAATATCATTTTATTTGCCTTCTGTTTCTATCACAGTAGGTAAATATTTATTTTTAATTTATTTGTTTTTGGTTGGATCTCACAGTAGATGAAATAAAATCCCAAGGTGATATTTTTAAAAGAATAATATTAGATACAAACCTAAATGTAATATCCCATAAATCATTTGTACATATTTTAATTTTTTAAAAATATTAAACCTCGTCTAGAAAGATATATGTTTTAATAAAAAAAATATATAATTTGCTTTTGTCAGTACCAACAAAAGCCTAAATTTTATATGAGACTACATTTGAGGATTTTAAAATAATCACAGCCTAAATTTTAAAACAAAAGATCTCTTTTTTTATGTTTTGCCTATGTTTCAATTGAAATAACTAGATTCCATCACATTTATAGTACTTAATAAAATCAAATTACACATTTTAAGCTAAAACAAAATTCATAACATAATACATAAATTAATCACCATAATACGAAAACATAATATTTTAATAGAAATATAGATGAAGGCACCTTACTTGAAACATTAATTTTGTTTGAGGCTTGTGAGTCCTGAGATGCAGAATTGTATGTTGATATGATGAGTCATGTTAAAGTAATGACTGAAAACTAGTATGTTGGGGATTTGCATAGGATACCCACGGTGATGGATTAGACATGCCATTTTTTTGTGCTTGTATTATTAAATATGTTCATTGACCAACAAGATGTCCATGGACGTATAAGTAGACGATTAAAAAAATACTTACTAGATATGCATGATACATCAGTGGTGGAGGATATTGGCTGTCGCCACCCATAAAAAAATGTGTGATCGAAGAGAGATTTGAACAGCTTAAACAAGATAAATATTAATTTAAAAGAACAAACCGGCTAAAATGAAATTTAATTCAATATTAAATATAAATTAATATCACTTTAAAAAAGGGCTGTGAGAGTGGTGGAGGATAGAGACTAAAACTTCTTGTAGCACCAGGATGTATGGAAATATATGTACTACTTTGTATCATTTCAAACCAAATGAACGAATATCCACCAAAAAAAAATTGATGTTTCAAGTAAGGTGTCTTCATCTATATTTCTATTGAAATATTATATTTTTTGTATTATGGTGATGATTACGGTGATTAATTTATGTGTTATGTTATGTATTTTGTTTTAGCTTAAAATGTGCAATTTAATTTTATTAAGTACTATAAATGTGATGGAATCCAGTTATTTCAATTAAAATATAGGCAAAACATAAAAAACAAATGATCTTTTGTTTTACAATTTAAGCTGTGTAAAATAAAAAAAATAGAAAAAGATTTAGTTGTATAGTCATTTTAAGATCCCCAAAAGTAATATCATATATCTTGTTAGCCATTCAACGAGATATAGAAATTCATCAGTACTAACAAAAGTGAATAATATATATATATTTTTATCAAAACATATGTCTTTTTAGATGAGATTTAATATTTTTAAAAAATTAAACATGTATGGACGATTTATAGGATATTGCATTTAGGGTTGTATCTAATAAATTAAAAATATCACTTTTTTTTTTATTTCATTTCATTTACAGTGAGTTCCAACAAAACAAATGAATTAAAAATAAATATTCACCCGCTGTGTGATAGAAACAAAAGGTAAATAAAATGAAGTCGATGCAACTATACATTGAAAGAAGAAAACAAAAGTCAAATATTGTTATCCCGTGCATGACTTGCATAGAAAACAAAGGAAATGGGATCCACCCATTTGATAAATTTGGATGCCCTTAAGAAGAGGGTGGCGGGCTAATCATTTATAAATATGGGGGCATTTATTTCCATCCCATTTGTTATTCAACCCACCCCCAAAATTAAATTTTTTATTTTTTTTTAATAGAGCCTAACCCACCCCCAACTATTCATTAAATCACTCCTTCCCCAACTTCCTCTCCCAATCCCAAACCTTCCTTCCTCCGCTCTGACCATGGCCTCTCCAATGGCGACGTCATGCTCGTCCTCCGCTTCGCCCTCCTCTCAATCGGCGTCGTCGCTGCCCCCGCCTCCCCGGTATGTACGGATTCCGAGATCGCCCGCCTCATCTATCTCGGAAACCCCAAAATCGTCATCACCACGTCAACCACTACGCGAAAGCTGCCCAAGCTGCTCCGTCGCGCGGCCATGCTCGTCGACTCGAACCGGTTCTGATCTCTGATTTCGATACATGGCGGATCATCCACCGTCAAAGCCGAGATGCGATGACAACGTGACAGTCGGATCCAGCGGTGATCTAGTTCTCTTCGGGGATTAGAGGAGGAGAGGAGGGACGTCGGTGAGGAGGGAGTGGTCGGAGAGGAGGTTTGGGAGGGGGGGATATCCTTTGGTCACGGTGAGGAGGTTTGGAGAAGAGCAGTATGGTTCTATTAAAAAAAAAATGAAATTTTTAATTTTTTAGGGGTGAGTTGAATATTCGATGGGGGTGAAAGTAAAGCTCCCCTATAAATATTCACTACAATAAAACCTGACTATATAATTTACATCGATAATTTAAAAACTAGTGCATCTAACATTTATTCACCCCTTTTCCTTTTTTTTAGAACATAAAATAAATAAATATAATTAATTAATACACATGAAAGAATTTAGAATCGTACTTCAATGATTGACAAGAATATTTGCATGGAATAGCTCATAGATATGTGTCTCAACACACATTTAACTAATGGCATTTAACTAATAATAATAGTGATACATAAAAACCCATTAAATTACTCATTTTAATTACTTCTTTCTCTTCTTCTCACCACTCTTCGAATTTGTGACTCACTTTTAATACAAGTGTTAGTAGTAAAATCTACTTTTCTCTAAACAAATAAAACACATTTAACTAATAATAATAAAACCCATTAAATTCCATAATATGTTTGTTAAATAATTGTCATTGCATTTTCTCACACACCCTATCAAGATAACTTATTGCGGAGGTTTCCAGACAATGCAATGTTAACAAAAACTCTTTCAAAGGCCCCCCCACTTGATGGCTCTCACATTCTCCTCTGAAAAATTAAAGTAACAAATATCTATCAATCCCTAAGCCCTAAATTAAGCAACCAAACACATGTTAACATCTAAACCAACCCCCCAAATGCCCTGGTTTGTGGCAAAACATGCCAAAAATCCTTAATGCAGAAACAAAGATCTCAATCTACCCTTTTATAGGGACCCCCTGTTTTTTTAAAAGGCCCATTACTTCCATTGATATTTTAGGTTTTGATTTTATATCTTTTACCTAATAAAGTATATATATATATATATATATATATATATATATATATATATATATATAATCTGTTTTTTTTAGTAAGATAGGCATTGTTATTAAGTAAATGTAGTTATAATGACTGATTGAAGATGAGGGGAATCGTTTCTGGGAAGATGTGTGGTGCGGGGTTGAATCGCTTCAAACACTATACCCCACCATTCATAGGATCGCACACTAATGAGAGGGGCTGTCGTGCGAATTTTGGAGCATGCTTGATGACGAATAAGTCGTCTGTCTACAGCGTCAGTTACAGGAATGAGAGGCCCCTAGCTATATAAAAGCATTGATAAATCATTTATCTAATAATTGGTTTTATGGTTGAGGGATCGTCTTTGGGTTGTAGACGTAGTTGTAAAATGGATCAAATATATCAATGCCCCTTTTTAAGTGAGCTGAGGCATTCAATATATGTGCAATCAATTTTATAACGCTACAACATATATAATCTTTAATTAAATAATTCAATATTATTTGATTAACACAAAATGAAAAATGTATGAATTCAATTATTTCAAATCCATATCTAATTTTTATTAAAATATGTGTTTTACAAAATAAACGATTGGAAGACCTTAACCGCTTTATAATTGGGTAAGATGGAAGATTTGAAAGCAAAACTTTTGCCTAATTCCCACCGCGCTTCTTTTTTATAATTCACCCAATCTGAGCCATTATGACCGTTGGATGATCTAAAAGGCAGGGCCGGCCCTGTGCAAAGGCCACCAAGGCAATTGCCTAGGTCCTCCACCCATGGAGGGGACCCAATAACCGCATGATGGATGAAATTAAATAAAAGAACGTTTTGATGTGTTACTTTTACTTGTTAATTAGTTAATCTCAACACACAATCTTTCACAAAATCAAGCCTAAAATTACTCCTCTCCTTAAATCTGTCCAACCACAATGATAATATCTTCTTCTCACTATATCTTTTCCTCCCTAGTCCCTCTAGTTGTTTAAAATAAATAGTGTTAAATATTTTTATGATTTTATAACTTTTTCATTTCATTAAAAATTAATTTATTTTGTTGCTTTTTAAATTATTTTTAAAAATATTGTATCTATTTTATAATTCATTTATAGCTTAAAATAAAATGATGCATAAGATTAAATAAATTAATTTTTTTTTAATATACATTAGGTCCCTTTTAAAAAGAGTCATGATACCCAGGCCCCATAATATAAGCCCCACTCACAAGCCCCATGAGGTGTCATCATTTCATTGGTTGGTTTTTTTGGTTTGTTGACTTTTTCAAAAAATGATAAAATGACAAAATACAAATTTGCCCTTCATTAAAAATTTGTCTTATTAACCCAAATCCCCCCATTTTCTCTATTTGGTTATGACTCTTCCATGTAAATCTTAAAATCCATTTACCTATTTCAAATTTTGAATTTTAAAATCATTACCTAAATTATAATTGAACCTAGATTACACCAAAAATTACCGAAATTGTTTTCATTAAAATCCTTCAAACAACTCATTTTCTCTAGGTAGTTATTGTATTCAAATTTAAATAAAAAACACATATAGTTAACATATGAAACAGTTACATTTTATATTGGTAGCTACAAATATATTTCTTAAATGTTTACATCTCTTACAACGATTTGTTACATTTATATAAAAACTGTTACATTTATATAGATAGAACAAACAATTATATTTACCTAAATGTCAAACAGTTACATTTACTATTTAAAATTATCTATTTCAATTTCTAGTGCATTGCCTTCCAAAGAAAATGTATCAGAATCCTCTGTAAAAGTATGTACTTCACTGTTACATTTATACGTCATTTCTATTTGCATTGTTAAAAAAAATGCACAACATGAGATAATGTTACATTTCAGAGTGTTACATTTATGAATGTAACAAAATTGTGTAAATGAATATCCGAGTTCGGGAGTCTAATATAAACATCACACGAACCAGTAATAATTAAATGTAACAATATCAAAATTACATTTATGAAATTATAACGAAACAAATATAAAAAAAGTGTGAAATAGTGATCAAAACATAAAAAAAATTTATTTTTTGAATTGAAACATGTAACATAGATTGAATATTTGATCATCAAAAATTTAATTTCAAATTCGATGTGACTTTCATTCAATAAGATAAAAAAAAATAAAAAAAACAATTGACAAACTTGATCCGAAAGAGAGATCCAACTCGATAAAGAACAAATCAGTTTTTCAAACTTCTTCAAATTAAAATTTCGGGACTGCTACGAATATGTTCATTGTAAATTATAGGGATTAATGATTTTAAACAGTGCAACGAAGAAGAAATACAGTAATTAATGAAATCTCCATAATTTTAGGAATAAATCAAACCGTTTTCCTTGTTTAGAGGTGGTTATCAATTAGAGGGTATAATAGATAATGTCCTATTGCCACATCATGAGACCTGTGATAGAGCGTGAAAAGTTAGAGTCTAGGAATCATTAATTTTAAAAATTAGCCTAGGGTCCATTAAAAAAACCAATTCTCATAAGGGACGTGCTAAAAGGGCGTGAATGTGAGAAGATTTGGGGGTGAAGGTCAATGCTCGTCACCGTGGACTAACGGCAGCGGTGGTGAAACGTTGGGGAAAACTAAATCCCATATTTGCACATAGACCCCTATATAATCATAAATTTATTACACATTTATGCATGCTCCACAATTTAAAAATAAATACCTCTATAACCCTATATTTTGCATGAAATCAAAACATTATATTATGCATTGTAAGACAGATTGGAGTTTGAGAACGGTTAGGATGGAGTTGGGTTTGGCTCTTTGTAACCCGAACAATAACCTATATGATATCCAGATCTTATAAATTTTTACATGATTATAATTTCATTTATTTACAAATTTTTATTTGATTATAATTTTATCTTACATGTAATTTACCAAATTCCATAGTTTTTTTTTTTTTTTTTTTGCATATTTGTATTGGCACTGATAAGCGTGGTTACTCCCACCAATAAACGCTGTCCCATATTCATCCACTCCATTTTTTAAAAAAATCTATAATCCTACAGCGTGTATGTTTACATTCTATTTCAACCTCTCCCACCCCATTTGTTTCTAACCTCTTTTTCTCTCCCTCCATCTTTCTCACATTCTCTTTCTCTTTCCAACCCTTCTTCAAGGTTATCGTCCCCTCGTCGTCGTTGTTGTATCCTCTTTCATCATAGTAATCAGTATCGCCCTTGTCATATCTTCGATACTGCCATGACATGAGGGTTGGAGTTAAAATTAATGTTTGTCAAAACAAAATACCGAATAATTTTTTGGGGTGGGGTTAGAGAAACATGGGGTGGACATAACCACACATTTTTTAGATTATAGATCGAATTGGTTTAAGATTGATTAACCCTATATGTTCAGGACATTCTAGTTAATTTTTCTAATCCCTTTCTAAACTCACTCCACTATCATGTATATGATGTTAAACTTCATAAATATATATCTAAATCAATATTTAAATTTGTTGTATAATATACATATGAATCCGTAAGATGGATATAATTCAGATAATTATTATCCACATTATATGATTTATTTATATATTAATATATTAATGTTTTAATATACAGATATTTGTTTGAAATTTTTTTTTAAAATCTTGGCATATAAATATAAAGTAAAATTATTTATGAAAATAAAATGATATTATATTTTTTTGATAAAAAATATATTTCTTCAAATTCAAACTGAATCCATTTAGATGTATTATATGATACGAGAATAAAAAAATTAGATAATGGGGTGTAGAATAGTTGATAGTTTCATATTTTAATCTCTCTTGATAGAATAGAAAAATGATAATGTTACACTTAGTTTATTTTACAATCCAAAATCCAATTCAACCATGGTTCAATTTTTTAAAAATTATATAACTAATTATCTAATAAAGTATATATTTGTATAAAATGTGATGTATATAATTCAATAAATTAATTAATATCATTTGATAAAAAAAATATGAAGTTTTCAATAAAACAAAATTTATTATAATGAAAGAAATAGACTAACAAAATATATAAGAACTGAATTTGGGACACTGAAAGAGTAACGGGTAACCAAAAAAAATAAAAAAAAATAACAACTTAGGCTTACCGACCAGAAATTATGCAGGGTATATTATATTTAAAAGTTTTAAGAGGATATGTATACAAATATGTGGTTTTTTGAGGGGCATAAATAAATAAATTTCAGACGGAGGTCTCCACTGGTGAAGGTTCCTTGTGAATTCGTGACGGCTTCTTAAACAGATTCCGTTAACCGTCTCTCTCTCTCTCTCTCTATCGGTCGTCTCTTCCCTATCTCTCTATAATGGCGGTGAAGAGTCTCGTCGATCCGCGGATTCAAAGAAATCTGGAGGTGATTTGAACTAAAAAGAGGTCGTCGATTCCGTTGTTAGGGTTCCAGATTTGTAAATCTATTCGATTTATTGTTTTTTTTTTTTGTAATCTATTTTGATTGGGGTTTGATGGGATTCGTCGATCTCCCGAAACTCATTCCGTGAAAATTTTAGGGTTTTGTTCAATTAGGTTTTCCAAGAACATCGAAAAAGATCCCACCTTTCCAATCTAGGGTTCCATTTTTTGGGTTTTTTTTTTTTTTTTTGGTTTTGAAGGTTGTATGTTTGAATTTATTAGGGTTTCGATGGTTTTGGGATATATGGAACGGATTTGTGAGGGTTTTTTATGGGATGCTATCATTGAATGCGGCGGAGCCGTCGGCCGGGCTGACATCCCACCAGATCGGGCGGTTCCTCACCCCCTTCGGTAGCATCTCCGGCGGCTTCGTTTGCCGTTGGTGGCGGCGACGGCACCAACGATGGGGGAGTCCCTCCTGACCTCGCTCACCATGGAGAACAACAGCATCAGCAGCAACAACAACAACAACAACCACCACCACCACCCGTCGACACTCCTCTCGATGGACCCGAGCGGCGGTGACTGCGATCGCGACGCCCTCAGCCGTCAGATCGTCCTCCCTCGCCCGCCCCCCGACATCAACCTCCCCCTCTCCTCCTCCCCTCCCACGACCCCCTGGAACCCCAACCTCGACCCCTGTGACCTCCTCGACGTTGGCCTCGGCCCGCAATTGTATGAAACCGACACCCTCTTGAACCTCCCGAAGCCTGCCGTCGCCGGTGTCGGTGCCCGCAAATGCATCCGCCGCGGCGATAGCATCTGGGGTGCCTGGTTCTTCTTCAACCACTACTTCAAGCCTGTGCTGATGGAGAAGTCAAAGGCAAAGGTCTCATCGGGGTTTGAAAAATCCGATCTTCGGCTAGATGTGTTCATGGTCCAGCACGACATGGAGAACATGTACATGTGGGTGTTCAAGGAGCGGCCGGAGAACGCTCTTGGGAAGATGCAGCTGAGGAGTTACATGAACGGGCATAGCCGGCCCGGGGAGCCGCAGTTCCCGTTTAGTGTGGAGCGGGGATTCGTGCGGTCCCACCGGATGCAGAGGAAGCAGTATCGGGGGCTGTCGAACCCGCAGTGTGTGCATGGGATTGAGGTGGTGCGTTCGCCCAACTTGGGTGGTGTTACTGAATTGGACCGGAAGAGGTGGGCTGAGCTGACGGGGCGGGAGGTTAACTTCTCTATTGACCGAGGCGAGCGACTTTGGGTCATGGCGGAATTTGCCCAATATGGAGTTTGAGCTCGAGAGGCCGCCTCCCACACAACCGCCTACTTCAAAGGGCGCCACGTCTTTGAATTCGAGGAGGTTGTTGCTTAATGGGTCGGGGTTGAACCTCTCAACCCAACCTTCAAACAGCGGGGCGGATAATGGGATGGACCTCTCGCCGGTCTGCAGCAAGAGGAGGAAGGATTTCTTCAGTCACGGGGGAGTGATGGATGAGGAATTTGTTTGTCTTCCTAGTAGTAACTTATATCCGTCTGACCGGGGAGTGCAGGACATGGATATCCACCCGATTGAGCCAGCGTGGTCAAACGACTTCACGGGGGTGATGAGGCACACTTATGGGCCAGTCACCGCGGCCAAGACGATATACGAGGATGAGGAGGGGTATTTGATTATGGTCAGCTTGCCCTTCTCAGATCCACAGAGGGTCAAGGTTTCTTGGAGAAATACGCTTACACGTGGTATAGTGAAGATACTCTGCTTCAGCACTGCCCGGATGCCATACATCAAGAGACATGACAGGACTTTCAAACTGACTGACCCATCTCCCGAGCACTGCCCGCCTGGGGAGTTTGTTAGGGAGATACCCCTTGCAACCCGTATCCCGGAGGATGCAAAACTTGAGGCTTACTATGATGAGACGGGGACCGTGTTGGAGATCATGGTGCCGAAGCATCGTGTTGGGCCCGAAGAACATGAGGTTCGAGTTTGCTTGCGACCGCACCTTGGAGCCAATGAATTATTGTTGACTTGAAAAAAAAAATTGGTGGGGGAGATCTCATTGGTTTTGCTAACTATGTATCATGAAAGAATGATATGTCATTGCGATGAAAAGAAGGCGCTTCACGGGATTCTTGATTTTTCATTGGGATGGCTCTGAAGCGTTGAGCAGGGGAGCGTGATTAAAAGGGGTAAGGATCTTATATGATTAATTATGTGGGATCATTTTTATAGTTTATTACTTATGTTATTTGATTGATGACTGTATTGTAGATTTTTTTAGTTTCTTTTTATGTTTCCAGTTTTTATCTTACTGGATGTATCAGCCTCTGAAAATTGTTCTATCTTTCTTGATCTATATAAATATTGTCAGTATAAACTGTATAGATGTTCAGAATGACTAATGGTATAGCATTGTTATCTAGTGATTTTGTTACTTAATGAAGTTTTTTTTTATATTCTTCTTTAAGTTGCAACAAATGCTCAACATCTCTCTTTTAAAGATTTTATTCTTTTTAAATTTATTGAATACACATTTTCATTATCAGTGATCATGTACTTTGAAGACATTTGTTTTTCACTGTTTCTGTCATTGATGCCAATTGACTTGTAGATTGAGTTATTTTTAATTGTATTCAGCGTTTTTGTATAGCTCTTGCACTCTAGTTCAGTTATGTTTCTGTTCGGGGATATGTATTGGTGAGATTGGTCAAATTTCCATTAAAACTTTTGTTTTGTTCATATTTTCTTATTTTCTACTATGAAATATTGAGCATGTCTTTTTCTTTTAAGCTTGTCTGATATGAGCTGAACTGTTTTCTTCTGGGCATTCCTTTTAGATAATAGGATGGGTGAACTATGGGATGTACATGACTGATCAAATAAGACACAAATGAAGGTCATTGGAGTATCTAACAGTTGCTAATGGGCAATTGGCATCTTCAAGTTCATAAATCAGTAAAGGACACTCTTAATAAATGGATCTGGCACTAACCATAGATCAGAGGACATTCATAACAAATGAAATTGGCACCGACCATCTAGTGATGATTGGAAAAGACAATAAATTTCTACCCAATTCAATCATTGAAATTAATGATGTGATGATGCATCAAATATCAGAGGTTGTATATTCATGAAAAGAAATTCCTTATAGGCTTATACCTTGTGTATGTCTTCATGTAGATAAAGAGATCAACATATCAAACATTTTGAAAAAACATGTTAGAAGAATTATTGATGAAGCCTATGATGCATACAATTTAGTATGATCCCTCATCAAAAATTCTGGAGGCCAACATGGTTTCAAGTATCAGTAGATAAAGAGATGAACTTTTACAGTGTCATTACTTCAATTAAGAACCATGTCATTACTTAAATTAAGAACCAAGAGGGGAAGGTGTGTGATTATCTTGGAAAATACATACGATCTCATGCATATTGAATATAACATAAACAAAAAAAATCAAATCAGAAATTGACAGTTATATGGGCATAAATATGTAATCAATTCCCACATATTTTGGTGAATATTCATATAATAAAATGACAAGAAAATAAGGAAAATTAGAAGATTAAGATCTTACAGTTCATCAAAATTATATGCTGTCATCCCCATCAGGAGCTTGAATCAAGGTGTGCTGCAGAATGAAGTCAAGAAAATTACATGACAAATACAAGAGTTTGGTTATATCCGCCCACATAAATGAACACCTGCATGTTTTATGCCCGTTTGAGAATGAGTTTAGGCAGCTTTTAGGTTTGTAAGAAGTTGATTTTCCTAAACCCGTTTCCAAACAGAAAAACTGAGGTAAAAAGCTGTAGATATATTTATGTGAAAAAATATTCAAAACCTCAGTTTTCCATAAGCTAAGGAGAGGGAGCTAGTTTCTTGCAAAATTAGTTTTAAATTTATCTTTTGTTTAAAATTAGTTTTGTAATCGTGCGACCAAATGCAGCCTTCGATTGAAGATGAAACAATTAGAAAGAATGAACTATGCTGGTAATTTTAGAGTTCAGATCCAATAAGGGCTTATATAATGATCGAACTGCGCAGAGTGTGACACTATATACAACAATTGGTTGTGCAGTTCGATTCATAGGCTGTCTAGTTGGCAGTGTGGTTCGAGACTAATGGAACTGATGGTACCTAGGCCTGAGTGGATCTGGAGTCATAATTTAAAGGCATAAAACTCATTCTCTTGCAAAATTCTGACACGCACTCTTATGAACTGAAAGGCTGGAAGAGGTTTCATTTTATGCAACGCGTCATAGATATACATGGACCACAAATTTTGTTTGATTGAAAACAATGATCGTTTCATTTACCCATTAAGAGGCATTTTGTTGTCAATTTGTTCCCAAACAAAGATATTATCATCCAAAAAACATAACCAATGCAGTAGCTCACAATAATAATAAAAAAATTACCCCCCAGATGACAGACAAGGCAATTGACCATCCGAACAGTAACTGAGAGAGATCATTTTCAAAGTTCCAAAGGTATTACTCATTTCCCATTAAAATGTAAGATTATACTTCCCAAAGTATATGATCTCTAAATATCATTTCGAAAAAGACAGAGAGTGCGCGCGCGTGCACACAGGGAGGATAATATGCGGCTTGTGCGGGAGGGTTCCATATGTGTGGGATTTGATCATGGTCGTTCGATGGGACGGTTTTAAAACAATCATGTTTCATTTTTACTGGTAACCTATTTGTTTAATCTGTGGATTTAATTTTGGATTAGATAACTGATTTGCCGATTCCAACAGATTGTTGGAGTCTGAATACTAGATCTGTTTGTAGTATTTCCATCATATTCACAATATCCACGTATAGATTGTTTATCAACCTCTATTTCTCTCCCTCTTTGTTTTTATGATCATCAGATGTGAAAACTATTTCACTGTGTGTGTGGTGAAACTCTTCTCTCTCTCTCTCTCCATCTCTATTTAAATCCATAATAGAATTTCAGGAAGACTTTTTCAACCCTCTTATAGGCCTTTGGCAACATTATAAAGTTTTAATGCACTCTGTTGGGAATCAAATGTATGTATTGTGAATATAAAGAGTCAATTTTAATTGGAATTAGACACAATACAGACTTGGGTGATCAGTTTGACTTTTGATTAATATTCATTTATATATCACATCATCTAAAGCACTATAATAAATCAACTAACACATTATATACTCTATGTCATAACAAAATCTTCATTGAAGAAGCCTAAAAATCTATACATTTAATTCGTTCAAGAATATACTTATAATTATTTTTCATTGTTGATTGATCTCATATTGTTTCACAACATTCCATCTAATGATCAACTGTAACCATGATTTTTTTTAAAAAAAAAACTACAAATGGTGTTAGCTTGAGAGTCCTCAACAACTGAAAACCTGTAGAACATCATGGAAGTAAATAACTCATCTACTGCTAAATTCCCTCCTCTTTTTGTATTTTTACAAGATAAATACAAGCCCTAAAATGGTATCAACAAACCCACCAAATCTAAGCAAACCAACATACAAAAGAAAACAAGCTGACAAAAACAATGTAACAATTTTTTAAAAGTGGTAATTCATTCATAATCTTGCAAACGTTACAAATGAGTTGAATATGGTGAGGAAGGAGAAGGGGATGACGAGAAGAATAAATAAAAAAAAGTACATAAAAAAAACAACAGAAGAAGGGAAATAACAAACACAAACTGTCTATAGGAAAACCAACTAACTGATCTTATAGTTTAAACAAAACTAGTGCGATAAAAGTTTAAAATTGCACATTTCACTAGACCAATGTAATTGAACTAATATACTCGGAATTATTTGGTGAAGCAAATACACAAGCTTGTCTTCATAATAAAGAGGGCTTTTTTTAACATCTGCAGATGTGTTTTTATCAAAGACTTCAATTCTTCGATCAAGAGCATTTTTACATTTGAAGCTTTCTTTAGCATGACATAATCTGATCTACATTTCTATGTAGAGAAATCATCTATTCTTTCAAATATGTATATGGTTTAGTGCTGCTACCCAGGCCCCAAAAATTAGGCCCCATTGTTGAGCCCCAATAGGTGGCATAATCCTATTGGTCCAATGTTTGACTTTTTCTAACCACCAAAAGGCCAATTACACAACTACCCTTATCATTAATATCCTCATTAAAATCGTAACCGAATCCCACAAATTGGGGCACCATTAATTCCTCTCCCCAAAGTAACCGAATTCCACAAATGGGGGCACCATTAATTCCTCTCCCCAATAAAATTTGAATGTTAGGGTTCCGATTTGGGCAAAGCCATATGAATGAAAAAAAAAGAAAAAAAATTAGGCGATCAAGATTTCAATCCATCTGATTCTCTTCCCCAACAAACCGTTAACAATGGCGAATAAAAAAGGATAGATTTCTTCTGCCAATCGAAACTTAACTGTCATTTTGTATTTTTTTTTTTTTTTTGACAAAAAAAAAAACAGGTCATTTGTATCTGATAAAAAAGTCACATTTTTTTTTTTTGCACTTCTTGCAAATGTGGAATCCAATCAAGAAACTGTCTCAGTTGTGAAATTTTTCCTTCCGTGCATCTGAATTTCTTCCGTTAATACCGTGTATCTAGATTAATTTTTTGCACTTCTTGCAAATGTGAAATCCAATCAAGAAACTGTCTCAGTTGTTGAATTTTCCCTTCTGTGCATCTGAATTTCTTCTGTTAATACTGTGTATCTGAAATTCGACAGTGTATCTTGATTTGGGAAATCACAAATGTTTTATGTTTTCCTGTGCACACCATTCATATTCTGCTTCGAATGATGCAATTAGCCTGTAATATCAGATACTTGTATCTGAAAATCATTTTAAGATACAGTGCTGTATCTTAAAACCAAACAAAAACCATGTGGATTTTGAATTACCAAACATGTTAATTAGCAGTACATATATTTTAAAAAAAGTCCTTCAAGCCTTTATATACATATATATATGACAATTAGAAATTAAATATGAATCAGATAAACTTTAATCAATTCCATGGAGAAATAAAATGTCAAACTTCAAATTGTGCTTGAAACAGGTTTTAAGATACACATTTCACATTCAGACACACCTCAATAGTTATTATCTACTATGCTGGAGAAGCAGCCAATTATATTTGATTCATTTTTTGAGTTAAGGTATACCTAATAAAAAGTCTCACATACACATCACAATAGACATACATTCCACATACAATTTGACATTGATTTGCATTTCACATAGATGTCTAATACAAATTTCAGATACACCATCAAATTCAGATACATCTATCACTGTATCAAATACAATGTTATCTCGTCCACATTTTGCTGATCAGCCAAATCAATCACTTCCTTTGGTAAACTGGTTTCCATTTCACATGAATCGTAGATGTCTTCCAAATAATTTGATTCTTCAAATGTGTCATCCATATAATCCTCCTCACTGCCTGTTGAAAAATAGAAAAGAAGTCACATGTTATAAAATTAAAATTAAGATACAGTGCTGTATCTTAAAACCAATACAAACCATATGGATTTTAAATTACCGGACATGTTATTTAGCAGTACATATTTTCAAATAAAGTCCTTCAAACCTTTATATGTATATACGTATATGACAATTAGCAATTAAATATTGATCAAGTACACATTAATCAATTCCATAGAAATAAAATGTCAAAAATTCATTTTAAGATACAGTGCTGTATCTTAAAACCAAACAAAAACCATGTGGATTTTGAATTACCAAACATGTTAATTCCTTTGGTAAACTGGTTTCCATTTCACATGAATCGTAGATGTCTTCCAAATAATTTGATTCTTCAAATGTGTCATCCATATAATCCTCCTCACTGCCTGTTGAAAAATAGAAAAGAAGTCACATGTTATAAAATTAAAATTAAGATACAGTGCTGTATCTTAAAACCAATACAAACCATATGGATTTTGAATTACCGGACATGTTATTTAGCAGTACATATTTTCAAATAAAGTCCTTCAAACCTTTATATGTATATACGTATATGACAATTAGCAATTAAATATTAATCAAGTACACATTAATCAATTCCATGGTGAAATAAAATGTCAAAAATTGATTTTAAGATACAATGCTGTATCTTAAAACCAAACAACCATGTGGATTTTGAATTACCAAACATGTTAATTAGCAGTACATATACTTTAAAAAAAGTCCTTCAATCCTTTATATACTTTTTATATAAAGTATATATCTATATCTATATGACAATTAGAAATTTTATATGAATCAGATAAACATTAATCAATTCCATGGAGAAATAAAATGTCAAAAATTCAATTTAAGATACAGTACTGTATCTTAAAAACAAACAAAAACCATGTGGATTTTGAATTACCAAACATGTTAATTAGCAGTACATATACTTAAAAAAAAGTCTTTCAAGCCTTCATATATTGGAATATATATATATGACAATTAGCAATTAAATATGAATCACATAAACATTAATCAATTCCATGGAGAAATAAAATGTCAAACTTCAAATCGTGCTTGAAAAATAAAATCAAGATACACGTGTATCTGGAATTTATTTTGATAGAGAAATTAAAACAAACAAAAAAGGTATGTGATGAATCGAATGAGTAATAAAAAAATCAGATCGAATATGAATTATTCAGATCGAAAATAAATCTAACCTGATTGGATCGCCATTGTCTCACCACAATCGATCGCGAACAAAAAAATATATGAACCGCGCAATTATAATAACCTCCACAGATTCAACTGAAAAAAAAAAATGATTTCGATGCTTGTTTTCACTTCCACCATTGAATCTAGATATAAAATAAATGTAAATCGTGATATTTTTTTAGGGTTCGAAATACCTAACCTGGATATTTGCACCACCATTAAAATCGCACGAAAAAAAAAAGTAAAACGATGAAATCCTCTCTTTCAACGTTGAAAGTCTGAACGAAAAATGTAAATTGATGTTTGTTTTCTTTGCAGCATATCAATCTTTATAAAACTCTGTGATTTTTTTTTTTTTTTATCGTGCAAATGAAGTATCTTCATATACCGAAAATTAATTGAACGGTTGATATGCTAGGCATTAATTTTTTTTATCGTGCGTATCAAATCGTAACTAACTCGGCATTAATTGAACGGTTATTGAAAAAAACGGGGAGATTAATTAGGAGGGCTAATATAGGTATTTCAAGATTGCCACCTCATGGGGCTTGGGTTGGGGTCTATTAGTTGGGGCCCAAAAATCATTATTGTTTTGAAATATTCCAAGAGAGTTCAACTTGAATAAGATTAATAGATTAGCACACATTAATGGACAGAAATTCTTAAGAGGATCGATTCGAAGAAGAAGAAGAAGAAGAAGAAATAATGTAGGAAGACAAAATGGAAGGTCATACAATAAACAATGATCAAATCATCAAATGCTCTCAGAATCTGTGTGTGTGTGAGAGAGAGAGACCTAGACGGATTGGAAGTGGAGGGAACAGAACTATATATGAATGGGAGTGTTTTCAAAGGGGCTCTGTTAAATGAATGTAACAATTAGTTTTGGATCTGCGATTGAAACAATACTGAGATTCTTAAAATCTTATGTTTTAAATACAACTTTTAAAAAATATTATTTTATTACCTTCTCAATAAGGACTGAGAGAACTAGGGGTGGTAAACGAGCTGAACGAGAGCCGAGCTGAGTCGAACTCCCGAGCCGAGCTTATGAGCCTCAACGAGCCTAATATTCTTCTTCATTTTATGGTTTTTAGGGGTTGAAAACAAAATTTTAACATAAATGAGTCAAGTTCATAAGCTTAAAAGAGTATAACTTTGTATTGATTTAATGTTCTGATTTTATAAAAGAGTTGAGTTAAGCTTCAACCAAGTTTTTTTATAACACAAATGAGTAGAGTTTGAACACAAAATGAAGCTCGATCCAGGTCCCGAACCTAATTGAGCTTTAAAAATTATTTAAGCTCGCTCATTTGTCTAATTGAATGAGCCTGAACGAGCATCAGAGCCCGAGCGGCTTGGTTCGTTTATCAGCCAGCCCTAGGAGGACACAATTTACACTTATTTTTTTAGTTTTTTAGAAATAATAAATAATTTTTGATGAGATATTTGTTTTTATGAAAATTGTATGTATTTTTATGATGCATTGAATGGACATATTGAATTGTACTGAGTAAATATATCATTAGAACATTTTTACATATAAATGAATTGATATAATTTATTGGAGCATATAATTTGTATTAAGGTTGCAAATGTGGACTAAATGTAGGTTGATGAAAAAAATCTTATTATACCATATCTAATCCTAAATTAAAATTTATCGACGTTTCTTTGTTTTTCCATGTTTGCAACTCTTTTTTATGTATTATGTTTGGCATAGAATTTTAAAATTTTTTAAATAATTTTTTTTTTAAAGATTTTTTTAATATTAATTTTTTTTTATGTCTTTTATCTACTTTTTTTTTTGAAAAAGTGGAATTTTAATATTTTATTTCATATGTGTGGTTCTATTTTTTTTTTCCTTTTTAATTTTGTTTTGGAGATTTTTTAAATATTTATTGTTTTTATATTTATCTAGTTTTATTTTGGAAAAGTGGAATTTTAATATTAGAAGATACGCTTTTGGGGTCTTACATCACTTAAGACAAGTTTTAAAAATATGTAATATTTTTTAAATATATCATAAATTGTTAGTTGTATAAATTTCATTTTTTTTTAGTCCATCATTTTTCTATCAAAATAAAAAAATACTTAATGTCAAATATTATATCAGCCCATCTTGAAATAGTCCTAGATCTGCCCCCTACATATAAATGAATCTATATAATTTATTACAGTTCATAATTTGCATTCAAGTTGCAAATGTAGTTAAGTCTAACATTTTTCTTGATGTTGTTTCATTTACACTCCATGTTTTATTTTGCACACCTCTTTGTGCTCTCCATTGTTATATCAAAGGGGCGTGTAAAATGAAATGAGGAATGCAAGTAAAAATATCCTTAAAAAAAAGCACTTGTTAAAACTAGGGTTGCCTAGATCCGACTCTATTTGGTAAGATCTGACTTATGATAATGATACAGTAAAAATTTTACAAATGGAAAACATATGATGAAGAAAACTTTCCATATGAGACATTTTCAATAAGACTTACGTGAATATATTTCAAATTTTTTTAAAAGAAGTTACTTGGAAACATATATTTTACATAAAAAAAATAAAAATTATTTATGCAACACACAAAAATCACATGTTTGATAATACAAAGCATATGTAAGATCTACATGTAAAAACGCATTTAGAAACAATATAATTTATAACTTTTTTTTTATAAAATGTATTTATGATATTATTAATATAATTATTCATATTACGTGAAATTATAAAAATTATCGAGACATCACATATGGATCTTGATATATCATGTATTTCACATGTAAAATATTTGAAGTATTCGATGTCACCAGACATGAATAGACCTCATTCACTATCCACTCTGAGGCATGTTTTGCAAGAGGTCATTTACTCGCAAGAAAAACATTTTCATAGAACAGAAGATATAATAAGGTATAATTCACAACTTTGGCTATAAGATATATTGGATTATTAGAGTGGAATAAGCCTTTGGGCCTATTCCAGGAGGCCCAAAGGGAATAGGACCAAAAGGCCGATGCTGGGGAATCCACGATTGAACCCACAGGGGTTTAGGGGCAGCTCCCTCTACTCAATTTTTTAATAATAATAGTATAATCAACTAATTATTAGATATATTATTAAAATATAATTTTTTATGAATTTAGAATATATATATATATATATATTTATTTATTTTTAATTGTATAAAAATAAATATTATATTTTGTGAGAGTTGATAAGTGGGAAGATACTAAGCTGATATTTTGATCTATTCATGGTGTTTGGAGGAATATTGATCATAATTTAATGAAAATTAACTAGAGTGGCATATATGCCTAATTTGAAAACATTTTCTTATATAATTTGATAGAAAAGTAAATAATATGTTTTCTGGAGAATGCAAAAAAAAAAAAAAAGAATAGGGTTATTTGCATAAATACACCTAAAAAGTCTAATTTTGTTTGAATACCCAGTTGAAATCATATACCCAAAACTATCCTCCAAAAGGATTTAAGTAATGATTCTCATTTATAACTTTGGGAAAGAAATATTTGTAGTTGATCTACCTAAATTATTTGTAAAAAAAAACTTAAGAAATCAACTCCGAAAAAAGGGAGAGTCAGTGCTTTATATACAAATTAGTGAACTTTATGGTGTCGTTTGGGTAGTAGAATAAGAGGAGAATAGGAAGGAATAAGAAGAGAATAGACCTAAAAATTTGTCTAGATTTTAGGAATAGATGATTATAGCTATGTCAGAATAGATGAACATAAGTTGGTATTTGTATTCAAAATCCTTTTGAGATTGTATTATTCCACCCAATCCATTCAATTTGAATAAAGGGATCACACTGTCAAATCAACTGTTATGTTACATCTTATAAATTAGATGGCCCACATGTCAAATCATTTTTCACATTTTATAAATTTTTATCCACACATTCTTCATAGTTTATCTACAACTTATTCATGGTCAACTAAACAACAAAAAATTTCCATATCACATTTTTCAATGAGAAAATTTAAAAGTACAACCAAACAAAAAAAATCATTTATTCCAATGCTATAGTAATATATTATTAGAATAGTTATAAAGCCTCCGGATAGTTTATATCTCTATCCAAACGGCACCATAAGGTTATGCTTTTGTAAGATTTAAAAATCAAATGTTAACTAAAATATCAAAACTTAACATTTAATTAAGAATTCAAAAATTTAATGTTAACAATGTAGGTGTGGAATGGAAGATTTTATAACTTTATTACTGTTACATATGCTTTATATTATTTAATTCACTTAACCACCCCCCTCCCCGGGGTGTGACATGGGGTTATTTGCCCTTGACAGCTATACTAGGATAAATAATAATTAATGCTGAAGAAACAAATTTTCATTTGATTGTCTTTTTTATTATTCTCATTTAAAAATGTAAAAGTGATATTTTTATTGTTTGATTCATTTTGGATAAAGTGATGCTAAATGATAGCTAAGAGATAGATAAAAGTTTAAGACTTTTTAAATGACAACTATACCCCTACATAAATTGTTTATGTTTGGGAATAAGTGTGAGAGATGTGTAAGTAATTTGATAGATGTAACAATTATTGGAATGTATGTGAGAGTGTTAATTGAGATAAATTTTTTAAAATGACAGATAAGAATATTTTTATCCATTGTTATAGATAAGTTCTGATAAACAATTTCAGCATTTTGTTAAAATAGTTATTAAACATTATCCTAGTTTATATAGGCATAGCTATGAATGTTTATTCTAATAAAATAATGGTTTTTTAGTTTTTAGTCCCTGTAAACATACATATTTAGGGATCGATCCCTCACTTCTTCATATTTTAGTTTTAGTCCCCAGATTTAAAGGATATGTTCCTTTTTAGTCCTTCTGAATGACTAAAAAAAAACCAAATAATTTAGGGATAGGTCCAATTTGGAGACTAAAACCAAAATATGAAGAATTGAGGGACCGATCACTAAATCATATGGTTTATGAAGACTTAAAAATAAAAATCCCATATAACAAATTTTTTTTTTTTTGCTATTCTGATGCATTCCTCTCTGTTTATGTTTCATCCCAAATGAGATTACATATTAAAAAAAAAAATTATCATTGAAAATGATTTTTATATACTCAACCGAATGATCACATGTCAAACAGAAAAATCTTCACTCAAATGATGACAGAAAAAAAAAGAATATATTCTCTTTAAATAAGGACAAATAAAAAAGAAGTTTTATTATAAGTTAAAAAGCAGATGCTCTAAAAAAGAATATTTTTAAATTTCTAAAAAAAATTACTACTCTTTTTTTTATTGAACAAAAAGCTACTCCTTTAAATATATATTTTGCGTAAAAAAAATAATGTATATTTTTTTTTAAAAAATAAAAACATAAATGTATTATGTTTTAAACTGTTAAATAGATTTTGTGTAACATTTTCCAACACTCAATAGACTTGGCATTTTAGGGGCTTTCGTTCTCAATTGAATTTACATGATAACCCACAAATCTTGTGGATCCAATGAACTGCTCGGAAGGATTTGAACCAGAGGTTGATTATGTGACATATGTCCAATATGTAGCACCATCCAGCTCATGCACAGTGGTTTTTTGAAAAATAAATATAGCTATGAAGTTTTATTTTAGTAAAACAAACCGTTTTTTTTTTATTTATTATTTTTACTATTTTTATATATTCCTCTCTATTCCGTGCTTATGCTTCATCCAAACAAGGGGTCACATAATAAAACATTTATGCTTCATCCAAACAAGGGGTCACATAATAAAATATTTTTTTATCATTGAAAATGTTTTCTATCAAATCTCTTCAAATGATACTCAACTGAAGGATCACTTGTCAAACAGAAAAATTTTCAATCAAATGATGACATATAAAAAAGAATATATTCTTTTCAAATGAGGACAAATAAAAAAGATGTTTGACGATAAATAAAAAAGAAGATGCTTTACAAAAGAATATTTCTAATTTTTTTATTATAAAAAGCTACTCCTTTTAAACATATATTTTGCATAAAAAACAAAGAACATTTTTTCAAAAAATAAAAACATATATTAATTACATTTTGAACTGTAAAATAGACTATGTGTAATGTTTTTCAATACTAGTAGACTTGGCATTTTATGAGCTTTCCCATTCTTAGTTGAATTTTACACGATAACCCACAAATCTTATGGATCCAGTAAGAAGGATTTGAACTCGAGGTTGATCACTACATAGAAGATATGTTGATCAGCACCATTCAACTCAAGCACTGTGGTTTTTTTTTAAAATATACACTGACATATACTTGTATTTTTTTTAAAAAAATTGTAGTCTTATAACTAAAATGATAAAAAGTGATAATGTTAGGATAGCCTAAATGCAGTCTACGTACCATCTTCACATGCTTTAATTTTTTAAAAATAGAAAATATCGTTCTAACAAGATATATATATGTTTTGATGAAAAAGTATATATAGCACAATTTTAAATGGAATGGATTATGTTTTAATTGTAAAAAAATTAAAATATATAATAAAATTGTATTTGTGGTTGAAAAAAAAAAGATTGTGTATATCAGGCTAACAGCAAATAAAAAAGACCCCAAAATCTCCCCGTGACCCTCCTCTTCCTCTTTATAAATACCCCCAAAACTCTCTTATCTTCTTCTCCTATCCTTAAAGCACCACAACATGGATGTCCCTTCTCACATCAATATTGTTTATATGCATATCTTTTTTTTTGGGTTTAATCTCAAAATATTGTGTGTGTGTGTTTGAGTTATGTTTCGCAAGGTCTTTTCGCATACGATGTTCTTCTTCTTCTTCTTTTATTGATAACAGTTTCGTTTAGCTTATGGATTTGAATTTTGATTTCTGATTTGTTGATTCAAAATAAATTGTTAGAGTCTAAACACTGAAATCGTCATTACGGGCTGATTTTTTGAAATCGTAGAGAAAACCATGGACATTTGTGACGGGATCTTTGAGTTTCGAGGAATCAATACGGATTAAATTCCACTTGAGGTTTTCAGGTTGATTGAGTAAGGATTAACTTCATAAAATTTAGGTACCACATCATTGAAAGCCTTCCTCGTTGAAAGTTCTTTCATGGTAGCACCAAATGCCACTGCTTCAGTACCAATGAACTGGGGGAATATTTTTCCTCGCAGGTGTTCACACAGAAGTTGCTGCACTTTCGGGATCTGAGAAGATCCACCAAGAAGGATTACTTCTTCGATTTCATCCTTTTCCACAGGTGCGTATGACATGCAGGTTTGAAACAGCTCTATGCATCTCATGAAGAAGTCTCCATTAAGATCTTCAAACCTTGACCTTGTGATGATGCTGTAGAAGATTATTACCTCAAATAAACATGGTATTTCGATGCTTGCTTGTTTTTCGAATGAAAGAACCCTCTTGGCTCTCTCGCAGGTCTTTTTGAGCATCAAAACAGCATTGGGATCACTGCTCATATCTTTCTGGTGCAAGCTGAGGAACCCTGAAATGAAATGGCTGATCATTCTCTCGTTCAAGTGTTCCCCTCCAACATATGCCTCTACCGTTGCTCTGGCAGCAACCAAACCTTCTTTAATTTCCTTCCAATGGTTTGATAAAAAAAATTATATGTAATAACATATGTGAGAGAAGCTACTTTCTAAAAGATAAACCAATACATAGAAATATGTCCATCACTTTTCCTCAATTTCCTAAATCTTTTGGATAAAGACATTATATTTTAATTCAGGTAATGTCAGACCTCAAAAATAGAATATCTGTATTTATCTTGTTGATTTCCTTCAGTTGTTGAGGATTCTCAAGCAAACACCATTTGTAGATTTTAAAAAATCATTGTTATACCTGATGATCAGATGGAATGTTGTGAAGTAGTATGAGGTCAATCAGCAATGGAAAATGTTCCACTGGAATCATTCTTGTAATCAATTTTTCACTCTGTACACTATTTAAAGAAGTGTATGTACATAAAACGTAATACATATTTTTCCACACTTCAACTACTAGAATGTATAGATTTTTAGGTTTCCACCATAAAGATTTTGTTCTGACAATGTGCTAGGTGATTTATTATAGTGCTTTAAATGATGTGACATATAAATGAATGTTAATGAAAGGTCAAACTGATCACCATTCACCGAAGTCTGTATTGTGTCTAATTCCAATTAAAATCAGCTCTGTATATTCACAATACATACATTTGGTTCCGAACATAGTGCATTGAAACTTCATAATGTTTTTAAAGTCTTATAAGGGGGTTGAAAAAGACTTCATGAAATTCTAATTTGAATTTAAATAGAGATGGTGATGGAGATGGAGAGGACTACACACACATAAAATGATTGAGTTTGAGAAGAGAAACAACAACATGGACATGATCATTACCCTAACTTCATCTATTTTTTATAAGACCAAATTCTTTGCTATGCCCAAATTCCTAGAAATGATTTACTTCTCCATATCCCATCAATATCTCAGACTCCAAGTCCGGTAATTTAATTCATGCATCTATATTCATATGCTAACCTATTCACATCAATACCATAGCCATGCATCATAAACTCATGACATAACTGGACATTTTTAGATTACGAGCTCCATTATAAATATTGAGGCAAGGCTCATTAGTGTATATGTATTGAACAACGATGAGGAAGTATAAGTACTTCTAATGCTAGATTCCCATCCAAGCTAATGGACAAAACAGAAATACACTTTCAAAGTATAACCAATATACTAATATCTGAAACTGTAATTAACATTCTGTCACCTGCTAAAATTATATCAGTAGATATAAAAAAAAAGGAGAATATATCACCGAAGGTTGTTTTGCCTCTTCACATAAGCCCATATTACTCAGACATTGTATCTAAAAAATTTTCTCCATAAAGCAAATTATACCCTTCAGTTGCCCAATTGACATGCTCACCATCTTTACCCTCTTCAGCCTTCTTTATTTTGATGGAAGCGTTATTCTTTATGGCTGCTTCAAGAATGCCATCCTCATTAATCTTGAATGTGACATCAATGTTGAAGCACCCACGTGGCTTCGGCGGGATGTCGGTGATCACAAACGATCCCAAATGGTGGTTCTCTCCAATCATAGTTTCACCTTCGAAGAGTTTAATAGTCATTACGGGCCGATTTTCTGAAATCGTAGAGAAAACCACGGACATTTGTGACGAGATCTTTGAGTTTCGGCGAATCAATGCGGATGAAATTCCACTAGGGGTTTTCAGGTTGACTGAGTAAGGGTTAACTTCATAAAATTTAGGTACCACATCATGGAACGCCTCCCTCGTTGAAAGTTCTTACATGGCAGCATCAAATGCCACTGCTTAAGGTCTTCGAACCTTGACCATGATGCTGTAGAAGTTTATCCCCTCAAACAAACTTGGTATTTTGATGCTTGCCTTTGTTTCAAATGAATTAACCCTCTTGACTCTCTTGCTGGCCTTTCTGAGCATCAAAACAGCTTTGGGATCATTGCTCATATATTTCCAGTGCAAGCTGAGGAACTCTGAAATGAAGTGGCTGATCATTCTCTCGTTGAAGTGTTCCCCTCCAATAGATGCCCCTGCCGTTGCTCTGGCAGCAACCTAACCTTTTTTAATTTAGACCAGAGAGACATCGAGTGTTCCACCTAGATCAAAAATTAGAACATGCTTCACCTCACTAGTTTTGTTTCCTAGTTTCAGCAAGTGTGGTCAATTTTGGTGCTGATCCACCCGGCCATAAGGTCTGCATCCTTGTACCTCTTCTCTGGGAATCATGAACCATGCAGGCACAGATATCACTGCATCTGTGATGACTTCGTTGGTGTGGCACTGAATAGTCTCCCGCATTTTCTTCAGATAAAGGAACATAACGAACTCAGGTGACAAAATTCTGCGCTATCCCTTGTAGGTAACCTCAATCATCTGTTTGTCTTCCATCCCAATCACGTTAAAGGCCAACTTCTTTATAATGTTTTGAATGGAGTTGTCAGAGAATCTTCGTCCGATTAATCTCTTCACATCATATTAGTTTGTGTCCAAGGCTTTGCAATGCAAATAAATCAAGCATAAATGTGATTTATGGTGTCAATGGATGAATTTGAACTCATCAATTGAATGCATATAACATTCACATGTAAATAAACTTCAAGAATTCATTACAGACATTAAGTTACAGAGTCATTTCCTTGATCAATAGAAAAAAGGATCCTATGTTTCCTTCCAATGGTTTGATAAAAAAAATTATATGTAATAACATATGTGAGAGAAGCTACTTTCTAAAAGATAAACCAATACATAGAAATATGTCCATCACTTTTCCTCAATTTCCTAAATCTTTTGGATAAAGACATTATATTTGAATTCAGGTAATGTGAGACCTCAACAACTGAATATCTGTATTTATCTTGCTGGTTTCCTTCAGTTGTTGAAGACTCTCAAGCAAACACCATTTGTAGATTTTAAAAAATCATTGTTATACCTGATGATCAGATGGAATGTTGTGAAGCAATATGAGGCCAATCAACAATGAAAAATGTTCCACTTGAATCATTCTTGCAATCAATTTTTCACTCTGTACACTATTTCAAGAAATGTATATATATAAAATGTAATACATATTTTTGTACACTTCAACTAATAGAATGTATAGATTTTTAGGTTTCTCCCATAAATATGTTGTTTTGACAATGTGATAGGTGATTTTATTATAGTGCTTTAAATGATGTGACATATAAATGAATGTTAATGAAAGGTCAAACTGATCACCATTCACCGAAGTCTGTATTGTGTCTAATTCCAATTAAAATCAGCTCTGTATATTCACAATACATACATTTGGTTCCAAACATAGTGCATTGAAACTTCATAATGTTATTAAAGTCTTATAAGGGGGTTGAAAAAGTCTTCCTGGAATTCTAATCTGGATTTAAATAGAGATGGTGGTGGAGATGGAGAAGACGACGCACACATACAATGACGGAGTTTGAATTTTCAAATCTGATTATCATAACAACAAATAGGAAATGAAATAGAGGTAGATAGACGATCTATACATGAATATTTTGAATATGTACTACAAACATGTTCAATACTCTAACAATCTGTTTGAATCTGAAAATCAGTAACCTCATCCAAATTCAAATCCCTAAATTAAACAAATCTGTTACTAGTAAAAACGAAACATAATTCAAACACGCATACAGTGAAGGATATATATATATATATATATATATATAGAGAGAGAGAGAGAGAGAGAGAGAGAGAGAGAGAGTTTGAGAGTTTCATCGAACACCGTATTGACCGGGTTCTTGTCGATCTCCCTCTCCGCAGTTTCACCAGAATCCCATCATTGGTGAAGGCCACGTAGAATGGTGTCCTGGATTCGTCTTTTTCGTTGCGGATCAGATTATAACAGCCTTTCTGCCAGACCGCGACGGACGAGCTGGTCGTGCCGAGATCGATCCTGATCGCCGGAGGTTCTCCATTTCCCGCCATTTTTTCGTGAACAGCTCTATAAATACAGACTTTGATTCAGAAGGTTCTATGGTTTTTCAACGGTTCGATTCCAATCGGACGCCTATGTATTATATAGAGTCATGATACCCAGGCCCCATAATATAAGTCCCACTCACAAGCCCCATGAGGTGTCATCATTTCATTGGTTGGTTTTTTAGTTTGTTGACTTTTTCAAAAAATGGTAAAATGATAAAATACAAATTTGCCATTCATTAAAAATTGTCTTATTAACCCAAATCCCCCCATTTTCTCTATTTGGTTATGACTCTTCCATGTAAATCTTAAAATCCATTTACCTATTTCAAATTTTGAATTTTAAAATCATTACCTAAATTATAATTGAACCTAGATTACACTAAAAATTACCGAAATTGTTTTCATTAAAATCCTTCAAACGACTCATTTTCTCTAGGTAGTTATTGTATTCAAATTTAAATAAAAAATACATATAGTTAACATATGAAACAGTTACATTTTATATTGGTAGTTACAAATACATTTCTTAAATGTTTACATCTCTCACAACGATTTGTTACATTTATATAAAAACTGTTACATTTATATAGATGGAACAAACAATTATATTTACTTAAATGTCAAACAGTTACATTTACTATTTAAAATTATCTATTTCAATTTCTAGTGCACTGCCTTCCAAAGAAAATGTATCAGAATCCTTTGTAAAAGTATGTACTTCACTGTTACATTTATACGTCATTTCTATTTGTATTGTTAAAAGAAATGCACAACATGAGATAATGTTACATTTTAGAGTGTTACATTTATTAATGTAACAAAATTGTGTAAATGAATATCCGAGTTCGAGAGTCTAATATAAACATCACACGAACCAGTAACAATTAAATGTAACAATATCAAAATTACATTTATGAAATTATAACGAAACAAATATAAAAAAAAGTGTGAAATAGTGATCAAAACATAAAAAAAATTCATTTTTTGAATTGAAACATGTAACATAGATTGAATATTTGATCATCAAAAATTTAATTTCAAATTCGATGTGACTTTCATTCAATAAGATAAATAAAAAATAAAAAAAACAATTGACAAAACCTGATCCGAAAGAGAGATCCAACTCGATAAAGAACAAATCAGTTTTTCAAACTTCTTCAGATTAAAATTTCGGGACTGCTACGAATATGTTCATCGTAAATTATAAGGATTAATGATTTTACACAATGCAAGGAAGAAGAAATACAGTAATTAATGAAATCTCCAGTCTCCTAGGAATAACTCAAACCGTTTTCCTTGTTTAGAGGTGGTTATCAATTAGAGGGTATAATAGGTAATGTCCTATTGCCACATCATGGGGCCTGTGATGGGGCCTGAAAAGTTGAAGTCTAGGAATCATTATCGATATATATATATATATATATATATATATATTCTAAATTCATAATAAATAGTATCTTAATAATAGATGTAATAATTAATTAATTATATTGTTATTTAAAAATTAGATTAGATTATTATTATTTTTTTCTCTTGGTATGATTAGATTATTTTTGCTAGCTGGGAGTTAATTTCAGTGAAATTTGATTTCTTTTACAGCACAACATAATATTTCATTTCATAAATGGGAAACCCACCCCGTCCTGACCCTATTGGAATAGGTTTGGTTCACTAAATGTTGACCTCGAACTCGACCCTTCCTAACCAGATGGGTTGTGATTAAATGAAAAATCCGCCCTGCAACGTTATACCCTTTTAAATTACCTATATCATCAAAATTAATATGATATAAGTAAAATTTAACCCATCATATATTATTATTATTATTATTATTACTACTACAATTGATAAAGTATTTAACCTTGAATCAAGTAATATTATATAAGATAATTATTTAGTTTATAATTTAAAAAAGAATAAAAAATATTTAAAAATCTGATATTTTAATTTTGTTTCCTTCTAAATGGGATGAGACGAGACAAGCTTGAGTTTTTTGAAAATCCGTTGGGACGGGTTTGGGATGGAACAATCAATCCCGTCAGGGGTAGGTTTATCAATGGGTCGATTCAGGACCTAACCCGACCCATATTTGATTACACGTGTAATTTACTTGACCCGATTTGAACACGACCCAATTGACCTGAACATAAAATCGGGTTGGGTCTAGATCCACCCCGAATTGATCCTACGCTAGATTTTTAATTTATAAATTGTTCTGTAAATATATTCTTCTTCTTTTATTAGTCATTCTCTAGTCTGGGTTCGACTCAGGTTCATCGGGTCTAATTTTTCAAAGACCTGTCGGGTCATTGGTTGGACCCGGATCCACCAGATCTTGTTATGGGTCAGGTCTGAGTCCACGGTGATTCAGCATAGATTAGACCCATTTACAAGTTTAATCACGGGTTTAGAATAGATTTGAGACATGATTTTATTAACAGATTTAATTAATATTGAGATTCATCAATCTTGTTCCAACCCGCCACACCCGCTCCGTTGCCATCATTATTTATTTTCAGTGGCCATGGTGGGTTAGCAAACGGGGTGGGATTGGAATAAAAGGGGGTGAAATTAACCGTCATTAGAACTGAAGGGTCGTCCGATCTGTGCTTCTCTGATCGGACGGTCTAGATCTTTTTTTTTTTTTTTGAACTGTCCCCTTGGAGGGCCCCTAGTGTTTCTCTCCTCCCATCTCTCATTCGGTCTCTCCAAATCAGAAAAAAAACCTCATCATGACTCTCTGCACAACCCTTCTCTCCCATATCAGCCACCACCCCCTGCGACCCCTCTCCGCCACCCCTCCGCGCCTCCTCCCCTTCAAAATGTAAGTGTTTTGTTTTATTTTCAGTGGAGATGAAAATGCAGTGCCGGTTCTGCGCCTTCGTGATTGGAAAAATAGATCATCATAATGTATGTCTTCTTCTAACTCTGTTTCGTTTATTCATTAGTTTTTAACTGGATTTATTTGGCTTGAAACAAAAGGGAATTTGAGTTTCCAATGGTTTTGGTGAACTGACTCACTTTAAATGACCAGCATAGTTCATTCTTTCTAGTTGTTACATCTTTTGCTTTACATGGATAGCATCACTATTTGAGTTTTCAGTAGTCCTTGACTTTACTAAGGCCCCGTTTGGAAACGGTTTGGGCATTAGCGTTTTCTAGAAAGCTGGGTTAAAAACTGAGTTTGCATGAAATTGCTTAGAAGCATAGATTATGAGAAAACTAGATTTTGGTCCTTTTTTTTTTTTCCAAAAATGTAACTTCAGCTTTTAATTAAGCTGCAATTTTTTTTTCTATTTAAAACAGGTCGGAGGAACTCAGCTTCATGCAAACCCAAAAACACCTCAAACTTGTTTTCAAACAGGCCCTAAGTAGTAGTGCTAACAAGAAGTCATGCAGGTGTTCATTTATGTGGGCAGATTTAACAAAACTCTCAAATTTGTCTTATAATTTTCTTGATTTCATTCTGCAGCACTCCTTGATTCAAGGTCCTGCTGGGATTGACACATAATTTTGATGAATCATAAGATCTTAATCTTGTAATGATCATCTTTTTTTTTTTTTTATATCATTTATTATATGAGTGTTCACCAAGGAATGTGGGAATTGATTACATATTTATGCCTAGATAACTGTCAATTTCTGATTTGATTTTTTTTTTGTTTACTGTTATATTCAATATCTAATATCGAGATTGTATGCATATTCTGAGATTATCGCATACCTTCCCCTCTTGGTTCTTAACTGATGCAATGACATTGTAAAAATTCATCTCTTTATCTATTGAAACTTGTACCCATGTTGGTTTCCAGAAATTATTTATAAGGGATCGTACCAGATTGTATGCACCATAGGCTTCATTAATAATTCTTCTAACATGCTTTTCCAGAATGTTTGATATGTTGATCTCTTTATCTAAATGAGGACATACACAAGGTATAAGGAATTTCATCATCATGAATGTACAACCTTTTATATTTGATGCATCATCACATCATTAATTTTAATCTTTGAATTGGGTAGAAATTTATTTTGTCTTTTCCAATCATCACTAGATGGTTAGTGCTAAGTTCATTTGTTATGAATGTCCTCTGATTTATGGTTAGTGTTAAGTCTGTTTGTTATGAGTGTCCTCTACTGACTTGTTAACTTAAAGATGCCAATGTATACCATAAGCAACTATTAGATACTCCAATGACGTTCATTTGTGTCTTGTTTTATCCAACTGATATACATCCCATAGTTTACCCATCCTATTACCTACTGAAACCGCAAACTTTGTTAAGACTTTCCATCAACTTTGCAGGGTTGAGGTTGATGTTTCAGAAATCATATGGAAGAGATCTGTCATGACTCATGAATGCGTCTACTGATAACAAACAGATTCATACTCAAATGAGTCTGTTTGTTATGAGTGTCCTCTACTGACTTGTTATCTCATGTTCACTTCCACAAATGCCATGCAAGACTGGGCTGGATGCTTGTGAGTAATTCCTAAACATATTCTGCTATCGTTATGTCTAAGATCATTACTGAGTAGTATCTACACCAAACCCTTGCTTTCCTTGATTGTTTGGATCCCATTCTATGCTTCCTTTATTGTCCGGATCCCATTCCACGCTTTAATGTTCGATGTATTTGATGGCATTTATGTTTGGCGTGGATCTGCTTATATTTTTGCACAAATTGAGGTTTTTTTAGAAACTGGTCACCCAACAAAGTTATAGAAAATTTACATCTCAGATCATTTTGGTTCTCCAATTTCAAGGAAGTCCTCGCAATACGTTCCTTATAATCACTTGATCAGTTGGATAATTTTTGAAAGTTAATACTTGACAAATATGTTTATGGGATGAATGTCAAGAAAGGTAATAAGTGGGCTACGATACAATTTGTTTCTATTTACTACCATTCCTTAAATCAGGATATCCTCTAAAAAAATAATTATCTTCCATTATTTATATTTATCTTGATATGTGGGATGTTGTTTTGTGTTTGGCAGAGGTCTATGGTAGCTGAAAGTGACATTTCCATGAAGGGGAAATACCTAATCGAAACGTAAGTATTTCATTGTCTTATAAAGAAAAGTTGATTAGTTTACCAATGATTGTTATTATTGTTTAATTCATCCTAGATTTCGCCTAATGTTGTTGAACCTATCATATACCTCTTTTTCTTTCCAAGAATGCAGTATACATACATGCAAAATCTGACACGCAGTTTTCCAGAAGCCATCCATTGAAACATGACCATCTATCCAGGTATTCGTCCTTTCCACATTCGATCTGATATTTGATACATCTGAGAGGTAATGCTATATATTTTTTTAAGTTTTAAATACTGTTTGAATAATTTTTGTGCTGTCTTTACTTTCATGCAACAAATTTTCATTCAAATTATAGTAATCATATATAGTTAGCCTCATAGCATACATTGTGAATTTGACATGGTGTTTCCCAGTTTTTGTCTAAGAAAGTATATATATTTTGACATAAAAGAATGAAGTGTTGAATGAACTGAATGCTTATATTTTTTTTTTTTTAAATCATGTACTAGTCTAATGCAGTATTACATTTACTATGGCATGAGATTATTAACAAAAAAATTACACACATTTTTCCATTTAATGCTTTTCAAATCGTGTTTTTAGTTATAGGTAGTTATCATTTTAACTCATTTAACATGTATGTTGTTTTTTTCTGAATTATGTATCCAGTTCGAGACACACTTCAATTTGATTGCCACTGATGTTATAATTGATCACTTGCATTTTTCGTGAACTAGAGAGCTAGAAAATGTTCAAGGACAATTGTAAATCATGTATGTTATAGCCAAAGCTGTGAATTTTATCTTATGGTTTAATGAAAAAAAATGTTACTTTTCTATGTTCTTCTTGTGAGTAGATGTCATGTACCAAAACATGCTACAGAGTGGACAGTGGATGGGATCCAGTCAGGTCTCTGACATGTAATACTTCATGTGAGATCTGTGGCATATCAAGATCCACATGTGATGTCCCTATAACTTTCAGAACTTTCATAATTTCACGCAATATGGATAATTACATTAATAATATATCATAAATAAATTTTATAAAAAAAGTTATAAATTATATTGTTTCTACATGTGTTTTTACATGTAGATCATATATATGCTTTGTGTTATCAAACATATGATTTTGGTTTGTTGCATAATTTTTTTTTTTAATGTAAAATATATGTTTACTTCATCATGCATTTCCTGTTTGTAAAATTTTTCCTTTATTCATCATCATAAGTCGAAAATAGAGTCAGACCCGGCCAATCCTGGTTTTAACAAAGGTTTTTTTTAGGATATTTTTATTTGCACTACCCCTCATCTCATTTTATACGCCCCTTTGATAAAACAATGGAGAACACAACAGAGGTGTGCAAAATGAAACATGGAGTGTAAATGAAAACAACGTTAAGCCCATTTGCAGCTTTGAATGCAAATTATATACTCTAATAAATTATATTGATTCATTTATATGTAAAATGTTCTAACGAGGAAAGATATATTTACTCATTACAATGAAAGTAGGTGGCTAACTATGTATATTAGATTAAGAATGGGGTTGTATAATAGCTGAGTATAACAACGCTAAAGTATGAGTATGACAGCCAAATATACATTGTTAAATTTTTTTTAAGTTTTGAATTCAATAGGTCTATTCAATATATCATAAAAATATATACAATTTTCATAAACATAAAAATGTCATTAAAATTATTTATTATTTAAAAAAATAAATAAAAACATGTGTAAACTGTACTTCATGATTGTCCCTAACATTATTCTATCGGGAGACTTAGTCTTCATTTGGATATATGTTTATGTAGATTCTGTGTTTTTTTCTTTTTTGAATCGAAAATGTTGGTTTTCCACCTTTGTATTCATCTAAAGGGAAGCCTTAAATTATATCAACCCTCACCCTCTACCCCCATTACAAAGTACCAAAGAATAAGTGAAATATACTTATGGTACCCCACTTGAGGCCTAACTTGACAAAGAAAAACGGCCTTCCTAATACTTACAATCACTTGCCCCCGCGCAATATCTTCCCCACTCCACAATGAACCTTGCCACCCCCTTGCAAATATTCTCAACATAAGGCGTATTCCCTTTGAATACCTCAAGGTTTCTCGTCCACCAGATCGACCATATCATCGTGGGGATAAACGGTTGTGTGATCTTGCACCCACACTCCCATCGCCGCCACCCCATGCGTTTCCTTGACTGCCAAAGCTCCTCGAGGATACAAAGGAACATTCCATCTCCGTAGCCCCACCTAACCACCGCCAAGCCTCCCAAACCATTGGGCATTTGATCAATGGATGCTCCACCATTTCCTCCAAACCACAAATGCCACACAAACTATTGGTAATGGGCGTCTACTGTTGGTGGCTTTGATTGTCGTTAAAATCTCGTCTTTGCCAACAAAAATATAAAACCCTTACCTAGGTAGAAAGTGGTAGCAAGGGGTCGAATCCACAAGGAAGCTATTGAAGCAAACGAATAAAAATAAAAGATTATCAATATTTGGCAAAAAGGTTTATAAACAAATTACCCATGATTTATTTAAGAAAACTATTTTAAAAGCTTAAGATGAAATCAATGTATAAGAAAAGACCACCAAGTATTGGAAATCCACGCCACAAGTATTGTGATATTCTTTCTTTTGCATTTAATGAAAACAGAATATTTAAAAAAAAGTTTACTTCTACTAGATTTAAAAATAGGGTTTATAAAGTATCAACCGTATCCCATCTAAGTAGAACGACGGAAGATCTAAAAATACCCATAATAAAAAGAAATTTGAGTTGAAAAAACTATATAAACACGAAGAATAAATGAGAAAACATCAATGCACAAATAAACGAATCAATCACTCAAACTCATGGGGTGGAATCCTCTCCTTGATAGAAGGATTTTCTAGCCTACCATGGTTGATGAAATTTTAGAATAAAAATAAAAATATTCCATGAAAATAAAATAACAATGCATTTTTATTGAAAACACAAGAGAATCTGTCTCTAATATCGAAGAAATAAAAACAAAAACAAAAACTCAAAACATAAAAGAAATAACAAAAACTGAAAATAAATTCCTTCTCGACTGAATGCAGAGATTCCTCCTCTCTCTCTGCAGTGACCTTTTTATAGTGATTTTGAGGGTTGAATTAGTTGTAAATGTTAATTTGCTTGAGTTGTTAATGCTGATTTACAAAATATGTTGGAGATGTAATTACAAAATCCGTTGGAGATCCTATGGATTTGTTGGAGATGTCAAAACTGATTTGATTGAAGATTTTACTGATTTGGTAGATCAGATTTAGAAGTTTTGATGAAGATTTGAATACTAATTCCTTCTTTAATTTATAACCTGCCAAATTTAGATCTTGTCAACCTGTCAAATTTAAATACTGTCAAATTTAGAATTCTAAATTTAAAATATGGCTTCACATGAAAAATATGATGATGCATATTAAATGTATAAATATTATCAATTTGTGCAAATTATGTTTTGAATATAAAAAAGAAAAACTTCCCTAATGTGTATGTAGAAATGAATAATTATATAGGAAAATGTTCCAAAACAACTCGGAAAAGCATATGAAAATTATGTTCTTTTAAACATCTAACATCTACCACGCAAGGTCTGCCTTCGTTAGAAACTTCTTTTGATAAACCAACCAAAGGAAAAACTTCACCTTTAGGGGAACCTTGCAACACCATATTTGTCTGTGTTTCCGCGCCACCACCTTGTTCACTGTTCTCGTGCGTCGCAGCCAAGAGTAGCAACTCCGCACCGTAAAGCCAACCATCAGCCGAGGCTTCCATATCACCCTGTCGCCCTTCAACTCAACCAGAGACACCCTCTGTAGCTCCTCTAGCAGCCCCAGATAGCTGTCCACCTCTCTATCAAACAGGTTTCTTCGAACCA